>CM052702.1:116273330-116331738 GCA_028551405.1 Uromys caudimaculatus
TGTCATCCTGCCAAAAGCAATCTACAGATTCAACGCAATTCCCATCAAAATTCCAACTCAATTCTTCATAGACTTAGAAAGAGCAATTCTCAAATTCATTTGGAATAACAAAAAACCCAGGATAGCAAAAACTATTCTCAACAAAAAAACAACTTCTGGGGGAATCAGCATCCCTAACCTCAAGCTGTACTACAGAGCAGTAGTGATAAAAAAAAACTGCATGGTATTGGTACAGCAACAGTCAGGTAGATCAACGGAATAGAACTGAAGACCCAGAAATGAACCCACACACCTACGGTCACTTGATTTTTGACAAAGGAGCTAAAACCATCCAGTGGAAAAATGATAGCATTTTCAACAAATGGTGCTAGTTCAACTGGTTCAAGAAGAATGCAAATTGATCCATTCCTATCTCCCTGTTCAAAGCTCAAGTCCAAGTGGATCAAGGACCTCCACATAAAACCAGATACACTGAATCTAATAGAAGAGAAAGTGCGGGAAAGTCTCAGACACATGGGTACAGGGGAAAAGTTCCTGAACAGAACACCAATGTCTTATGCTCTAAGATCAAGAATCGACAAATGGGACCTCATGAAATTGCAAAGCTTCTGTAAGGCAAAGGACACTGTCAATAAGACAAAACAGGAACCAAGAGATTGGGAAAAGATCTTTACCAATCCTACGTCCGATAGAGGGCTAATATTCAATATATACAAAGAACTCAAGAAGTTAGACTCCAGGGAACCAAATAACCCCATCAAAAAATGGGGAACAGAGCTAAACAGAGAATTCTCAACTGGAGAAATTTGTAGGGCTGAGAAGCACCTAAAGAAATGTTCAACATCCTTAGTCATCAGGGAAATGCAAATCAAAACAACTCTGAGATTCCACCTCACACCAGTCAGAATGGCTAAGATCAAAAACTCAAGTGACAGCAGATGTGGGCCAGGATGTGGAGAAAGATGAACACTCCTCCATTGTTGGTGGAATTGCAAGCTGGTACAACCACTCTGGAAATCATTTTGATGTACCCTCAGAAAAATGGCCATAATACTACCTGAGGACCCAGCTATACCTCTCCTGGGCATATACTCATAAGATGCTGCAACATGTATTAAGGACACATGCTCCACTATGTTCATAGCAGCCATATTTCTAATAGCCACAAGCTGGAAACAACCCAGATGTCCCTCAACAGAGGAATGGATACAGAAAATGTGGTACATTTACACAAGGGAATACTATTCAGCTATTAAAAACAATGATTTCATGAAATTTTCAGGCACATGGATGGAACTTGAAAATATCATCCTGAGCAAGTCAACTCAATCACAAAAGAACAAACATGGTATGTACTCACTGATAAGTGAATATTAGCCCAAAAGTTTTGAATACCCAAGTTTCACTTCACAGTAACTGTTGGACTGAGTGTGAGGTCCCAGATGGAGGAGTTGGAGAAAGGACTGAAGGAGCTGAGGGAGTTTGCAGCCCCATGGAGGGAGCAACATTGTCAACTGGCCTGACCCCCCCCTCCATGCTCCTGGAGACTAGACCACCAACCAAAGAATACACATGGAGAGACCCATGGTTCAGACCCCACATATGTGGCAGAGGAGGGCCTTGTTGGCCATCAGGGGGAGGAGAGGCCATTGGGCCTGAGGGTGTTAGATGCCCCAGTATAGGGGAATGCCAGGGAGGAAAGACAGGAGTGGGTGGGAGAATACCCTCATAGAGGCAGGGGGAGGGGGGAGAGGATAGGGGGTTTCCAAAGTGGAGACCTGGAAAGGGGGAAACATTTGAAATGCAAACAAAGTATCAAAAAATAAAAAGTAAAAAAAAAAAAAAAAAAAGAATAAACCAGGGAACTCTGGCTCAGAACAAGAGGGGCCAAAGCAATGTGGATGAAACTAGTTTCTGTTCAGTGTTCAGGATGAAGGAAGATGGTGCTGGACTGAGAAATGATTAGGGATGAAAAGAGGAAGCTGTGTGGGGGGGGAAGTTTGATCATAAAGAAGGTGGGGAGAGGGGAGAGTCTTCTCTCTGCCAGCCACACTAGGAGGGCTCTGAGGAGGAGGTCTATAGTCTGAGCATGGAACACTGAGTTAGACACAGCAGGGAGGGTAGAGCAGGCAAACAGCCTAGCACCATAAAGACCCGAAGGATCTGGAAGTTCATAGTTAGGAATCTGTTTGTGATATAAAAACCCAAGAAGCACAGCAAGAGGAGTTAACCTGAGTCTAGCCACCAGTATCCCTGATGAGGAGGAGTCCTTGGCTCTTTCTTCGGGGGATAATTGAAGAGCCAGTGATGCTGCTGGGCCCAGCCTCTGCCATCTGCATTCAAGGTGCCCTGCCAAGATGGGCCAGTGGCCAGTGGTATACTGGAGGTGTTCAGTGATGTCCCTGTGACCAGTGGGACATCTCCGGTCATGATGATGCATCCAGCATCTGCCACCATCTCCTGTGATTCCTCCTCAGGCAGGCTCATTAACTGCATGGCTTTGGCAAATCTGTATCATCCGCCCAGACTGCACTCCTAGACTCCAGGCTCCAGTCTAATTGCCTTCTGGCCATCTTCGCCTGCATGTCCCACTGGTATCTCCAACTAAATTTGTCCAAAATTGACCTTATCAGTCAATAAATATTTACCAAATTGAATTGAATTTTCCTGCCAAATTTCTCAAAAGAGTTATCTCCTCAAAAAATTATCATTATTTGTAGACAACACAACTGTGTACCTAAAACACCTAAGGGGATCAGCTGAGAGATTTTTAGAATTAAGAGCCTGGTTGAATGTGAGAAGAATATGTAAAAATCAATAGGTTTTATGTATATTAGTAATAGCAGTTAGAAAAAGTAGGAAAAAATGTTATTCTCTAGGGCAACAAAAAGTATATAAAATTTCTGAGCATAACCACAACAAGATGGGGGTTTACATAAAAAATGACCCATGTTCCTTGAATTTATTGTGTGCCAAGTACTCTACTGAGCTGTTAGCAATATTGCAATTGTTAACAAGTCTGTCTGTCTGTCTGGCTGGCTGGCTGGCTGGCTATGGCTATCATAGAAGTGGGTTTCATCTTATTTACTTAGTGTTATTTATTATGGTTTCTTTGTACATGTGTCATGGTGCACTGGGAGATCAGAGGTTAAGTTTTGGGGACCAGTTCTCTCCTTCCACCATGGGTTCTGGGGATCAAATTCTAGTTGTCAGGTTTGTATGACCAGCACTTTGTTCCCTAGTGTGTGTGGTGGCTCATTTTGAAAGTGTTGAAACTTAGTCTTAAAGAGTTTAAATTAGTAGCTCATATGGCAGGAAGTAGTAAACCGTGACAGTTGAATACAAGGCTGTGGCTTCCAAATCTATCACTGTAACCTGTTCATTAAGCCACCTCCCAAATAACCCAAACATAGGCCAATGAACTTGGTGGGTGTTTTTGGACTGTTATAATAAGATTCATTCATCTCACTCAGTCCACTCAAAAACTATGTACTGAGTTTCTGCTACAGCCAATTATCACTGGATTGGGTACTAGAGAAACAATCTGTATACGTTCTCCAGGAGCCTCTTGATGAAGACAGCTACATACACATGCCATTATATCACCATTGGTGGAAGCAGCGCTGTTCAGAATGAGTGATGAATGGGCTGCAGCGTACTTGAGGCTGCCTGGAGAATTTTGAGCTGGCTTCTGGAGGAGGTAATGAAGCTTTAAGTGCCTGCAGTTAGCTTGGTGAGGAATAGTCCGGGTGCAGAGCTGGGTGGGCAATTAGCATTCATTCATTCATTCATTCATTCATTCTTTCAGCCTCTGTGAGCATCTGCTAAGGGCCAGGTGCCGCCTTGGGAACCAGAGAAACTGCAGAGGATAAAGAAGGCAGCTGTCATGTATGGGTTACTTTTGGAGGTCAGGTGGCCATACAAGTCAGAGGTGCTTGTACTGGAGTCATTGGTGTAGAAGAGTAAGACTTGGCCTCCCCTCATGGTGGCCTCTGAGGGTGTGACACTTAAGACATGAGAGTGTCAGTCAGACCTGCTGGTGGAGGGAGAGGTTTGTGGGCCTAAGGACCAGCACCTGCCAGGGGCATGAGGAGGGAATATGGTGAGCTATGGGGGCATCCGAGATGCACAGGAGCTGGTTAGAGACTGGTGATCAGAAAAGAGGCGAAGAGGAAGCAAGCAGTGGGTGCCTTTAGGCTTTGGGGGTCAGGGAAGGACTTTGTCTTGTTTTTTGCTGACTGGGATGAGTCGCTCGCTAACAGTTGCTCCTGGTTGAGCAGACTTTGTCAATGTAAACAAAGGAAGAATATTGCTGGAAATGAGATAAGAGCAGCGACTCATAAAAGCTGAATGTTATCATCTGCGTGAGGAATCTAAGTAAAATGAGAGGCCCACAACTAGGTGGAAACCAACACTGGCAACACACACTCAAGAAGATTAAAAGCTTGATTCTATAGGGGGAAGGCAGACTGACACGAAACAGCCAAGCCTGACTCAAGAATTGAGGGCAGAACATGTAGAGTGCTCTCTGTGTCAAATATAGTAAGATTAGAAAGCACATGGGACACAGAGAGGATTTACATATTATATACATGATACACAAATATGTAAGTTGCTAGAAAACATTATAATGAAAAATGAGGCAAGGAGTTCATCAGATAGGTGACCTCCAGGAGGAAGCATTTAAATGATTAAGGAAATGTGAAGGTTACATCATGGTGTGTCTCTACAATACCAACTGAGACAGGGAAGTCAAGAGTTCCAAGTCAACCTGGGCTTCACAGGGATACTCAGTCTCCAAAACATAAAAAAGAATGAGAGGAAATGGAAAAGAAAGAGGAGGAGGAAGAGGAGGAAAAGGAAGGAAGGAAGGAAGGAAGGAGGAGGAGGAGGAGGAGGAGGAGGAGGAGGAGGAGGAGGAGGAGGAGGAGGAGGAAGAGGAGGAGGAGGAGGAAGAGGGAGGAGAAAGGCAGAATAAAAAAAAAACAAAACAAAGGAGGCTTAGTGAGCAAGATCACTTGTGGTGTAAGCCCGAAGACTCTAGTTGAAATCCACAGCACTAGCACTCAGGTTTAAAGAAGCCTGGCTTGGTCATGCATGAGCACTGGGGCTTGCTGGCCACCAGCCTGCCTCCAGGTTCAGGGAGAGACCCTGTCTCAAAGGAGTGAGGTGGAAGGCAGGAAACAGGATGCTGATGTCCTTCTTTTCTCTGCACATTTGTTCATGGGCATGTACAATTGCATACAAACACACACACACACACACACACACACACACACACACACACACACACACTCTCAAAGGGAGAAAATTAGATGTAGATTCTGAACTCATTAAACTGGCAAAACTGTCTCGGTAAGAAAATCCATTAATACTGGCGAAGATGTCTTGAGATAGGTATCTGTAGACATGGCGGAGAGAATGTAATCAGCACACACAATCCGGAAGGTACTTTTGGAAATCATGAGGCTAAGCCTCAGGGATGTTTATCTTATTTGATCCAGTGGCCTGAAGGTTTGAAGGTTTGACATAGAGAAATCATCTAAAAACAAATAAATTTAAAAAATAAAAATTAAAAAACAAAAACCTTCTTACTGGGTAGTAGTGGCGCACACCTTTAATCCCAGCACTTGGGAGGCATAGGCCGGTGGATCTCTGAGTTTGAAGCCACCCAGCTTTACAGAGTGAGTTTCCCAGGACAGCTAGGGCAACACAGAGGAAGCTTGTCTCTGAAAAACCACAAAACAAACAAAACAAAAACAAACGCCTTCTCATCCAGTTCTCTGTGGTTGTTCTGGAGGCTTGGCTTTGTAGAGAATTGTATTAATCAGAGCTCCAGGGCATGGAGGACCATCTAGGTTTTTCTAACCCCACCCCCAGATAAGAAAGGGCACCTGGCCTGTAAGCGCTGGCTTGCATGTCATCAGCATTTCTGGCTGCAGCACTGCCCTGGGTTATAACATTCTCAACTCTCCAATGTCCATTTAATTTCAGGGAGACTTTAAAATAAACCCCACTTTCACCCCTTTCTAGCCATGCCCAACAGTGCCTACTGCAGAGGTTGGTCAGTCAGCCCGTATTTACAGTACCCTAGGGGACAGCAAAGCTAGGTACAGTGACTACACAAATGGACATCCATTCTGGGCTTCTGGCCACGGAAACCCATTTTCCACTGCACTGCCTGGCATCCTGTCACCAGCCCAGGTCCAGGTTGTATTTATAAACAGGATTAAGAAAAGAAAAGATCCAGAAGCAATTTAGGTGGCTGACAGTAGAACGGTTGAGTAAACTCTAGGATAACCATACATTGGGATGTTGGGCATCCTTTTAAAATGCACTTTATGAGCAGTTTCAGTATCTTGGGGGGAAAAAAACCTCATGTTATGTTTACTGAATTGTTACAAAAGAAAACCAAGAAATGACCTAAATGGCCATACTCAGAGGAGTGACTGAATACATTGAGATACATCCATGCCAGGCAATATTATACATTTATATAAAAAATAAGTTGGATCTGTAGCTACTGACCCGAAAGGTGTCCCCAATGCATTGTTAAGTTAGCAAGCAAGTTGCAGAGAAATAAGCTAAACTGCAATCTCATTTTAAAAACAAAAATCATAAAATGTTCTCCCAGAATATGTCCATATGCTTGCCCGAGAGAGGAGGAGGTGGGGGCAGGGGGTCGCCTGCCTGGATGCTTACTTGCCTAACTGGTCGGTGCTCGAGAGAGGGAGTACAGAATGACCTAGCTCTAAAGGAGCGAGGCTGTAAATAAACTTATTTATACCTGTTCATCTATGTGTATTATAAGTAGACATTGCCTTTTGTAATCTAAGGTTGAAGAATAATTTACTACAGAGCCTTCCAAAGGATATGTACGGTATTTTCTAAACAATTTTTACTGCACTTGGAAAAAAAATCTAGAAAAT
Organism: Uromys caudimaculatus; assembly: GCA_028551405.1. Classification (NCBI taxonomy): domain Eukaryota; kingdom Metazoa; phylum Chordata; class Mammalia; order Rodentia; family Muridae; genus Uromys; species Uromys caudimaculatus. The sequence goes on from CM052702.1 coordinate 116,280,260, forward strand.
GAGACTATTAATAGCCATTGCCTCTGAAGGAACGTGAGATTCAAATTATTTCATCCTTTTAAACCTTGCCTGTATTTTTCAAGTGCTCTACAAAGAGCAGAATGTATGCTATTATTTCACATACGGTGGCCTTGGTACCCTCTCGCCAGCCAGCCCTGCATCTGCCTGGTGCAGCCTAGCCTCTGCTCACCTTGCTCAGCCCCTCCTGCTCACCTTTGCTGTAATTAATGTATTTTCTCAGCAAATGCTGATTGGATCCTGGGCACCAGGGATGCACCAGGGCCAAGACTCAGCTCTCATGCTACATAGTCTTACTTCCAGAGGGACCATTTAGATAGGAAACTGAGTGACCTCCTCCAAGACCCTCATGGTAGTCCCTTGGTGACATCCTTTACTTTCTGTCACTGTCTTCTCTAAGAACTGCTCTCTGGGTCTCTTCCTTTGTTGTCTCTGTCTCCTGCCTCCATCTCTTTCACCCTTATTTGTCCCGTGACATGGGGTGGTATTTTCAAGGTCTTTGTTCTGGGATGCTCTGCTTCTCTCTTTATAGCAGGATAGATCATTGTTTTAGTTAGATTTTACTGCTGTAAACAGTCACCGTGACCAAGGCAACTCTAATAAGGACAACATTTAATTGGGGCTTGATTCCAGGTTGAGAGGTTCAGTCCATTATCATCAAGGTGGGAACATGGCAGCATCCAGGCAGGCATGGTGCAGGAGAATCTGAGAGTTCTACACCTTCATCTGAAGGCCACTAAGAGAAAACTGGCTTCCGGCCAACTAGGATGAGGATCTTAAATCCCAAGCCCACAAAGACATACTTCCTCCAGCAAGGCCACACCTACCCCACCAAGGCCACACCTCCTAATAGTGCCACTCTCTGGGCCAAGCGTATTCCAACCACCACAATCATTCCCAAGTGAGTGTCTCCAGGGTTGGGCAGCCATCCCCAATAGTGGAGAAGATGGCAATGTTGGTATCAATAGTTGTACTAGACATGAACAAGGTCAGATGTTAAGACTCTGAGGAGTCTATATGTCAGAAAAACTCTATGCACTCCTAAAGGAATACAGTCACAATGCTGCTCCCATGGGTGGGTGAAGGCTCTGTCTAGTCCATGATCTAGGCCCCTGAGGCTTATCATAGGATTGACCTAGTGGAACGAGCCAATCAGTTACTTGATATAGTGACATCACTGGGCTTCTGCCAGGCTTTTAAGGACCTGACATGAAGTGTAGCAGAAAGGGGTGTTCAGGGAGGGGCACCTGGCCCTTTGAAAAGCTGTAACAAGGAAGTTCTACTTATTTATTCTTGTGGTTGGGTGTCTGGCTTCTCTTCATTTGTGAACTTGTTTGTTCCTTGTCCAGTGTTCATATATAGTGTTTGCTCTGTTCACTGTTATCAGTAATCAGTACCCATGCTTTCTGTAATGAAGGTATTACTCTTCAACCTAATGTTTGTATGCCTTTTACACACACACACACACACACACACACACACACACATATACACACATACATACTTACCAACTCACGCACATACACACTTTCACACACTCACACACTCACACATACACACTTATATAAAACTGTTAATCTTACAATATCTTTAAGAAAATTAGAAAACCACAGATACTCATTTATTTGTATTGTGTCTTATAACTTTATAACATTGATTTTTTTTTTTTAAAAAAGCACTTTGTTAGCCCTTTATTCTTTATTGAATTTACTTTGATATATGGTCTGAATTCAGAAGATAATTATTTCCTGAAATAGTTAAATATTTTGTTCTCCAAAAATATTTTTTTTGTTTTTGTTGATTAAAAATAAACACTCCTTATCTCAGTTTTCTACATACTAGACACTCTCTCTCTCTCTCTCTCTCTCTCTCTCTCTTCCTCCCTCCATCCCTCCTTCCTTTCATCTTTCTTTCTTTTCTTGTAGTGCTGCCTCATGCTGTATCTGATCACTGAGACCCCCTCCCCCGTGGTTTCCACATGTCATTCATGATACGATTTAGTATTCATTATTATGAGAATATTAAATTTTCTACCTTTTAAAAGACAACACATTGTCCAAATAACCCATTTTTCCAGTTAAATTTAGGTATCATTTTCCCAGAGTTGAAACACGTCCTTGGGCTTTTGACGAGCATTGCGTCAGGCGGTTAAATTGGCTTTTCAATAATTTTTTGAGAGGTTAATATTATAAATTAACCTTGCGGTAGTTAGGCTTTTCCACTCAAGACTCCATCATTTCTCTCCAATTATCCTGATTTTTTAAAAAAAAAAATCCCTCTGTCAACTTCTTTCCATAAAGTACTTACACGTTTTTTCTCCCTCCCTTCCTCCCTCCCTCCCTCCATTCCTCACTTCGACCTTCTCTCTCTCCTTCCTTCTCTCCCTCCCTCTCCTCTCCCTCTCCCCTCTCTCTCTCCCTTTGTTTCATGACGCTGAGGGTGGAACCCCAGGGCTTCACCCACGTTAGGTGAGTCCCACACCATGAGCTCCATCCAGGAGCCCACCTACACATTTTCCTCCAAGTTTGTGTCTATGTACACTACGTACTTTGTAGCTGCCATGAAAGGAACTCTAGGCTGCTTTCATCTTTGACTGGTGTCGACGAACCTTATTGACTTTTTTATAGTTTGCATTGGGTAACTTCGCTGAAATTTTTTCTTAGTTCTAATAGCTTTATGATCGATGCCTTTGGACTTCCTGAGCACATTAACATACCGTCTGCCAGCTCTCTCTTTGCATCTCCCGTTCTCATTTCTTTCTCTGGTGCTGCACACTGAGCTTTTCCAGTCAGGCATGTGTTCCTAGGAAAGATGCTGACGTCTCTGTCTCATTTTTTGATCCTTATCAGATGCTTCACCTAAAGTACAGTGTAAAGGGCCGATGAATGGAAGGCGGCGTTCTTCTGCCTTGTTCTGAATGCTTATTTTAATCAGAATTACATGTGTAATTTTATTAAATGCCTCTTTAGCATTTATCCAGAAGTCCTTAACTTTTTCCCCCTTAATGGAATACTTTGTATTAAGAGATTTCTTAATATTAAAGTCATTTAGAGATTAAGTGTCCTTCGTCGGTTAATCCCTAAAGTGGTTTTAAAAAAAATAGTGTTGAGTCAACTTATCAGCATCACAGAGGAAGTGGCTTGGCTATATGAAGTCCCAACACTGAGTCATGGTAGTTGTGACCCCATTCTTTAATTCCTCTCTGCTCCAATTCAGCCTCTGTAAGTGAAGATATTAACTGTGTCCCATGTGGCTATTGTGAATATTAAGTTTAAAAGGACAGAGGTCTTAGAGCTGTCTAGACAACCACTGTCTGAATACAAAGGCCCTACTAGCTGATTGAGAACTGACTGTGTGCCTGCCTGCTACTGAGAATGCAGGATGTAAAGATTTCAACCCACATGGTTCCTGCTCTTATGTTTATATCTTCGAATGTCCATATGGAAGCATGGAAATATGCTGTTATACTAAGTACTGCCAAACAGAGGTGAAGGTGGCATGGCCTTAGCACATTGCTAAGTATGTAGTAAGAAAATGTAGATGCGCAGGACTGAGCAACACTTTGGCTGGGAAGCTGGAGTACAGTCAGGGAGAAATTTCAAAGCACCAAACCATGTAGAGACCCCCATAGACATTGGTTTTCTTTCCTTGTTGATGATCAGGGAGGAGCCACTGGATGTTGGAGGCAGTGGTGATGGGGGTGACTCAGTCCTAGTTCTGTCTTGAAAGGATGCCTCTGAATGAAAAGATTGGTAAGAGCCAGAGTACATGACTGAGAGTCGGGAGTCCAAGGAAAAGCTTGGTATAGGAGGTTGGGAGAGAGAGAGAGAGAGAGAGAGAGAGAGAGAGAGAGAGAGAGAGAGAGAGAGAGAGAGAGAGAGAGAAAGCGAGCGCCTGGCCAGGGGGCTGTGAAAAGTGTCACTTCCAGTCTTATTTAGACTTCATGGTTGGGGCACCATCCCATCCCCTAAGCAAAGGAGCAGCAGGTGAGGGAAGAATGGGTGTTCATCCCAAAGTAGTCAGACCTAGAGCCCAGAGATGGCAACTGGCTTGCACTGTGCAGTTGTATGCCATCAGTGTATGAATGGAAAGTCCTCTAGGCTAGACAGAGACAAGAGGCTCCACTGTTGAGCCTGGAAAGGAAGCAGAGCCATCAGATAAGAGGAAGAGGGTACAATGGTGTGAGAGGAAGCCACAGCATGGCTGCTTTTAGTGAGGTTCAACTCTAGCAGAAGCATCAGCAGCACAGGAGAACCAAGTGGAAATGCTACCTCTCCAAGCCCTTCTACCCCGACTCACTATCCATCTGAAGCTGACTTTGAGCCAGATTTACAGCTGGCAAGCACAGTGCGCAACCTGAGATGTGGCAGCTGAGTAGTGTGATAGGCTCAAAGAGGTCAGTTAGCAAGAAGAAGGGTTGCATATGCCTAGCACATCTGGTCTGTGACCTTGCTGTACCTGCTCTCAGGTAGACATGTAGGGACAGTAAGATAGAATTGTTGAGCATAGAGAAGGATCAGGAGGTAGGCTGTGCTTCCGATTGGTCTCACTGTGGAGGAGAGGAGAGATCTGGGCTGCAGAAGGAGTGGTGTGGGGTTGTTTTTATGAAAGGTAGAGTCTGGAACACATTTGAAATGAAAAGATCCCAGTGGAGAGGAAACAACAGGACATGTAGAAGAAATGTCCTTAAAGAGCCAGGAAGTGTATGACTGCAATAATCCCATTTCGGTGGAGGAAGAAGGATGGCAGTGTGTAGCAGATACATCATTGGTTTATATTTTCTGGCAGGGGGGTGAGGCCATTAGCTGAGAATAAGGAAGCCGTAGGCAACATAGGAGATTTGAGATGGTCTCCTGGCTTGGTTGAAAGGTCTATAATGCAGTCTGGTTGCAGCTTTGTCTGATTTTAAGCTATGAGCATTAGTTCTATCCTAGAGAGTTGTCCTGAAGCTTTAATATAACTGAACACGGTATGCCACATGGGGGACAGGCTGGGTACCAATCCCAGGGTAGCCCATAGGAAGCCCTCAATAAAGTGATGGTTCTTTGACACAGTACTTCCACCTCTTAGAAACTTCTTGGAGGTTCTAACGGCTACATTGACTTTTTCCTATTTCTCTCTTCCAGGCCAGAACTGCACATTCCATCTTCAGGGTCCCAATGGTACAGTGGAGAGTCCAGGGTTCCCTTATGGCTATCCCAATTATGCCAACTGCACGTGGACCATCACCGCAGAGGACCAGCACAGGATCCAGCTCGTGTTCCAGTCCTTTGCCCTAGAAGAGGACTTTGATGTCCTATCAGTGTTTGATGGCCCACCACAGGCAGAGAACCTTCGAACAAGGTACCATTCTCTCCTCTCCTCCCTACTGCAAGCAGCTGGGCCTGAGTCAAGCTTGGTAACAGAGGAATTCTGCTTTATGATTTAAGTTTACAGCAACCTGTATTAATTACATATAATAATGCATAGAATGTATTTTGATCGTAAGTGCTCTGTTGTCCCTGCCCTACTTCCATTGACTCCTTTACCTTCCAATTAGTCTTCTACTTTCATTTGTCACATGTCTCTCTTTATATGTATATGAACCAAAGTGTTAAACTAGGGTTACTTACCAGAGCACGAGCAAGGCCTTCTTTATAGAAGCAATGGGCACCTTACCAGTGCCTACACTACCAGAAGCACTTTCTCACCTCCAGTAATTATTAGCAGCCTGAAATCCTCAGGAAGGAGCAGGGCCTCATGAGCCCCTCCCCTCCCTGAATGTAAATGGATCAGGTCTTATACGGGGTGTTGACTGCCTTTCTTTGGGGCCATCCCTCAGCACCTCTGCTTGCTTGGTGTTGTTGTCTAACAAGGTTTTGCTATTGCAGCCCAGTACCTCAAACTTGTAATCCCCTGCCTCAGTCTCCTGAGTGCTGGGGTTACAGGCAAGCCTCCCTCACCATGCCTACCTTCTCGTTTTTCTTTAAGTCTCCCAATTCCTTCCTCCTACACTGTTAAACTATGACTGGCAAGGCTGTGTCAGACACTTGGGAAAACAGAAGAAGTTATAGCGAATTCCCAGTCTTTTAATGGAAACCTTTTGCCAGCATAGATATCTTTGTCTGTCTATCTGTCTGCCTATTGGGTATGCCCTCCACACATAGAGAAAATGTTTATATTTTCTCCTGGCCCTGAGTCATGTGGGACTGACAGCTGTGAGTGATAGGTGGTGCTGTCATGGAGCATGGGTCTGGAACCATGGAGACGTGCTTAAATAGCCCTTGCATTTAGACACCTTGACTGTGGGACTAGAATTGAGACTATGAGACGGCTCTCATCCTCTCTAACTCTTTCATGTCTGACGGAAACTCAAACCAGAGAGAGGCTGAGATGGCTCAGAGCTATGCCACTGTGTTGCCTCCCAAGACAAAGAAGTCACAGAGGAGAAGATGGTCGGAGAGCATCACCTTCTGCACGAATGGCAGACTTCTGGGCAGATAGCCCCCCCCCCCAACAGCTTTCTGTGTATCATTGACCTGAAGGCCTGCTATGTGCCATCACAAGTGTTAGCTCTGCCTTCTCACTTAAACTTCCAAGTTTCCCAGACACCTAACGGGTTAGTGCTTCACCAATAAAGCTCTATGGTTTTTGGAGTGATCATGTTTGTCTTAGGCTTATCCTTTAAGCTGGCTCGAGGGTGTTTCTTCACACCTCATGTGCAGGGTGGTTCCCCTAGCCAGTGAGTCTGGGAAGCCTGCAGCAGAGTTAGGGAAGTGTCTTCCAAGCATGACAGGGCTTATCTGTCTTCCTATGATATTGCACATAGTGTGGCATACAGGTGATATTTAATAAAACCTTGTTAAAGAGACTAAAGTCCTCTTTCATTCGTTCGTTCAACAAATATCCTGTGATTATCTGTTTTGTACTAGTGCTGGGGGTAACAGAGCAGCCAGCAGATGAAAAGCCCTGTCACCATCGAGTTCACATGCCAATTAATGCAGAGACAGGCATGGGCTATCTCAGTGGATGCCGTACAGGCAAAACAGTAGCTGGTGGGACTGGATTTTGTAGGGAGACCAGGGAGGGCCACTGAAAGGGACATGTAACCGCTGTCCTGTGTGGGTGTCTAGGGAAAATTTCCAGGCCACAGGCATAGGTGGTGTTGGGGCTTTTGGGAAGGTGTGACTTCTAAGCACAGCCTACCCTGAGAAGGCTCATCTGGTTACCTGGATCCAGTTGTCCGTTGGTAGGTTACCCCTACCAATGGTGGGCTTCCCACCTTGTCACACTGGTGATATTCATTTCAGAAGAAGTCAGGGTCTGGCAGCATCCACTAGGAGGGTGAGTTGGAAGGATGCCTCTGCCTCTGCCTCTGAGCTCCCTTGGTTGCATGGGAGCTCACACACTGGTGCAAGCCAGGAGGAGAGATGAGCCCAGAGAACATGGGAGTCTGCCATCCTGGGAGGGGACGGGGTGGCATTTCTCAGAGGCGAGGAGTCTCAGCTTTTTCTGAATCTTTGCATCAGAGCTTACTGGTTTCCCCAGGTTTTCTCATTCATGAATCAGTTGTCATCTTTGTGAGCATTGAGGAAATCAACCGTCATCCCAGAAGGGCCTAGGACTGTGTGCATCGTCTTCATGGCGCCTGGGCTTGCTCCTCTTTCTTTGTGGGCTCCCATGTTCTTTCCGTCCCCTCAGACGTGACAGGCATTTTCCTGTTTTATTGGTCTTTTAAAACCCCCAGTGCTGTGGCTATCAATTTTATTCTTTCTCCATTATCTAACATATTGATTTCTGCTTTTATCTTTCTCCATTCTTTTCCCCCACTTACCTTAGGCTGACGTTGCTCTTTGCGGGTTTCATGAATTGAATTAGTCTCATTATTTCTTGTTTGATAATAAAAGCATTAAGAGGCATTTTTCCCCTAAGTGCAACTTTGACCATATCCTGTAAATTTTGACGGGTAGTTGTTATTTCAGAAAGAGTTTCTAATTGCAGTTTTGTTCTTGCTTTGACTCTGGAGGCTTCTCCTCAGAATTTCCAGTATTGTCTGTTTATTCTCTTAAAACTTATGATCTAGTTTTATTGTATTATGATTGGATTATGCCTTTCAACTTTAGGAGATTGTTGATTTTCTTTCTTCCCTTTAAGACCATATTTTATAAATGTTCTATGGGTATTGGAAAAATCAAATATTTTGCATTGAAGGATGAAAAATCATGTTAATAACCCTCTGGGGTTTTTCTAATTTCTTATTTATTGTTTAATTGATATTCATCAAGGTAAGCAGTGGCCTGGCCCAGGCTTGCAGAGTCGTCCTTACTGCTATTTATAAGTTTTAAAACATTTTCTGTGTTTTGATGAAGTATCCCCAGCCTAGACATAATTTTTTTTACATTGTCATGCTTGCAGTATGGCATTCGTGTGTGGTGAACACATGTGTGTGGGGGCACTCCTGCATGCAGAAAGATCAGAGGAAGATACCAGGCTCCATTGTTCTCTGCTTGAGTTTCTCACTGAACGTGGAGTTGATGGCAGGCAGCCAACAAACCCCAGAGATCTTCCTGCCTCTACTCCCTGTTAACACCGAGGTCACAGGCTTGTGCAGAGCCATCCTCAGCCAGGTGCTGGGGATTCAAACGCAGGTCCTCATGCTTGCATGACAAGGGTTCTTAGCCAGTGAGCCATCTCTCTAGCCCAATCCTTTTAAAAATGAATTATATTCATTTTTAAGGGTTTGTGTTTCTATGTGTTTGTGTGCACATGTGTGCATACATGCATGCATGCTTGCATGCATGTAAGGTGAGTGCAGGTGTCCATAGAGGCCAGGAGAGAGCATTTGATTTCCTGGAGTTGGATTACAGGCAGATGTGAGCTGTCTAACATGGGTGCTGAAAACTGAACTCGGTCTTCTGCAAGATCAATATGGTCTTAGCCACTGAACCATTTCCCCAACTCCCGGTAAATATATTTAAACACTGAATCTTCACTGTGATTTTTTTTTATTTTCCTGATATAAAAATTCCTTATCCAATGATTTCCTTTGCCTTTAATTTTCCTTAGATACTAATATTGCCACCCCACCCCCACCTTTTTTAGAATTGCAGTTATCCAGGTGGCCTTGCCAGGTTCTCTATTTTAATATATCAGTGGCATTGTTAAGGGGTGGCTCTTGTCTCTGAAACATTACTGGGCTTTTAAGAGTTCCTAACAAGACTGCATCCTTTAGCAGCACAGCTCTGACCACTCTCCTTCCAGGGTGTAACTGGTATGCTTACTCGTCCCTGATATTTGATGTTTTCTATTTTTAAGCTTTCTTGTCGCTTCTTTTCTCCTGCCTTCAAGTATACGATTTCTTCACTTTCCCCCCCCCTGATTTTCACCCTGCTCGTGGTTGAAGTGACTTCCTTAAAGCATATTTTAAGCTGCATCTCTCTGTCAACATCCTGCTAACCTTTCCCTTAATGGAACCTGACTGTCTGGGCCGGCATCTTCTGGAGGAAGTCTTGAGTATCCTGGAACTCTTTGTCTTTGTTTCCAGAGTTGATATATCTCTTTCACACCTAGGGTCATAGGTGGCATGGAGTCCCACCATAGCCTTGATGCTCCATCTTGAATGGGACAACTGGCAGGTTTTGACTCTTTTGATGCCATTGTGAATAGAATTGATTTTCCCAATTTCGTTTTCGCTAATCTGTAGAAATGCGGTTGACCTCGCCATATTGATTTGTGCTCTATAACCTTACTGAATTCTCCTCTGCTCAACACAGTCCTGTGTGTGTCTCTGAGTGAGAGCAATTTGACTAGCACCTTTCTAGTTTGGATAGCCTTCCTTTCTATTTGCACAGAAGTCCTGGCTGGAAGCTCTAGCCCAAGGCTTTACAACGGTGGGAGTGTCACACCTTGTCCGAGTGACAGAGGGAAAGTATGTAGTTTCCCACTGTGAAGTATGTTAGCCGTACTTGAATTGCAGATACGCTTCAGACAAAGGTCTTTAGGCAGAGGATTTTGTAATAGTCTGGTTACTATATGAGAGAGATACACAGGAAAGGGTATGCTCAGTAGAGCACCGAGCCAGGTGGTAATCAGGGTCAGAACAATGAAGAGAGGAGGTGGGGTAGATTTTCCTGTTATGGGAAATAGTTGCCCCAAGGGTCACTAGCATCTTTCTGGGGACTTGGAGGGAACAGAAGAGCCATAGAGGATGATTCGGGGATGTTTAGCTCAGACACAGACAACGATTCCTGTGAGCCTGTAGTAAAGTCCAGGCCACAGGAAAAAGTGCAGTGCATACATGCATGTCCCACACACATGCGTAGCCTATATCACGAATATGCATAGAACCGATATTATGTGATGCACCCTGAACATGCATTTGGCGTTTGCAGTATGTAGCACACATACATGCACGCATACATCTAATACGTGTGTGATATCATGTGCGAAGTGTGTGTACAGGACAATGTGTCCTTCCCCCTGGCTAGGACATGGCTGGCCAGCATGTTTTTGCATTGCTGTTGTTCTTCATCTAGTAAACAGGTGAGTAGTTTCTTGCAGTATTATCCCCTGAGACACCACAGTAGGAGGGGTGTGTGTGTGTGTGTGTGTGTGTGTGTGTGTGTGTGTGTACATAAACACATATGCACACATACTTACAAGGTGTATCTATTGCAGTGCTAGGGATTGCTAAGCAAGCACTCTGCCCCACCCTCTAATTCTCATTTCCAGCCCTTAATCTCTATTTTTATTAATGCCATGATGTCATGCAAGTCTGACTTTGCAGAGTCTTATCTGTGAAGTGGAGGTGGCTGTCTCATCTCCCAGAGCTGATATGTGAGCTTTCTGCCGCAGGTCCCCACATGCTCCGGAAATGTTGTCTGCATCCTTCCTGCCCTCCGGTGCTTCAGCCTGAGCTCAGGCATTTCTGACCGGCTCTGGCTCTGTCCTGACACTTCATCTGAGCCTTCCCATCACACCCTTCCCTCAGGGAACTGAAGGCACTGTAGGAAGACCCTGAGAGAAGGACTGCCCTCATGAAGAGGTTGATCATTATGCATGCAGTGTAGGTGTATGATATGTGCTATGCAATGCAGCAACATAGGCATGCAACATAGATATAGAACACGCAGCATGCATACGTGTGCCGTGAGTACATACACGATACAGCATTAGGCGTGTGCAGTGTATCGCATATCTGTCTAATGTGTATGTGTGCGATGTATGTATGAAATGTGTGTTCAAGGTATCACGTGTGTGTGCTGTGTGTGATGGGATGGGTCAGTGTGTTCTGGACACCATAATGCTCCTCTTTCCCTTCCTCTCCCACCCCAATGGTGGACTGGAGCCAGGAGGCCTGCAGCAGCTTTCTCTCCACCTGCATCTGTTGCAGGTCTCTGTATTTATTACCTATACCTTAGCAGGCAGGCACTTGGCAGTGTCTGCTCTCACTGCATTCCTCACCCTCCCCTCTCTTCTCCTCATCCCTCCAGAGCCCTGATCATCATTACCATATTATGCTTGCTCAATAGTCAACTTCCAACCCTTCAAACCTATCTTTCTGCAGTTGCTCACTCCTGGGGTGGGTTATGAGCTGCGATTTAACCCCCATTGGAACCTAAGTGCTTTGGGCAGAGGCAAGCCTCTTACCAGATTTTGCTGTGTCAGAGCCATGCAGGGAACTGTGCTTTTACCATACACGTGGACGGCATGCAAGAGTGCCAGCTCCTACCCAGTTGTGAGGCCCTGGCAGGCTGCTTCCACGCTGCCCTCAGTGTCCCCATCTATAAAATGGGCATATCATAATGTATCTATCTTTGTTCTTCTGTGGTTGGCTAATGACGATTAATATAAAACCATATGTGTGTATTGTCTTGAAATGTATGAGGTACAAATAAAAGTAATGCTTACATAAAACCTTAGAAAATGCAAGCATAAATTTCTAAGTTGTAAGAAGGAGCAGTGGCTATTGACGGAACACAATCTAGATGTTCACAGGACCTCTGACAATGCTTGGAAAGTGTGTGTGTGTGGTATGTGGTGTGTGTGCATGTGTGTGTGTGTGTGTGCGTGCGTGTGCGTGCGTGTGTGTATGTGGTAGTACTGGGAATTGAACCTAGGGCCCCAGGCATGCTAGGCAAGCACTCTACAACTGTGCTACAGTCCTAGCCATCCTAGACGTTTTTGATTGCATGTCTCAGGATGCCAGTGGCCTCTGGCAGGTTGAGGCCGAGGACGTTACTACAAATCTCACGATGTGCAGGGTGCCTGTTCACGGCAAATAAGTCTCTGCCTCCAAATGCAGTAGCGCTGAAGCTAAGACACCCCAGGGACACTTGAACATTCAAGGACCTCAGCTTCAGACTTGATCCCACTCAATCCTCTTTCTCTGTCAGTGACCTTGGGCAGACAAGTCAACCCATCCGAGTCTCAGTTTCCCCCTCTGTGAAACAGAGCTTTCTCAGTGACACTGCATTGGCAGCCACACCTGGCATCACTGACAGAGAGGTGCCAGTAGGCACCGTGTGCCATGCACAGCTTGCAGTATCTGAAGACACCATTCATCTCCACGAGCCTGCCTCTCTCCAGCAGGAGTTCAGAGCATCTCCTTGCAAGACCTCACATCTCATCTAGTGCTATTCACAAGCAGCTACATCCTGGGGTGCCAGAAGGCAGCGACTGGCTGCTTGAAATTAAATTTACAATAGAAGCTGATCAGTTTCTTCTCATAATGGATCAGGGTGGGAGAATGGGGTAGAGAAAGGTCCTGGAGGCTGAGAAGCCTGCCGGAGTTTGGAAATTAGCAAGAAAGGAACAAAGTGCCTTCCAGATAATGCAGTGTCAGCCCTGCCTGGATGAACTACTGAAACAATCCCCACGTCTCTGCTTTTGTACAATTAGATGGCCTTTCAGAGCTGGCAAACATCCCACTGAACTGCAGTTTAATGTGGAATGAAGTTTGCTAATAGAGCACCAGCCAATGTAATCTATGGAGGCTCTGCTAATAAACTGCATCTCTGTAAGTCGGAGGGTTTATAGGGCGCTAGTGATGACTGCCCCAGTTAAGCACAGCTAAGCATCCCTTAATTTAGACATTTGGGCTCCCGTTATGGGGAGTGCTACGACTCGTTCGCTCAGTTACTGGCAATAGACGTTCTGTCATCAGCCTAAGGTGGAATGGAGTCGCAGTCATTTGGAGCTGGTTGCAGATCTCACTCAACTGGCATTAGACACCTGTTTGGAAGTTGTAATGATCCACAAATTTGCCAGATTTACTATCTCCTTATGAATATGGATTGCAGCAGATGCCCCCATAGGACCTTCCCATTGGGTTCCATACTGTGCTTTGCACACCAACAGGGGCTGTCCTTGGCAAATCCTCTCTCTGGAGTCCTTTGGGAATGCGCCTTTGTGGACAGGAGGTGGTTGAGAGGACCCCTGGGGATGAGGGAGAAATCTTCTGGTAGGATGAGACAGAGAGGACACAGGAAAGGACAAGAAGCTATGTGACACAGCAAACTCATTGTGCACCAGCCACGATGCTAGACACATTTGTTGATTCGTTCATTGTCGTAGTTTGACGTTTATTGGATGTCTACCAGGAGTGCCAGGTGTTGGAGATATAACAGTTAATGAGACAGCTTCTTCCTTCAAGGAATTTCCAGAATCTTGAGGGAGCCAAGTGACTAATCGGGCAGACAGTCAACAATGCTGAGAGCAGAAGAAGCCATCCTCATCTGGGGTGGGTTTGGGGGCCTCTGTGGGTGCTTATCTCAGGGCCTGAGATGCTCTCCTTCCAGCTACTCCTTCTCTTGGTTACTTCTCATTCACCACTTCTCCACTCAGTTGTCACATCCTCGGCCAAGGGATCTGTAGTAGTCACTTGTCCTGTTGCGGTGACAGAATGCCTGACGCAGATGACCTAAAAGGGGACAACGTTTATTTTGGATCAGGGTTCAGAGGTGTCAGTCTGTGGGGAGAGTGTGGTAGAGTGGAGCAGGCCACATCACAGAGGCTAGGAAACAGAAAAAGGGGTATATGGGGAGAAGCTAGGGAAGGATATATGTTAGAGAACACAAGCTCAGGGATCTCCTTCCTAAGACCCACCTCTAATAATGCCTGCACACTATGAATCTATTAATTGATTCATCTACTCATCAGATCCAACCTCTCAAGGGCCAGTCACTTCCCCCAAGTTCATTAGCGTATAGCCACACCCTTAGTCCATGAGAGTAATGGAGACATTTGATTCCTCAAATGCCCAGTGGCTTTCCCAAAGCTCATCAGCTTACAGCCAGACTCCAAGTGCGTGAGACTATGGGAGGCATTTCACAGCTGAACCGTAATAGATTCTTTTTTGGTACATACTTCCCCCTGACCTGGGGGAGATACTTACTTAAGTGACCACAATCTACCTTTCCAGGTTTTATATGTGTGTGGTGTATATCCACCCCATAGTTCTGCAAGTGATTCCAGAACTCTTTCTTTCTTTTTCCTTCACTATAGCTCCAGGGCCTACTGTAGAGCCTGACATATGACAGGTGCCCAACAGATATCTCCCTAGTGAATGAATAAATGGATGGATGGATAGATGGATGGATGGGTGGGTGGATGGACAGATGGGTGGGTGGATGGGCAGATGGATGGGTGCTTTCTAAAAGAAAGAATTGCAAAGGGAGGAATTAGGTGAAGGTAAGTCATGATATGTTCAGGCAAAGCAGAGAAGCAAGATGCAGAGAGGCTGATTCATTTGTGGCTGGAGTGTTGTTGTGAAGTGGAGAGGGACCACATCACTGGGGGCTTTGTATCCTTTATGGGGAGCTTGACACATGTCCTCAGAGAAGCAGGGGCACACAGGAAGGTTTTTAACTGGTGCCGTTTCTTACCACCTGTCTGTCAACAATACACAAGGAGAGGGTTAAGAGTCCTAGGGCTCTACACTGCCAAGAGGTCAGAGGATAAGTGAGTGAACTGTAGTTCTTGAGAGGCCCAAACCAGCCTTTGCCTACCAGAGATGTTGGCCATTCCACTGGATCCTTGGCACACATTTCAAGTCTTTAAAATAAGAAATTCCGCCAAGCAGTGGTGGCGCACGCCTTTAATCCCAGCACTTGGGAGGCAGAGGCAGGTGGATTTCTGAGTTCGAGGCCAGCCTGGTCTACAGAGTGAGTTCTGGGACAGCCAGGGCTACACAGAGAAACCCTGTCTCAAAAAACCAAAAAAAAAAAAAAAAAAAAAAAAAAAAACACCAAAAAAATAAGAAATTCCACCTCACTTCCTAAAGCAATAAGTACCCATCGCTTCAGAAAAGTCAAGCAGAATACCGAGAAAACGGCCCCATTGCCTCCGTCCCCAGCCCTTGTCCCAGCCTGTTCCCTTGCGGTAGCCACTGCTAACAGTTTGGTGGGTATCCAATTTCTTCTTAAGTAAAGATTCATTAACTGCCCATGATGCTTATTGGGACATCCATCAGCCCTTTAAAAATTGTTCTGATGAATTAAGTGTAAACTAATTAGAAACATGGATTCAATTACCCTCGAAACACACAAGGGTTTAATAATTAATAGGAAGAGGACTTGAGGCCAAAGACATTATGGATTTTCTCAAACCCCCAATATTGGAAAAGTAGATATGTCTGATTCACCTAAATGCTCAAAAATGTGTACCCTGAGGCAAATGTGTTCCTGGGAGCTGTGTCTTTCCTCAGGAGGGTTACCTGTAACAAATGGAGAGTCATTGCAGGAACCAAGAAGCCACACTCTGTGGGATCTGGCTGACCAGAGCCTTGGGAGACAGGGTGGTGGTTTGTAGTTTGTAGTCACAATAGTCATTTTCCTTAGTGAATTTAAATAGAAAGTGTTTGTAGAGAGATAGATGTCTGCTGAGGTGCCCGTGAGCCCAGTTTTGAACTCAGAGCATTTAGAGAGCAAGACTCAGTCAAGAAGACAATTATGGGGGGAAGGTAACTTTGTGCATCCTTTGACCTGTGAGTGTCCATCTAGATGGACTAGAAGAGACTCAGATATGTGATTCGAGCAAATATTTCCCTCTAGTGCCAAAGGTTTATGAGCTCTCCATTAATCTTCCCAGAAGTGAGAATTATTACCTCAGCTACACTGAGGCTGTGCAGCCATAGCCCCTGTCATCCAACTCTCAGAACTGCCTGATATCCAATTTCACACAGGTTGACTGACAGGTGTTTGAGGGAGGAGTCCACCACAGTTGGACTTCTGGTAGGCAATTGCAGTGATCCAGGGATACCATGTGCTCCTGGTAGGTCTGGGCAGACACAGTAGACGAAGGAGTTGACATCAGGTGTCATACACAGACAGGTGGGCAGCAGAACTGAGGTATTGGGAGTATTCCCCTTCATAGAAGGGCCTCCCAGTTATGTGACAAGGTCTCACCTTGCTCCTTGTGCATCTGGCTGTTTAATAACAGCTGTTGTGGATAGCCCTGGGGCTGTTTGTATTTTGATGCTAATTTCGCCCTCCTGGGAGGGACTTCAGACAAAAAGTGAGTTACATACTCATGTGACTTCTTGTAAACCAATCCCCTAATGAATAAAGGAGCCAGGAGGTGAGTAGGAGGGACTTCTGGGTTGGAGGGAGGAGAGGAAGCAGGAGAGAGAGAGAGAGAGAGAGAGAGAGAGAGAGAGAGAGAGAGAGAGAGAGAGAGGTCTTTTTTGGAATGGGGACAGCATAAGGGGTAAGATGTAACTTCTAGAATTTCCTGGTATCATGGCGGATCCACAAGGATTCGCCACCAGAGGAATCAGATTTTAATAAGGCTTACCAGATTAGATTTTAGTTGTTGTGCCCAGAGATTGAGTTACTATTGTTTCTTAATTAAGTTTTTTTGTTGCGTTTTCCTTCTTGCGGGGGGTGGGGGGGCTCATCTGGGTTTAAGAGAGAAAGGTATGGCGGCAAAGCGTGGGTTTGCCTGATGTGTACCATAGAGGCTGTGGGGGTATTGAAGCATGGGGCTGGTGTGGTAGTTACCCGCCAGTGGGAACCTAGTGAGCTGGGTAGAGAGATAGTGGAGCTCTGAGTCAGGACTCCACAGGATAAAAGCACGTTGGCCATTGCCCGACAGTGGATGGCAGGCCAGGCCGACAGGGATGAGAGAACCAGGGAATAGCGTGGGAACATGCTATATTCTTTCTTTTTAATATCTCCTGCAACAAACAGCAAACATTTCAGGCACTGTGGAACCCTAGGCCCAGCTCAGGTGGTGCTGTCTCTACCTCTCCTCACCGCTGGCCCCGCCCATAGTGTTGCCATGGTCACAGATTCAGCATGCCTCCAGAGTGAAGTTGACTGCTCCTGTATATTTTCCTGCTTCTCTTTTGCCTATTGCACTCTTGCTGAAATAGTACAATGACCCCTTTACTCTCAAGTCATACTTCCTGAATAATTGAGGACAACAAAAACTGCTGCTCATAAGGACCCTTATAACCCAGGGGTGTTGTCTTCAGGGTTGAGACAGGTTTGAACCTGCTTTTTATTCTAGCTTTCCCTGTCTTGGATAGCCAAAATGGTACCCTACAGACACACTTGAGGGCTTGGATTCCCTGTTCTCGTAGAACTTAAGTAAATGGAAGAGAAACACTGAATTTCAAACTACTGTACACTTAGGGAATCTGGGCTGTAACATGTAAGGATGAACTGTGATAAGTACCATTAGAAGACTTGGGTTCCTGTTGGGGAACTTTATTACTAAGGTAGCAGTCCTCCATGAATGGATGGCTTTCTGAGCTTGGCACAAAATGGGGGACTCCCTTCCTCAGGGGGCTTCCCTGTCTCTGCCTGTCTTTACGTGGACAATGTCTCTAAACCCAGGTGGCTGGTCATGTCTGAAAAGTGACTTTCTACAGAGCTCTCTGCAAGGCTGCATAACTCAGTGTACACACACACACACACACACACACACACACACACACACACACACATCCCATTCTTGATTTCTACCCACATGATAATTAGGTACTATACAATAACCAAGCCCCGCCCACGTGATAATTAGGTACTATACAGTAACCAATCCCTGGCCACATGATAATTAGGTACTATACTATAACCAATCAGCCCTTCCTGCTCTCTTGATGCCATGACCAATTAATGCTTTCCACCCATACCCCAAAACATGCTCTCGTATATCCTATCCCTGAAATAATAAAGTAGACTTGTCTCGCTGCAGTGGTCTCTGGAGGTCATTCCGTCCATACTCACGGCTGCCTGAACCCTGGTCTCCACCTCCACTCTCTTTCTCCCCTCAGGCTTATGGCCAACAGTTGCCTTGGGGGGGGGGAGTGGAAGTGGGCACAGGTTCCATCCCCTCCTGGCCAACACTTTACTTGAGACTGGTGGTGGTGGTGGTAGTGGTGGCGGTAGAGGAGGGGGAAGAGGGGGGGGAGAGAAAGAGAAAGAAGAGGAAGAGGAAGGAGAAGAAGAAGAAGAGGAAGAAGAAGGCAATAGTGATTATTTTGGTGTTTTGACACAGGATCTCAAACACCCAAGGCTGGCCTTGAACTCTCTGTATAGCTAAAGATGACCTTTAGCTTCTGATTGTCCTGCATCTACGTCCCAAGTCCCGGGATTATAATCATGCGTCATCATATCTGTTGTTGGTTTTTCCTGTGGTGTTTGGACTTGAACCTAGGGCCTCATGCATGCAAGGTAAGCATTCTAGCAACTGAACCACATCCCAGCCTTACGTCAATCCCATCTCTTCACCAGGTTGGCTTCACCCTCCCGACTTACCAAACGAAGGCCCATATCTAGGGGAACCCCACAGCTTGATCCAACCCCAATATTTGGGACTGAGTGATGGCCAAGATGTGTGTGGAAGGCCCAGAAAGCATCACTGATTATTTCTGGGGTGATATCTGCCCCTTTCAGGGATTGCACTTAACTCTCTACAGTGCCACCATTTGTCTTTGGTGTCAGGGTTTATTTTCCCTTGGCACATTAAACAGCATGGCAGAGAAGGCTAACTGCCCACCATCCATCTTGCCTCTCCTCAGAAGTGTAGACTTGTCGGTGGGAAGCAGCTGCCTGCTGAGCTATGTGAGTCACGTGATTTAGTAACCAGTAGGCAGACATCATGTGCTCTCTGTCCAGGCCTGGCTCAGAAAGGCTTGCCTAACCGCTGTCCTCTCTCCTTTCCTGAATCAGAAGCTGGGAGAACCCAGATCCCTAGGTGACTCCATGAGGTAAAGCCAACCACATCCTGACAGCCACTTGACTGGCTTTTATATAAGGTAGAAATACCCCTGTCCGGGTTCACCTTGTGCCACAGTTAGTACTTCCTTCGCTACTTAAGCTCCAAGATAGCATTTGTAAGTTTATTTAGAACTCACAGGCAGACAAGGCCTCAGGACACCTTGAGCCATCAGCAATGTTGGGGGTGGGGCTGACCTTGGGCCTTGTTTGCTCTGGGAAGATGAAGCTATAAGCTGGTCCCTCCTCTAGGCCTAAACCATAAGCTTTTAAACAGTAAGGTGTGACTTTAAGCAGTTCTCTTTTTTTTGTGCCTCTGACTCTCCCTCCCTCCCCTTTTGCCTGCCCCCTCCTTCCTTCTCTTCCTCCTTCTCTCTCTCCTTTCCTTCCTCTTTTTCTATCTCTTGTAGTGCTGGGGATTAAACCCAGGGCTTTCTTTACACATGCAAGTCAAGTATTCTATCATCAAGCTATATCCCCAGACTGTTTATTTAGAGACAGGGTCTCCTGAAATTGCCCAGGCTGACTCTGAATTCACTTTGTAGCCCAGGCTAGTTTTTAATGTACAATTCTCCTGCTTTAACCTCATGAATTACAGTTGTGTGACACCAGGCCTGACTTTGGGTGTCTGTTTCTTGACATCAGGATCCAGTCCTTGTAGCCCCTACTCCATCACATCCAAGGATAGGCTTAGAGCAAGCTCCATGGGGGAGCATCCTTGCTCTGCCTCTCACTACCAGCATGACTTTGAGAAGGCTTTTCCTCCCTGGTCCTCAGTTTCCACACCCACACGATGGGGCTCTGTTCCGGTTGGTTTTTAACTGTCAATTTGATACAGCCTAGAGTCTTCTGAGGACATACTCCACTGAGGAATTGCTTAGATCAGATTGCATCGTGGATATATGTCTGTGGGTGACCATCTTGATTGTTCATTGATAGAGGAGGGCGTAGCCCACCGTGGGCAGCATCATCCCCAAGCAAGTGGTCCTGAACTGTATAAGAAAGCTAGCTGCATATAAGCTGGCCTGAGAGCCAACAAGTAGCCTCTTCTGTGGTTCCTGCTGTACTCTATTGTCTGGGAAGTGAGTTCCTCACTTGGAGGCAATGCTGTGTGGAATAGCAAGCAGGCCTGCCTTCAAGTTTCTGCCTTAAGTTCCTGCCTTGACTGCCCATTAATGAAGGATTGCAACCTGAAATTGTAAGCCTGAGAAACCCCCTTTCTCTCTTATATTGCTTTTGGTCAGAGTATTTTATTTTTTTTTATAATCACAAAAAAAGGATGAAATTAGGACAGGCTCCTGTAGTACTGACCTCATAGACAGGTTGTGAAGACCCAGCTCCCTGCAAGATTTAATATTCCTAGAACATTCTAAGCACACAGTGGGCACTCTGTAAATGCTCTCCTATTCTCTTACTGGCCCATCTAAAGGTTCATCTTTTCTAGCCACCTTCTCTGCTTAACCCTGGTTACACTGATGTCACCTCTTGCCTCAGTGATCCCATGGCCCTTTTCTGGATCTCCTTGCTGTCAGTCAACCTTTGTCCTTTCATTCCACCCTTAAGGGCAGAGATCAAGGAATCCTTTGTTGACTTATTTTCTTATTGAAACATGAAGGGCTGCAGCTGGGGCAATGGCTCAGCCCAGAAAGGCATTTGCTGCTGAGCCTGGACACCTGAGTTCCATCGCCAGGCCCTACACACTGAAAGGAGAGAGCCAACTCCTGAAAGTTGTCCTCTGACCTCTTCGTGAGCACTGTGGCACACAGGCACCCCTCCTCACATGGAGAGATAAACCAACAGGCAAACAAATACATGGAATAAAATTTAAGAGGTAAGCTTTTAATTAAAAGATTTGTTAGGGTAATGGTATATTTTGTCTTAGTATATAAAACCAATTTTGTACTGATTAAAAGGTAGAGATTTAAAAAAACATATGGTAGGGGTAATGTTTGTTTGATTTGCCACTGAAAGTTACTCCTGTCCTCCACACTGTGTGCTATGTATGTGGTATAATGTATGTATGTGATGTGTGGGTGTGATGTAATGTGTGTGTGTGTCGGTGTGATGTGTGTGTATATGTGGTGTGATATGTGCTGTGTGTGTGTGTGTGTGTGTGTGTGTGTGTGTGTGTGTGTACATTAGAGGATAGCCTCTGGTATTATTCTCCAGGCATTGTCCACCTTTCCTTGAAGTCAGTATCCCCAGTGGTCTGGAACTCTCCAAGTAAGCTAGGCTGGCCGGCCAGTGAGTGCCTGGGATCTGCCTCTCTGGGTTCTGTTATTCCAAGGATGCACCACCAGGCCTGACTTCGTAAATGTAGGTTCTGCGAATCAAATTCATGTCTTCACGTTTATAAGCACTTTACCAATTTTCCTCTCCACCCCCTCAGATGACTCCTCCCACTCAGTGATCTCATATATCTATATAATGAATTTTATTTGTCTTCACCCCCTTTACCCTTCCTCATCCCTTCTTCTCTTCAGCTGAAATTTTCTTCCCCCCTAAAAGTTTTCTTTTAACTTTCGAATCACCTTTGGCCTGTGACTCCCAGAGTTCAGTTAGCATCACTTGTGTGAGCCGGGTGAAAAGTTGCATGCTCAGGGTTTATTCTGACACAGTGGCTCGGACCTTCTCACTCTCCTGCTCAGAATTCTACCAGTTTCCTATTTCACTGAGAAAGACCTACCCCCGACTATGCCTGACACGCCTTCTGAGATTTGTCCCTTTCCTCATCTCTCACCCACTGGCTCACTTTACCTCAGCTAGCCCTCCACTAACCCCTACAGTGTCTGTGCGTGCTCCAGTCCCGGTCTCCTTAATAACTGTCTTCCAGCCCAGGTGAGCACTTCATCGAGACAACCACACAGCAAGTTGCTAGCACTTCAAGAGTCCACATATGTTTGACATGCTACATGAATGCTCTTGGCTGTACATTGCTCTCCGTAGCCCAGATGACCAATCTGACATTGGAGTTTTCTGCTTACTGTCCGTCTTCATGGACTGGAATGTAACGTTCATGTGACTGGGGCTGTAATTTCTCTAGTATCCAGTAACCAGGCCAGGCAAATGGTAGCTGCTCATTTTGTTGTGGAATGAAGGACCTGACTGCTTTTCATGTATCGAGCAACATAAATCACGTACCATTTCGTGCACGGAGTTAGAGCATCCACAGTGCAAGGCTTTCCACCTGCAAGTTGCTCATATAAAGCCACCGTAATAATCCAGTGGGTCCCTACAGGCTGCAGCTGTGTGTGGAGGCATGAAACACAGTGCTTCCCACAGGGTAGGGCCTCTCTCTATCACTGGCAGTGTGCTCTGCAGTGTCTGGTGCCCAGTCTGCCTAGACTGTCTCCCTAGGCCTCTTCTCTGGTAGGAGGCTAGACTTTGCCTTCGGGCCCTATTTCCAACCACTGGCTGCCCTTCTACTTCTTAGTCACAGAGCTCTTCCTCTGTTCCTCAGTACTCATGCCCCACCCACTTACCCCTGCCTGCTGTGTCCCTTCCTCCAGAGACACCCAGGGACTCCTGGTTGGAATTAGACTTTCCTTTTATTCTCTAGTATTTTCCCATTTCATTTGGAGACACAGTTATGGTTCTTATGTGGGACTTTAAATATAGTTGAGCACACTACCTATAGAAATATAATTAATATAGCCCTCTCATATTTGGCTCTAGGATCCCGTGATGGCTTGATAGCTATTTTCAAATTGACAAGACCTGGAATCAACAAGGGTATGGCCATGAGGGATTATCTAGATCAGGTTGATGGATGAGGAAGGACCCAACCTAAATATCGGTGGTGCCATCCCGTGGTTGGGCTTGGACTGAGTAAAATGAAGAGAGTGAGTTAAACACAATCATTCATTTCTTTCCACTTCTTGACTGGACAAAATGTGGCCAGCCTCCTCAAGTCCCTACCCCCTGAGTCCTCACCATGATATACCGTACTTTCAACTGTGGGTCAAAATAAACCTTCCTTCATTAATTATTTCTTGTCAAGGTTTTTTTTTTCCGAAGCAATAAGAAGATTAAATAAAAACAGACCCCCAGAGACACTGGAGTCTCGGGAGGCTCGAGTCTCATCTAAAAGAGCACATTATTTACATACAGTGTGAGCATATTCTCCACACATTTTAATTATTGTTTAGATTATGTCTATCAAATACAGTGTGAATGTTATGTCAATAATTGCTATGCTGTGTTGTCCAGGGACTAACATGGTGGTTTAGGACAGAGGAGAGGGGAATGGAGGTAGATCTCTCTTACCTCCTGGAACTTCATTTCTCTCTGCCTGGCCCTGCCTGCATGCCCCCCCCCCCCTTTGCACTCAAGTCTTTGGCCCTTTCTTATCCCACCATCCCCAGTGTCTCTGTTAAAATCATTGAACAAAAATATCATCCCATCCACACTGAACAAGTATCAAATGAGCGCAAAGGTTTTACCTGGTCCCAGAGTAAATCAGAGTGGAGCAAGGAACAAAAAGAATGGTCCTGGGTTCAATCCCCACCAAGGCAAGGAAAGGGGACAGGCAGAAGAGAAGGAAAGGAAGTGAGTTCCTATGCAGGGAAAGGTGTTTGTAAAGACCTTGAAGTGAAGAGAATGACCAAGGATGTTATCACTAGGCAGGTGACTACTGAATCATAGCCTAGAAGAAACAGTTGGGCATCTCCACCCATCTCCCATTGCTCCAGAGGCACCTGTTGCCTGGTTGTATGTCCTTGTGTGTTTCCAATTTCAGAATGCCCCAGCAAGTTTGATGCAGGAAATTTAAGAGAGAAGCGCAAGACTTCATCCAGCAAGTTCTAGTGACATGACTGACCCCAAGGTATACAGCATGGCACCCGTGCGCTCTGGAATGCAGTGATGAGACCAGTCAGGGTCATATGTTGGGGCAATGCAAACAGTGGATCTGGGTATGGGTGGCAATCACTAAAGTTATTTCTGACCCCACCATGCCCCTGAGGGTCTATGGCTGACTGGGCAACGGTACTTTGAACCCCACCCTAAGGAAGAACTGTTTTCCCAGGTGACACCATTGAGCTCCTGTGCACATGGCAGAGTGTTCCCCTGCAGCCTCTGGCTCAGTTTTCCCATCTGTGTTTCACCCTCTGTGTTTTATTCTTTGGTAGACAGTGGCATGCCTGTGGAGCCACACAAGGAAGAATGTCAGTGTGTCATCTCTGCTTCCTCTGTTTTATTACTTTATCCCAAAGAGCTCAGCACTATTTTATGATGGATGCCCTGGCTGACTGACAGAGGCACCTCCAGCTTGTCCTTTCTCCGGATTTCTGCAGCCACATATCAAAGACAGGGCTGATCTTGGACTTACATAAACTTCACAAAGCAGAGGTGACCAGTGACAGATTCGGGCTCTGACAACCCAGCTAAGCTTTGTGATGACAGGATACCATAGCTATCCTGAGATAAATAACATCTCTCAGAAAGCTAGAAAGCTATCAAGACCTTTGGTAGGAGGGGGAAGGAATCCATAAAGAGATCTCCCAGATTCTGGCAGGCTTGAAAATCTACTACCCGATATGCTTCTCTCTTCAGGTCCAGCTACAGACTGTGGCTACTCCCTGTCCTGTGTAGTTGCTAAAGCTTCCCAGTCACAGTAATTTATTTTTCTCTTTCAGCAACCGAAGGCATATTTCGTCAATCCCACTTTGCAGATGAGAAAGCTGAAGTTAAGAATGGCCAATAAACTCAGGGCTACAAAGAAGTCTGTTCTCAAGGTTTTCCCCCTGTGCCGATTCACAGCCCCTTAGTCACAGGGTGACTAGTCTTGTGGTGGATAAGATAAAGGTCCAAGACCTAAATAAGTACTTATATGCCCTAAGGAATTTAGGGAGGAGTGTGGATGAAAGAAAATCACTTACAGATAGCCATCCTCTCCTGAAACCCCATAGACCCGCCATGTTGAAATTGACTTGAACTTAGCTTAAAAGGAATGCAGGTAGACCAGCTGTCTTTATCTAGCGCCTCTTCCTCTACTGTAAACTGGGTGAAGGCCTTGACGTGGCATGGTGAATTATCTATAGAACCCCAAAGGAGTGGGCTCCTTCTATTTTGGAGTATGTAGAATCATAAAGATTTTCTTTAATTAGATAGTGCCGGATAGATTTAATTAAAGCTTCAAACCTGCAATTTTCTTTGTTTGATTGATCAGTTGGTGCTGATTGCCTGTAGCAATTATGCAGGAGGAGGGGGCTTTCAAATTCTGATGGCAAGAAGAGGCAGATGGAGTCGCCTCTTGGGTACTCAGTTGTCAGAGTGGTCCAGGAAAGGTTTGAATCACACAAATGTCTGCTTGCTGGGCAAATGTAAAATAGGGTGTCTGAATTATTCTTCAGTTTAAATCATAGTCTTGACTTATGTGCCTCAGTAGAAACTTCTCAAATATAATCATACCCCTCCTGCCCCCAGGCTATGCAGTATCTTGGTTTTTGTTTGTTTTGTTTTGTTTTTTGTCTTTCTTTCATGAAATAATTGAAGCACATTGTTGAGAAGGTTTCACAGTGGCCTTTTAATTTGTCTAAATCCTAGTAGAGGTTCAGAAGAGACAGATAGCTTCCCACAACCTCTGTGAGCGTGATGGATACTGACATATACCTTCGAATACAGAAGTCCTGAGTGTGAATTTTGCCTCTGCTGGTTACTTGCTCTCAGATTCTGGGCAAGTACCCTTGAATTTCTCTCCCTAATCTTCAAAGAAGAAATGTGTTGAGGATGTGGTGAACTGATGTTTGCAGGTGAAGCATCCTTGTCTCGTGTATCCTGGGATCTCAATGAATGTCCTGCTCTCTGATGCCTTACTCAGACCCTGCCACCATCAATTCTTTATGAGCTTATGAGACCACTGCCACCTTAGCCATTAGTACACATGTAGCTGCTGACACCTCTGTTTGTTAGATACTAGGCCTCACAAATACTGCTCTAGCAAATGAATGCATGGCAGGCACACGTAGGACCCCAAAGCAAGTGACTCTGGTACAGAGTGGAAGAGACAGCTCTGAAGAATTGTCACACTCATGAAGCTTGAGGTTGTAGACTGCTGTGGCCTGTGGCCATCTGAAAGTGTGCTTGAGAGCCTACTTTTTCTCTCCAGACCTAGTCAAGGTGTCTCAGGACTAAATTTTCTTCTCAGTTCCACACTGGTGCAGGAAGCCAAAGATAGCCATCATGATGTTAGAGCCTTGAAACATGTTTAAGTTTTAAAACACAAAGCAGGGGCCAACAAGATGCCTCAGTGGGTAAGGGGACTTGCCATCAAGTCAGGCCATGACCTGAGTTCAATCCCTGGGACCCATGTGGTGGAAGAAAAGAACTAACTTCCACAAGTTGTCCTCTGACCTCCACATGCTTAGTACGTGTCAAGCTCACAACACCCCTAAACCTAAATAAGTAAGTGTAATTTAAAAACCACACAACCGGTCTCAAATATCTGTGCATGAGATTATTGGCTGTGTAAGACCATGGACCTGGTCAACAGGCACAGAGGAGGCAGAGGCACGTGATAGCCGTACACACATGGGAAGGATTTGTTATCTTTAAGGTTTTTCTTTATTTAAAAAGGATTTTGTGACATGGTTGCATTATTTTTATGATAAGAGTGCATTTTCAGTCAACTCAAAGTTAAATGTGAAAAAAAGAGGAAAGTATCTAGGAGCTGCATCCAATGGTGGCATTCAGGCTGGGATGTGGACATTCCAGGAGAGCAAAGTGCAGTCCACCTCTGACCCTGACGTCTATCTGGAACGAGGTTCCCTGGTTGTGGAATTGCCAGTGTGAACAGTTGATGCTTCCAGTGCTGTCCCTTTGTAGAACAAAAGTGGGTCTCTAGCTCTGTACCACTGATCCACTAGTGCAGTCCACAGCAGTGGCATCTCTGACTGTCTGGAGAATCATTCATTGTGACAACAGGAAAAGAGAGGGGCACACAGCTTGGAAAAGGAGAATAACTGTTGATTTGACTTCGAGTGAGAGTGTGTGTGTGTGTGTGTGTGTGTGTGTGGTATGGATGGTCATGGCACATGGAGTCCTGGATTTGACACTGAACGTCTCTTTCAGTTGCTTTCCATTTGATATTTTGAGACAGAATTTCTCACTGAAACTTTGAGTATAATCACAATCCAGCTAGATTGGCTGAGCACCAGGGACCCTCCTGTCTCTGCCTCCTTAGTGCTAGTATTACAGAAATCACTGCCGTGCTGGGCTTTCTGTATGTGTATGCTAGGGATCAGAACTCAGGTCTTCCTGCTTGTATGTAAGCACTTTGCCAGCTGAGCCATCTCCCCACACCAATTTGATATTTTAAACGTGCTTTATTCTGAACTTTAAACAATATGGAAGTGGTTATTTTATAAGGTTTCAAAGGGACTCTGGGCATTTCCATGGCTGACAGCTGTATTTGTTAGGGTTTCTTTCCATTGCTGTAAAGAGACTCCATGACCAAGAACTCTTAACAAAGACAACATTTGGGTCTGGCTTAATGTGGTGGTTTGACTAAGCTTGACTCATGGGAAATAATACTATGAAGAGGTGTGACCTTGTTGGAGGAAATGTGTCACTGGGTAGGCAGGCTTTGAGGTTCTATGCTCAGGTTCCACCCTGTGCAGAGGAGACCCTTCTCCTAGCTGCCTGGGAAACCGTCTGTTCCTGGCTTTCTTTCAGTGAAAATGTAGAACTCTCAGCACCAATGCCTTCCATATTCTACTAGATTGGACCATTAAGCCCCACTTAAAGCATTCCAACTCTTTCAAAATCCAAAGTCCCCAAATCCATATTCCTCCAAATAAAAACATGGTCAGGCCGGGCAGTGGTGGCGTATGCCTTTAATCCCAGCACTTGGGAGGCAGAGGCAGGTGGATTTCTGAGTTCGAGGCCAGCCTGGTCTACAGAGTGAGTTCCAGGACAGCCAGGACAGCCAGGGCTATACAGAGAAACCCTGTCTCGAAAAACCAAAAAAAAAAAAAAGGTCAGGCTTATAACAGCAATACCCGACTCCTGGTACCAAGTTCTGTCTTAGTTAAGGTTTCCATTGCTCTGGAGACTCCATGACCAGGAACTCTTATAAAGAACAATATTTAATTGGGGCTGGCTTACAAGTTCAGAAGTTCAGTCCATTATCATCAAGGCAGGAAGCATGGCAGCGTCCAGACAGGCATGGTACTGGAGGAGCTGAGAGTTCTACATCTTTCTCAAAAGCAAGCCAGGAGCAGATTGTGTTCCAGGCAGCTAGGAGGAAGGTCTTCTCCACACAGGGCAGAGCTTGAACATAGGACCTCAAAGCCGGCCTACATAGTAAGACACTTCCTCCAAAAGGTCACACTCCTAATAATGTCACTTCCCATGGGCCAAGTTTATTAAAACCACCACAAAAGCCTGATCTAGGTGGGTACCTCTCAGTCTACTGCACACAGGTATTTCCTGGCCATCTGTGGAAATGCCCATTCTCATATAGAATCTGAGGAACCCCAAGAATCTGAGTTTCCAATGAGGCCACTGGACGGAAGGAGGGTGCTGGTCCTACAGTCTATGTTCTAAGACCCTTCCTGCCAGTCCATGATCCCCTGGTTTCCCCTGAATGGTAGAGTATCGCTTGCTTTGATCAAATGTGTGATCCTTACTATTCCAGGACCCTCTGACCTCTTTTACCAATCCAGGTGTTCTGGGCTGTGCTTCATCGGCACCATAGCTGGGCATCAGGGCTCAGATTGACATTTTCCTTGCAGGGTTCTGTGTGTGTCCCCACTACGTTGTCTTGATCCGACTTTTCTGACTATTGAAGTGTGTGCTTCGTTCTGCTCAAGCATGGGGTTGGGATAAATATCCACTTCTTAGCATCTCACCCTCAGTGAGTCATCATTGAGAGAAACTGAGTGTGAGTTCAACCCCCAGTGCCAGGATTCTTAGGCTGCCCCTTCCTGCCCTGAAGAGGGCAAGCATGCTCACCCTTTAGAATTAGTCTTTCTGCAGGCGAGTTAGCGGTTGGGGTGGGAACAGTGCTACTTGCTCCATGAATCTTGGAAGGCCTGATGGGCCTGCCAATAACATCGATTCCCCTCGGCCTCTCAACAGAGTGGCTTCATTCTCATTCACAGGGACGTGAGGTGATTTTGATCCTCATTTGTTGAGCGCCACTGTCTGCCATTCTTTTCTTCAGACTCTAAGGGCCTTTTATTCAGCCCAACTGTCACAAGGACCCATCCTTGCCACACAGTAGCCAGGTCTCAGCATCCTGGGCCTGGGATCCACATGCCAAGAACCCCCAGATGTCTGAGGTACCCAATTCCTACTCTGAGTCCTGCTATTCTAGACCAAGGCCAAAAGCTCTCTTAAGCACCAACTGGAGACTACGAATTGAACCCTTTGTTTCTTACACTGGTCCCACAAAGTGGACGCCATCACCCCCATTTCACAGATAAGGAATGAGGTTTGGAGAGATCAAGACACACTGCAAAGCTCAGGCTCAACCCAGAATTAGGATCTCTACACTGTGCAGCAGTCCCTTGAGATGTGGGTGGTATCCTTGATCCTTGGGTAGACCTAGGCTCCAGAGGACCAAGGCCAGTGTTGTGAGATTTTTTAAAAATTGGTTCTTATTTTTAATTATGTGCATGGGTAGACACGTGTGAGTGCAGGCATCCATACCTTAAAGGTTTGGACCTGAGTCCTGTCTGACTGAACCTGCTGTTTGTCATCTTGGCTCCTGGGAAGAGCCAACAGTTGTTTAGCCTCACTCTGAGGGCAGGAAGATGGACAGGGCTAGGAGGTGACAAAGACAGAACTGGGCATAGGAAGGAAGAGGGAAGCTTGTTCCAGAAGACACTTGGAATAGAGACCGTCATAGGTTGAGGGAGCCCCATCTTACAGGTAAGGGCTGAAGTGGCAGATGGGGGGGGGGGGATAGCTTGCCTTGTTGGCATGCTTCTCTCAGGACTTAGTCATGGGTTTCAGAGAATAGAGCCTTAAAGACTAGAAGCAAAGATAGACGGGGGCTTCTGAGCATGCCAGGCTCGGACAGACACTGGAGGCTGCCCTTGGCTGTCTTCCTGGCCTATTCTCCAGTGCAGTTCTCTTGCTCATTGACCAACCTGCCCAGGTACCTTCTGTCTTCTCACTCCCTTCCTTGGTTCTGTGTCTTCTAGTCTGATGTGATAGTGGCTTAGATGTGTCCCTGAAGCATGACCACAGTGGGACTTCCTGGTTGAGTATTTTAAAGCATACACACTCCAGTGACCATCATGTCCACACTGCTCAATCGTTACCAATGGCCAACAGCTCTGATGGTACAATAGCTTACTTACTAATCAACAGCTGAAGGCTTTGGTGTTTATTTTTAGACTGCTTCAGAGTGTAAGGGCAGAGTCTCAGAGATCCTGGTTGGTGTTTTACTGGTTTCCCTCTGAACTGTTGCCAGTGTTGTGTTCCATTGAGGTCAAGGGCCATAAGAGTACTACATGTCATTATTGATTTCAGGCTCTTCCAGGTCAAGAAGTGGAGGGTCGAAAGAGCCACATCTATCTGGCTTGACTTGCCACTCAGTGGGGAAACTGACCACGGTCCACATTGGGGCGTGGTCCTGTTTTAGTTCTCACTCTGTGGTCCAATACACTGATCCGGTATGTGGATAGGGGATGCTTGAAGCAAGTCCTCTCACCCAGCTAAACTAACTGCTTCTTCTAGAAAATGGGTGCCATAGTTTCAAAGTCTTAGACTACACATGGAAAGCACCAGTATCAGGCCACAGGACTCAAAGCGGGACCTGGAACCAAGGCGTGGATCTGTGTCACAGTGGAGAGACATTGTGGTTAGGGTCAGCTCTGGTGCCTAGTGATGCTCTTTGGTCCCAGGAGTAACCAGAGCAACAGGTACTACATACCAGGTGCTGTCCCAGAATTTGGAGTGGTGCTCAGGGTGCAACTGCATGAGTTCAATCCCAGGCCTTCTATTTACAGCTCACTCCATCTCCCACAGCCTCATCTGTGAAATGGAAGTTTTGTCCATAGAGTATGAATTATATTTTCCAGACTGGGACACCAGTGAGTGATGACAGCCCTTAGTTTCAGAAGAAGCTACAAGCCTGAATGTCTGAATGACTCAAAGATAGTCAGTGACCAGAGCTACTGGCACCTTAGGGGTAGGGAGATGAGACCCATCTTGGCACGTGGCTCAGTAGCTTGTCTCCACCATAACATGGCTGAATTCTGAGTCCATAGACAGTCTTGGTTGTGGGAGCTGACTTCTGTGTCCTTGGCCTGCTGGTAGCACCTCTCCCTCTACTGTAGCAACTAAGATGTGTCCAGACAGTGTGCAACGTCCCCAGGGATGGGTGGGAATGTCTGTGAGAATTAAGAGGTGAGACATACACCCCTACCCCCACCCAACTTGGATCTTTTCCAGGCCACAGGCTTCGCATGGTCCTTTAAGATTGGCTTTCTTCAGAGAAGGCCCAGCAGGCAGGTGTCTCTCAGTTTCATGACTGAGGCAGAGATATGGGAGGGCTGGGACCCCAAAGGCAAGGCCAGGCTGAGAGGGGAGCAGACAGGGTTTGTCTCCCAGCCACTGAAAGCCTTTTTATCTTTTCCATTAAAAAGATTCATGGCCCTTCTGTTATTCCGTTTCCGCAAAGAATCAATTGAAAAGATCAAAAATACGGCATCTGGAGAGGTTAAAATTAGATTCTTACAAAATACAAAGTGGGAAAGAGGAGGAAGAAAATAGAAACAGGGGGCCCCACGACCTGCACAAATCTCCCATTTGCTGCCAGGGAGCTGAGCTGTGAGGCTCAGAATAGGAGCTCCCGGATGGCCGGCCAGGAGTAGAGCATGGCCGCCCACCCTCCTCCAGGATGTGGCCCCCGCTTCCTCAGCCTCTGGCTTCCTCTTTCCCTTCGTTGGTTATCCATTTGTATTATATAAACATTCTAGCTTTAGGAAACTTGGAAAATGCAGACCAACCTAGGGTTTTTGTTTTTTGTTTATTTAATCTTAGGCCTTGCTCCTGGTGTAGAGTGACCATGGCCAATGAGCCTGGCCCCCGATCATGTGACCAGAGAGGATTATCTAGAACTCCCCCAGGGCACTCAGACCTGGATTTTATTCTATTGGTTCACACAAACCACCCGTGCCCCTTGGAGCTTCCTTCTAGAACCTTCCTCGAGAGTGATTGGACTCTCTTGGCTCCTCCTCTGTCCCTGCCTCTCCTACACAACTCCTTCAAGCTGGCTCCATCTAACCTCCTTCCAAGAGGCTCGCTGCTCTCCAGGTCTTGCCTCTTTTCTCCTCTAGATCTCACCTTTAGTGAAAACCCAGGGTGCAATTCAAGCTGCAGTTGCGGCGTGGATATCCCAAAGAGGGCCCGTGATGATGGTCCAATGGTCAGGCCTGCTCAGGAGACAGAAGTGGGCACTGGTGAGAACACAGGTAAGACAGGGCCAAGAAACAATGGAGAGAAATGATCCTGGAAGATCTAGAAGTGTTGAGGAGCAGAGGAAAGTCAGCAGGATTCTGACTGTGCTGTGGTTAATATAGGTTGGGATTTTATTGGCAGACTTCATTCATTTATGTATTCGTTCTCCAAAGGGCATACTATCAGAGGCCAGGTTATCTTTTTCTGTTACTCTCCACCTTAATTGTTGAGACAGCTTGTCTGAACCTGGAGCTTGCGAGTTTGAATAGACTGAGTAGTCAGTAGACTCTAGAGATCCTCTTGTCTGTGTCCACCTAGTGCTGAGGTTACAGCCAGAACGCCCTCTTGGCTTCCATGTGGGTGCTTGGTCTGAGCTTGGTCTCTATGCTTGCACCAGAAGCACTTGTCCACTGGACCACCTTCCCAGACTCTTGATAAGCTTTGTAAAAGAAATAAATAGGACCCTCGGGAAGAATCACAGAACGAGATGCATGCCCAAGTATTCGTGGAGGGGCTACGGTTGGGGCCAATGAGGGAAGAGGATGAGGCAGAGGCAGAAATCCACTGGCCAAAGAGGTGGGGCCTTTTGCAGGCACTGAAGAAAGTCAGTCATTCCCCAACTCACCGACCCCAGCCAATCAGGATGAAGCACTACCTAGAACAAGAAGCCCCTTATGCCCTGAAAACATTGGTAACTGTCCACCATTTTTTCCCCAGGTAACTGATTTTCAAGCCAAAATGTTGTTGAGTATTTGAGCCCAGCTGGGACAAGTCAGGCACATGCCTTAGGTCACCCTTTGCTCCTTTGTGTCCTGTGTCTTTATGCTTCTGTCCCATTGAACATTCAATCGGTTCAGTCTCCCAGCCAACAGAGACCTTGTCCTGGGAAGGTGGAACCATACTGGATTCTATTGCTTAGGCTGTTCACTGACCAGCAAGAGAGGTACAGGGTCCTGAAGCTTGTTGTGACTTGGGGTACCACCTTCATTTGGAAGCCAGTAGGCAAAACAGAGTATCTTGGGCTTCTGGTTTGTGAAGACGCTTCATGCCTAGGAGGGGTGGAAGGAGGAGGCAATCCAGGGCCGAGGTGCAGAGAGGAGGAGGGGCGTCCTTGCATTGGGAGTGGAATGACCTTAATTGGGGTACTAAAGCAAAGGGCCAAGTGTATGCTGAGGCAGGCAGCCTGGTGAACACCCCCAGATCCTGTAGAACCCCTCAGTGGACAGAATCTGTGCTTCTGTGGGCCCCTGCATGGGCTTCCTTTTGACACCATAGCCAGCCTTAAACACTGACAGCTTCCCTAACTTAGTAGTGGGCATTTGTTTCTCTTCATTAGCATGATAGAAGTATAAAGGATTTTGGTTTTTTTGAGACAGGATCCCATGTAATCCACGCTGGTCTTGAACTAGCTATGTAGTTCAAGATGACCTCAAGCTTCTCCTGCCTTTATGTATATCCGGGGTGCTAGCATTCCGGGTACATACCTCGGGTTTTGGGAGTGGGATCTCGGGCCCCTGCATCCTTGGCAAGCACTTTATCAACCAGCTACATCCCAATCCGATGGTTTCCTTTCCCCTTTCCTTCCATCTTTTCCATTTTGGGGCAAGGTATGCTGGGATTCAAACCCAGGGCCTTGCATGGACAGGGCAGTACTGTTGAGTTCTGTCACTAGCCCATGAAAATTCAATATTTTGTTGTCGCCGTCCTAGTGGCCACCACTAACACCATCAGCAGCAGCACTGCCATTATCACCACCGTCATTACCATCATCATCTTCACCACCACCACCACCATCATCACCATCACCACCATCATCACTACTGCATCCATTCCTTGCCCCGTGCCTTGACCTTCTGCTAAGCACCTTCCCATATGGATAAGTGAATCAGTACACAGATTTTCTGAGATAGGCACGATTGTGGTTCCTATCATACAGAGGAGCAAACAAAGCCCAGAGAGGTCAAGTGAGTCACTTAGAGTTACACAGTGTGAATGGCAGAGGCAGGGCTCTGTCTGATTGCAGAGTGTAAGCACTTAGCTGGAGCTCCTAGACAGTGCACGAGAGGAGTGAGTGGCCTTCTGCTCATGGCTCATAGCTTTGCTAATGTCTGTCTTGGAGTTATTCTCAGCTACCCTTGTGTCCTTGTCTGCCCCTGACCAGGTGACAATGATTGGCTTTTTTGTCACATACACCCCATGCCACCCTGGTTCTCTCTCTGCTTTTAGGCCTGCCAGGCATTATGGATCAGAGGCAGGAACTGGAGCCACTCTGGCCAATGTCAGTGCCTGCCTAGAGTGCGGCTCACCTTCCTGCCCCGCCTCCACCCGGAGCTTGCCTGCCAGTGCTCAGATGTGTGGTGGTATAAAAAGCCAGATAGTATTATGCAAATCACCCTGATTATTTATAGCCGTGTTAGTAAATACGCTAGAGTGACAAGGTGGGTTGTTGTTTTTATGATCTCTGCAGTCCTAGCAGGAAAATCTATGGGCAGCAGACGGGAGGGGGGCAGTGTGGGATCCCATGGCCTAAGAAACACAGCCTAATTGTCAAGCATCAGGACAGACAAGGAAGGGCGTGTGGAAGGGAACAAGGAGAAGCAGAAGCAGGGACTAGGAGCAAGGTGCAGGGAGTGGAGGGCAGGCATCAGCCGCTGGATCCAGTCTGTGCCCACACCACTGGCCCAGCCTCCACGATGCCTGCTGGGAGAGGTAGGGACCAAACCATAAATCAATTTAATGAGCTGTGGTTGCTTTGGGTCCTGCCAGTGTGCTAGGCATTGCCCAGCCTGGAGGCTGTCCCCAGGCAGGATGCAGACAGTGACATCAGGAAGAGGTGAAGGAGGCTCAGGTTTCAGGTTAATAGCCATCAGCCTCGGGAGTTGGTTCTCTCTATTATTTTCTAGCATCCTTGTATCTTGAGGGTGCCAGCCTGAGGAGCAAAGAGACCTAGCAAGGGGCCCATGGCACTTGAAAGAATCTAGGTGCCAGGCAAATTAGGGCCTAGTTCAAAGTCCCGTAGGGCATTGCCCCCTCCCAGACCCATACCTTAGCTACTCATTAATGGGGGTATAGAGGACTTGCCAGCTATATCTCATCTGTAGCTAAGTGGTTCGAGCTAATGTCCTCAGGAATGATAGACAGTCATAAAAGAGAATTCAAAGGAACTTCCTTTCTCCATGTTTCTTGGATTCAACTCTCAAATAAACTCACTCATATCCAGATCCCTAGCCAGGTCTCCTTGGAAACCCAACCCGAGTGATTCTAGCTACCAGGAGCTGAGCTGCTGATACGAGTGATTCTAGCTATCAAGAAATTACTACATACTAGACACCATTCCCAAAAGTTTAATCTGTATTAAGTCATTGGAGCATCTTAGCACCTAGGAGCTAGATGCCATCATTAACCTTTCTGACCTTTGATAGGCCTTGAGTTTGGTTGCCCAGCGCTCTCATAAAAGCCAAGGGCAGTAGCATACCCCCAAAGTCTCCCCCTGGGGAGCCGAGGCCGGATGCTCCCTCAGGCTTGCTGACCAGGCAGACTATCTGAACCAGTGAATGCCAGGTTCAATAGAGATGCAACCTCAAAATCTAAGGTGGGGAACAACTGAGGAGGACACTCAGCCTAGACCTTAGGCTACCACACTCATGGGCGCGTGCGCGCGCGCACACACACACACACACACACACACACACACACACACACACACACCCCACACTAAACCGAACAAGATCCTGATGGCTTTCTTAACTGTGACACTAAACATTCTTTAGTAACCCTCACAGTCTTCATGTACCCCTCTGTTCCAGGCTTTGGGCCTGGCCCTTAGGACCCAGGAGTGAAGTAGGCAGGGCCCTGATTGTAGACCCCTCCGGGTTTTGAGGCAGAGCAGGAAGGAAGCCAATCAATAGTGAAGTCTGGAGAGACACAGAGCCAGGAGACAGGGATGCCACTGCCTAGCAGGTGTCACTCAAATGAGGCTCCAAGGAGAACCAGAGGGAGGTTTCCCAGGGTGGATGGGGTGGCAGGCACAGTCCAGACATGGGGAGTAGTGGGAGAAAGTCTAGATTCAATGGACTCCTGTGACACCTAGGCAACTGAATGACAGTCTGGAGGACAGCAGAGCTGGTGGGCAGCTGGCGACTGGCTTTTCCCTTGTTTGTTAATTGACCCTGTGCATTTGAACTAAGAGCTAGTGACTGAGGGGAGGAGGAGCAGAGAGAGAGAGAGAGAGAGAGAGAGAGAGAGAGAGAGAGAGAGAGAGAGAGAGAGAGAGAGAGCGCGCAGGGTCCTGTCACCATGCCAACAGGAGAGAGCGCTACCCAGGGCTTCCCATGGGGCTGTGATGCTCATTTTCTTGGCAGGCTTTGGCCATACAGGTGCAAATTAGTTACTGTCCCTCCTTTTTTGTGTTTTGTGATTGAGAAACAAAAACATTTAGAAGATAAATGTGAGGAGAGATGGGGAACCATCCAGCTCTCCTTAGGGACTTTGGAGTCCTAGAGAAGTGTCCTAAGGTCATCTAAGCTTTCTCAGAGCTCCAAGTCTCAGAGAGTCAGCCCCAGCTCCCAGTCAATGGCATATTTGCAAAGTGCTTCTCTAGTTTAGGTCAAGGACTCAAAGACCACAGTGAGCTCTTTCCTGCTTTGCTTCTGGCTTTGTGTGAGACATAAGGGGACCAGTGTGCCTTCCGCACTTCCAGATATGCTATGTGAAATGGCCACCCACCACGCCTCATGGTTTCCTACATCAGACTGAGGAACAGAGGAAAGGTGTCAGGACTGAGAAGGTACCTCAGTTGATAACGTGCATATCTTGCAAGCATGAAGACCCGAGTTCAATCCCCAGAACTCATCTTTTAAAAAGAAGAAAACGCAAGTATATGCTTGTAATTCTAGGTCTGGGGAGGTGGAGAAAGAGGACCCCTAGGACTTGCTAGCCAGCCAGTATGGCCAAATCAGTGAACTTCGGACTCAGTGGGAGACACCATCTCAAAAACAAGTAAAGTTGAGAGTGCTTGAAGAAGACACTTGATGTCAATCACTGGGTTCCACATAACTCTCACCCATGCTTGTGTGTGCATGCATACACACACAAATAAATAAGTAAAAACGTAATTTATATTGAAGCATTTTATTACATTGATTAATGGATTGATTGTGTGTGTGTATTTGTATGCATGGGTGCATGCCTACATGTGCACACATGCTATACCATGCATATGGAGGTCAGAGGACAGCTTGCAGGAGTTTCTCTTCTTCAA
Source organism: Uromys caudimaculatus (assembly GCA_028551405.1). Lineage (NCBI taxonomy): Eukaryota > Metazoa > Chordata > Mammalia > Rodentia > Muridae > Uromys > Uromys caudimaculatus. The sequence goes on from CM052702.1 coordinate 116,318,150, forward strand.
CCATCTGAGGACTGAACTCAGATCGTTGGACTTGATAACAAGAACATTTACCTGCTGAGCCATCTTGTTGGCCTATACATAATTTCTTAAAGAAAAAAATTTGCCCTAGTCTTACATTTATACAATTATGAAGAACTGCATGTGGTAATGGCTTCTTCAGAGACAGTCCTCTTGATCAGAATCCTCTCCAGAGGTCTCCTCTGCTGGAAGAAGTTTATCTACCAAAGCTGTTTGTCCCCTGGCCTCTTCAGGGATCTCTAGAACAAGGCAAAGGCATAAACCAGGAAGGAAGGGAGATGGCTTCCTCTCCTGGATAGTTGAACCCTGTAATAACAGTAGACTCACGCTGAGCCTCCTTGTGTCCCTATACTCTAACCTTCCTTTGGAACTTTCTTGTCCCCCCTTGTCTTGGAGGAATTCAAGAAGGTGGACTAACAGGAAGTCAGTGACCCATAGAAGAGTCCCGTTCCGACTCAGAGATACGCTGACCTTTCTTTCTCTCCCAGACAGGCTACCCAGCAAATGGTCTTCCACTTACATCCTTCTAATTGTCCCTGCTGATTAATGAGGTCACTTACGGTGTCAATTATTATCCTGCCAAGAGAATGGATATCAGGCACCCATGAACTTGCTTATTCTACTAAAAAAATAAAGTAATGAGAGATGATTTATGGCGTGTGGCCCGAGAGAAGCCACTGGAAGGCTTGGGACGGAGAGGGAGGCGTAAGCATGTTCCAAAACAACTTTTGTGGAAGAGCAGCTTCCCGGTGACCTGCCCACTTTCATAGCTCCTTCAGAGAGAGGCGTCTGACCTCAGGCAATCCACATGCTTCCTCACCCAATGGATCCATTTCAGACGTGTGATTGGCAGACACTGTCTCCACTTCTCCCAATTACTAACTCTGTTAAACGGCTTTGTCCTCTCTAACCTGAGCTCCCCACCCCCAAGCAGGTTCCTCCATTGACTTCATCCTTGAAACCCTTTCTTTTTATAATTCTTTATCGTTAATTCAGGTTTGCATGTATTTCTTGAACAACTGTTGTGTGCCAGGCTCTGTGCTGGGCATAGCACATATCAGGATAGCCAGAAGGACATTGTGCTTGTTTGGAATGGAGCTTATAGTCTCAAGCAGAGGAAGCTGTAATCTACAAATTAGATAATATGAATGAGCTGTGTTCATGTCCTGAGAACTGGAACCAATGGCGAGTTTATTCTAACATGGTTTACTTGGCTCTGAAAGCCACAACATTCTAAGATCTTCAGCAAGAAAGGCGGAGACCCAGGAGATCTGGCAGTGTGAAGGTTCAGTCTGCATCTCAATCTTAAGGCAGGAAGGGAAACCCATGCCCCAGCTGAAGACAGTTCAAAGGCAAATTCTTCCTTTCTCAGTCTTTTGTCCTAGTTAGCCTTTTATAGATTGAGTGAGGCCCACTCACTCTGGGGAAGGCAATGTACTTACTCAGTCGATTGATTCACATGCTAGCTTCATCCAGAGACACCCTCACAGGCTTGCTAGAACAATGGCTCACTAAACTTCTTGGTACCCTGGGCCTCATAAAGTTGGAACATAAGGGCTGGGGAGATGGCTCAGTCAGTAACTGCTTGTCGTAATAAATACATAGACCCACATTTGATCCCCAAAACCTATGTAAAAATTTGGGTGCTGCAAGATTCACTTATAATCTCAGAGCAGGGGAAGCAGAGGCAGGAGAATCCCTTGGGCTGTCTGGCAGCCAACCTAGTTACTTGGTGAACTCTAAGCCAGGGAAAGATCTTGTCTCTACAAAGTGGACAGCTCCTGAGGAACACGACTCTGTGCTCATTAGCTAACATCCACACACATGATCCTACATGTGTACATGTATCTACCTAAACTCCCTCATCTCCCCATACAAACGTGCATGTACACAAGCATGGGTGAGTACCCCCCCACACACACCCCAAATAAATACAGCAGTACACAAACCAGCTCATCACAAATGCACTCCTTGTCAATTTGGCATCAAACTCATCTTAAAATATCCAATCCCAATATAGATAGCAGACATGGCCCAACCATCCAGCACATAACCAAAGAATATACCAATCTCCTCCCTGGGAGGAAGTGCTAAAACCTGGAGGGATGTTGACTTTATTTGATAGCCTCTGGTTGGAATGCAGGGATTTAGAAATAACACGTAGTCACTGTACTGTGAGGCCATCCTGTCTTGTGTTCTATGATAGGGAGGTAAGATATATATATATATATATATATATATATATATATATATATATATATATATATATATACATGCTTAATGTGTGTCTGTGTGTGACTGTGTGTCTGTGTGTCTGTGTGTCTGTCTGTTTCTGAATATGCATGTGTACTTTCATATACTCAAGTATGTGGGACTTGGATAACAAAATAAGGAACACTTATACAAGGGAAGTTTTCATTTCTGTTCCAGGTCACACGGTCATAGCTAGTATTTATAACTAATGCTATCCAGTGCCCGTTTCAGTTTGCCTTCAACAAGGACCTCAGGCTGGTTGTGGTTCCCTGGTGAGGTGACCCAGATTTCCACCTTTAAAGGGTCTGGGCTACAAACAGTCTTACCCAGATTGGATTGGCTTGCTTTTATATCCACTGTACTCACAAGTTGTGATAGTGAGAGCTTGCCCAAGGACTCTCCTCCATCCTAGACACACTTGTGGGTGTGTTGGGAGTGGTCAGAGTCACTCCTTGGCTAGAAAGCTCCCTTCTTTGTTCATTAATACAGGGCCTTGTAGAATAGAAATTGATGACAGTCTTCACTTCCAAGAGTGGGGCCATTGTATTCCTGATGGAACCATGTTCCCTGTAGGAATTAAGATGTCTAGGAAAAAAAAGCATAAGATTACAAGAACAGAAGAGTAAAGATGCCGGGTGTAATACTGAGGGAGCCTTTCTTATTTGGACTTTGGATTCCTGAACCTGTGAATCCCTACTCTGGGAGCCACCATGCCACATACTGTTGCATTAGTCAGGATTCCGTATGGGCGTAGACTGTGAGGATGAAAATACATTCAGAGAGTATCTGTTGGATTACAGACTATGTGCTAGGTAGTCCAGCAATGGTGGTCTGCATGCTAGGGAGGCTGAAAAACTACTAGCTGCTCACTAGCATGCCAGCCCCAACCTGGTGCTAAAGGCTTGGGGGGTTCGTGGAAAGTCCCCAGTCATCAGCAGAGGGCTGAGGAAGCCAAGTTCTGATATCAGAGAAAGAGGACAGCCAGCAGCAATGGCAGCAACAAAAGTCATTGTGCTCAGCCTCAGAGAGGCAGGCAGGCACAACAGTCCAATGGCTCAAGCTCCTTCTATCTGGGCTGCCACCTGAAGGTGCTGCTTACTCTCAGGAAGGTCTCCTCTCGGAGTGAATCCTTCCTGGAACTGCTCTCATGGACCTTCCCAGTGATGACTTAAGAGGAAGGTCTAGTCTTTTTGGACCAAAAACATCACTCCAAACAACCTCTGGTAGCCAATAGAAACATCTTGTGGTCTGAGGCAGGTGATAGGGTAGTCCCACTCCACTCTGTCTGTACACCCTGCCACCTTCTCTTGGCAGCTTGAACTCTCCTAGAATGTCAGAGATTCTGCAGGTTCCTGTCCCCAGGTTGGCTTCAGCCAGGTATTTGGACTCTTAATGCTGTTTGTGTCTCCCTGGTCCATTAGGAAGAAAACTTCAGAGCCCTTCTGTTTTGCTTGCTCTTCTTATGATGGGGATTGAACTCAGGACATCATGCATGGGAGCAAGTGCTCTGCCACTGAGACACATCCTCACCCCTAGAGTTCTTCTGGATAGTGCCAGTCGTAGGCTGGAGCACCCCAGAGCATCACTAGTTTCCACCTGTCCCTTGGAGCTCCTGGTAAGGAACATCTCCCTTTCTCCAGAGAGAGATGCTCCCTGGGTGTGGTTTGGGAGATGCAGATACAGAGGTAGTGGGCTTCTGAACTATAACGCCTCTTCTTTATGGAGGCGCCCGTCCTCATTCACCATCCTCCTCATGGCTCTTGTGTATCAGGTTCTGTCCCAGATGTTAGGCCAGTTTTTCAGGCTCCCGTGGAAGGAAATAATGTCTACATCTGCTAGAAGGCTCCAAAAAAAAAAAAAAAAAAAATGCCCTCTCTTGGGGATGCTGGTAATTAAGCAGTCATGGTAAACAAATGGGGACGAGCAGCTGGTTGTAGCCATTTGTTCTCCTGTCACTGGTTGCGGAACAATTTCATAAATTACACGGGAAGTTGGGCTTTCTTCTCCCCCTCTGAGCACCATCCCTTGGTTTGAAGTGTCCTTCCTTTCTTGTTATGGCCCCCCATGCCATCTAGATGGTAGCCTGATACTGCCCTTTTGGGTCAATGCAGGCTGGTGATGTCAGAGCCCTGGGGTACACCTAGCATTGTACTCCCTGGTGGCATGGTAGCGGCGTCTTCAACAGTAAAAACATTAATTAGCGTTGGTATGCCTGGCACTGTTTTCAACAATGGGCTCAGGTCGGTGAGGACAATGGTGAATCTCTGTCCTTACAGATTAAAGATCCCATTGGTAAAGTGGGCAGAGAAGTGAGGATGTGAGCCAGGGAGATGGCTCAGCAGGTAAAGATACTCACTCTCAACCGAAGTTCAGCCCCCAAGTCCTATACACTGGAAGAAGACTGACTATTACAAGTTGTCCTAAGATCTCCACAAGATCATGTACATGCCGCCGCTCCCCCAACACAATAAGTAAGTGAGTAAGTAAAAGTAAGTAAATAAATGTATTGAGAATTTATGAGTAAGGATCAATCAGAGAACAGTTCAGAGACGGGTCATCGTTTCGGAGAAAACACAGACTAGGAAGATCAGAAGCCAGCCGGGAGGAAGTCTGCCCCGTGTAACAGAGTTGTGCTCCAGGTCCTTGGTGCAGGTGGTGTACCAGCAGAAACCTACAGAGGATAAGGACCCAGCTGCACATAGCTGGGGGAGATGGCTGCAGAAAGCTGTGGGGACAGGAGGTGTGGTGGGCCTGCCGCAGACTCCGGCCCAGTGTGTTTGAGAGGTGGCAGTGGCCCTTTGTGTTAGAGTTGAGAGAGCAAGGGGAGGCAACCTGTGACATGGGCTGAGGGAGGGAGGGAGGGAAGAAGGGAGGGAGGGAGGGAGGGAGGGAGGGGAGAGACCTTAGGTCATTATGAAGATGTGTACCTCTATTCCAAATCAAAGGGAAGGCCTTGAAAGTCCTGAGCAGAGAAGTGGCCTGCTCTGACTCCAGATGCTGCTGCCTGCTGCTGTACTGAGCATGGTCCACAGGTGTTCAGAAGGAGAAGCAAGGCCCCTGCTTAGGAGGTGATGTCAGTGACAGAGGGGAGAGCAGCTCCCGGGCTACACACACACACACACACACACACACACACACACACACACACGTGTACTTTTTAAGGCAGGGCGTCTTACTGAACATGGAGGGTGCTGAGTGGCTGTTTGGCTGGCCAGTGATTTTAGAGGATCCGTCTATCTTTACCTTCTCAGTTCTGGGACTGTAAGCACACCACCACACCCACTTGGACGTGGGTGCTGGGAATTGACTTTGGGTCCCAGTGCTTGGATAGCACTATGCTGACTCCCCAGCCCTGTAAATGCCTCCCTTTGAGGATGAACTCCTTGAGAGACACTGACGGCTTGTGAATATCTACCCTCAGAAGCAAGCATAGGACGTGACATTTAATCAGGCGCACAGTGGATATTTGTCGCATGAATGACTATGAGCAAAAGTTACTAAATGTTACCAGTGGGAATAGTCAGCTTCGGGCCTTTTTCTCGAATCTATTAGATCATAGAGCAAATCTCAGGCAACATCTTGCTTAGGCTTCCCATGTTGATGCCAGAAATAAGGCTGTTCATGCCCAGGTCTTATGGGGTCTGCTGCTGTAACTGTGCTCTTTGTCCTTGCAGCAGGACTTCTCAGAACCTTTAGTGCAGTAATGAGAAGTTCCTAAGCCTTCATCCAAGGTACCAGTAGCGTGTCTGCCGTTGTCCCATGGTGATCCATAGGTGAAAAGAACAGCCAATCAGCCTCACATATTATATAGTTAGAAGCAGACAATACAATAGTGTGTGTGTCAACAACTTTATAGTAGCTAAATATAAATTGAAAGATGAAAGATTCAATTGCATATTCTTAAGAACGACTGCCAGGGATGACTTAGTCAGTAACATGCTTATCCTGCAAGGAGTGCGTTTTCATCCCCAGCATCCATGTAAACCCAGGGCGTGGTTGTGTAAGTCTGTAATTCTGGCACTGAGGAGATGAACAGGAGGGTCCCTGGAGCTTGCTGGCCAAATTAGCGAGTTCCAGGTTTAGTGAGAGACCTTGTTGCACAAACTAAGGTGGTGGTGGTGGTGGGGTTTGTAGGATAACTCCGTGGACCAAGGCATTTGCAGTCAAGTCTGACGACCTGAGTTTGATCCCTGGGACCCACAGGGTGGAAAGAGAAAGCTGACTCCTGAACGCTGTCCTTTGACCCCTGACCTCTGACCTCCACATGTGCATCCATGGTACATACTTGCCCCTCCATACAAAACAAATCAGCGTAAATAATTTTGAATACAGTGGAGAGAAATGGAGGAAGATATCCAACACCAGCATCTGGCTTCCACATACACAACCAGCTGGACTACACACATGTACACACATAGAAACCTGTGTCCACGCCTGACACATACATACACCAGGGGGTGGAGGGAGGAAGGGAGGAGAGAGAGAGAGAGAGAGAGAGAGAGAGAGAGAGAGAGAGAGAGAGAGAGATTTTGACTGAGACTAACGGGAAAATATGTAGTTGTTGCTCAATCTCCACTCTTGGAATAGAATTGAAGATTGCCAGCCGCTACCCCATTCCACCCACCATGCCATGACGTCTGTTTTAAAACTTTTCTGTTGATTCTTTATAAGTTCACATCATACCCCCCCTTCCCACTCGTCTCCTTGTCCCCTCACATCTGCCCTATGCCCTTGCAGCCTTCCCCCCTGAATAAAATACACATATACAAACAAAAACTCCCTTGAAAACCCCAAACAACACCAAACAAAGAAACAAACAGGCCTAGGAAACATCTCATCATAGGACTGAAGCACACCACTGTTGACAACAGTGGGTCATTCTAGTCTGGTCTGAGGTCTCTAGTTTCTATAACATCATCAGTATTGGATCCTCACTGGGACTCTTCCTGGTTATCCTGTTGTTGCCCTGTGTCATGGAGGTCTTACAATTTAAAATCCGCAGGACCGGCCCCTTGGCTCACCTCAACAGTTCACAGATGATGTAGATTTTGGTAGGGGCCAAATCAAAGCCCTGAATCTGGGCCTGGGTGGCAGCTGAGCTGGTCAGCCTGCTTGCTCCCCTTTGTCTGCACCATCAGGGCGAGCTCTCCAGCACTGCTCCAGCTAGGTCATCCAGTGCTGCCTTCTGAAGGAGGCGGGCTACCTCTCCCACTCTCTTGCACTAGGCTTGTCTTACCACACCCATGCCTCCAGAGCCAGCTCCACCATGCGACTCAGTCAGGGTTCAAGGCCCACTCTCCCAAGTGCTGCAGCCAGTGAGGGGCTGGGCCAGTTCTGCTCTCACAATCTCAGGGCTGGCTCACCCACACCTTTGCCATCAGATCCAGCTCCACTATGCTGCCCAGGCAAGGCACAGGGCCCATTCTGGCCAGCTCTCCTGACTACTAAGGTAGGTGGCAAGTTGGGGATGGGGCATCACCCTGGTGCCCTCTCTGCCTCTTAGCAGAGGAGTGTTGAGGCCAACACTCCTGCACCCTCATTCACAGGGCTGGCTCACCTGCACCATTTCCATTAGGGTCAGCTCTACTCTGCTGCCCAGGTAAAATGCAGGGCCATTCTCCTGAGTGTTGCAGCCTGCAAGGAGCAGGGCCAGCTCTTTTGCTTTCATGAGAACAGGGGTGTTTTCCAGAATGCTACTGCTTCTGGGACTGCCAACTGTGTAGCCAGGCCATGGGGTCAAATGCCATTCAGGGGATGTGCCCTGGGGAATGGCAGCACCCACACTCCCATGCTCTCACCCACAGGGCCAGCTTGCCCCTGCCACCACCACAAGGACCAGCTCTGCTGTGCTGTCCAGGTGAGATGCAGAGCCAGCTCTCCCAAGTGCTGTCACAGGTGAGGAGAGGAAGGGTCAGTTCTACTCAGCCTTTGGCAGCAGAGACCACGAACGTCCCCATGATCTCTAGTGGTAACGTGAGTCAAGGACTTCAAAACCAACCCCTGCCCCTGCATAGGCATGGACCCAGACATGGCCCTGAGTAGCAGCGCAGGTTGAGTCTTTACCATGGCCTCCGATGGTGGGGCTGGCTACTCACAACAGGCTATTATTACTCTTGGTCCTTGCCCAGTTCCATCTCTTTTTATAGTGCTCAATCTGTTTCCCTTCTCTTTCTCTCCCTTAAGTCTGCCACATACTTGTACGTTGTAGTGGCTCCCACAGCAAATGGGCCTCCAGGTGACCTCCACTGTCCATACTGTGTGATGGGTGGGTCTATGGACATTTTCCACCTCCCACACCGTGTTGCATGGTGGTGGGTGGGGCTCTGTGTGTCTACAACCTGCCTGTGCCGTGTGGTGGGGGGTGGGATGCAGGCAGGTCTGTGGGCCTCTTTCTCTGCCTGCACAGTGTGGCATCCCATGACACCTATTTTGTGTCACAGCAATGTCCCAAACCACAGCCCTGCTAAGATGTTATGATAGGACGCAACTTGATGATGAGGCTGCACTCCCCACCAGCCTCCATTGTTCTAAACTCCCAAGAGAAGTGCTGATTGATAACACCCAATACTGGTTGGACATACAGTATCCCAGAGTCATTGTAAGCTCCCAATATCACCCTGGGGTACCTTGTCATGATGCTTCGGAGCCATGGCTCAATTTCATGTGGGATGTCATTTGTTCAGCTCCCTAGGGAAGTATGCTCACACTCCCTGCATGGCATTCTGCACCACGGCCTTGGCACACAGTTGGCGGGACCAGAAGCAGCAGTATTCTGGAAAATACCCTGCTCTGACAGTCCCCGTGCTTGGCACATTGACATTCTGCCTGGGCACTGCAGCTTTTCTATTTTTGTCTTTAGCAGGTGGGCATTTCCTGACTCCAGTTCTTGGCTCTGACACCAGTCCACATCCTAGAGGTGTACACGGGGACGGGGGAGTTACCCTCACTCGATCTGAGCATCCTTAGTGTTGGTACCCTGGCCTCACCAAAAAAACTCACCTGCGTAGCTGAACTCAGAGGCTTCTAGAAACAGAAGGAATCCTCAGCAGAGACTGGGGCCCATGGGAGAAAAGGCTTTGGGGGTTAAATTGTCCTTTCAGTAGGCAGCAGCCAAATGCCAGCTCACCCTGACAAAAGGGGTTTAGGTTCTCAGTATGTCAAACAGCAGTATCAGAGTCTCCAGCTCTTGGGGCAGCCCCAGCCCCAGCCACTCTGTTTTCTAATCACTGCAGACTTAAGGATTCCAGGCTCAATGGTGGCAGTGGTCTCTTGGCTGATGTAGAAACTCCCCCGGCTACTCTCACCTGCCTTCTCTGGGTCTGTCATTTCAGAGAGAGGTCCACCATTCACCACAATGCACAGGAAACCTGATTTTTTTCTAAGTTTCCCAGTTTGGGAAGCTCTTGATGAAATGCAAATAGGAGTTTCCAGGGAAAGCATGGGTCTCTAGAGGTATGGGAGGGGTCTGTGTATTGTGTGTGATTATGACTAATGTCCATCAATTACCTGCAAATTACTAGATGATACCCATAATGATAGTTCTGTTTTTAGCTTAATGGTTTATGTATCTAACTAGTGTCTGCTGTCTGGTGTAGGGCTGCCGGCAAATCAAAAGACTATTTGCCTAGCCTGTCAGTCTGACAAATTTGCTTACATTTGCTCTTTTATTCCCAAGGTCAATTGACATGACTTTTTTGGATATCATTGTTTGATGTGCTAAGAGCCTTAAATAAGAACCATTCAATAAAGGCCCAATTGGCTATATTACTGTTTACTCCTAGATAATTCTATATTAGTTGGGCTCTTTAAGATCAAGAGTATTCATATGCATGGATGGCCCTCAGACAAGGGCCTTTATTGCCAGGGCCTCAGATCTCCATACAGCTGCATGGGATTGGAGAGTCCCAAGATTCTGAGCAACAGTCAGTATAGCCACAGCCTGCACTCCCTGATCTGCCTTCCCTGGGCACATCATGTACCCAGAGAGGGTTCCACAGAACCTTAGTACACAGTAGGCACGCGCACGCGTGTGCGCGCGCGCACATGCACACAAGTGTGTGTATGTGTGTGTGTGTGTGTGTGTGTGTGTGGTGTTCAAGCGCCCGAGTGAATGTGTGTACGTGCCTGAGGCAGTCAGAGGTAAACCTCAGGCACCTTTCTAAGTTGCTCATTCCCTAGTTTTTTTGATACATGGGCTTTCACTTTTTACCTACAGTTCATGGATTTGGTTAGGTTAACTGGCTGGGACCGCCCAGGTCTGTCTGTCCCCATCTCTACAGCGTTGGGACTGTGAGCCTGTACCACCATGCTTGGATTTTTTTTTCAAGTCGGTGGTTCTAGAGGCTCTAACTCAGGCCCTCATGTTTGCAAGACAAGCACTTTCCTGACTGAGCCATCTCCCCTGGTTCCTACCTTAGTTTATTAAAGACCTCACAAGCACTGGCTTGCCTGTGCTGAACGCAGGCGGCAGGCCCCAAGTCTCTGTTTAATCAGGGAACACCAGATCACTAATGTTGGAGAGCAGCTCTGGTGGGTACTGGATCTCCCTCAGCCTTTCCCAAAAGAACAATAGGCCATTGTTTTGATCACTTCCCAGACTTGTAGCCACCGATCCTCCAGGGGGCTTCCTGGCTTCCTGGCTTCCTCTCTACTCTTCAAGCACTTTCTTCTGACCCTCCTTCATGACATGTTTTACAAAGTCTCTCTTTCCTGAGTATTTTTGGGGAAGGTCATATTCAAGGCTGTCTGCTTTGTCCTGATGTCTTAGCCTACTCCATTATGCCGTGAGAGAGGTCAATCTCAGATGTTACTCCATAGAGGTCAGAGGTAAACCTTGGGCATCTTTCTCAGTTGCTCTTCACCTTGGTTTTTTGTTTTGTTTTTGTTTTTTAAACAATTCTTTAAAAAAAAAGATTTGTTTGTTTGTTTGTTTAGTATATGAGTGTTCTATCTGCATTAATACCTCCGTGCCGGAAGAGGGCGTCAGATCCCATTACAGATGGTTGTGAGCCACCGTGGCGGTGCTAGGATTTGAACTCAGGACCTCTGGAAGAGCAGCTAATGAACTTAACCACTGAGCCATCTCTCCAGCCCCTCCACCTTGTTTTTAAATACAGGGACTCACATTTTTCTTTAACCTGAAACTTGTGGATTTGGCTAGGCTAACTAGCTGGTGAATCCTAGCTGGATGCTCCTGCCTTCGCCGCCAGGGAATGGGGGATTTCCAGCAAGTCATTGAGTACCTCAGCCCACAGCTGAGGTCTCTCCATCCTGGTGGCCATATCTCGAGGATGGATACTTTTGAATGCCAAATAGGAGATGTCTCCATTCATCCGCCCACCCAAAAGCTTCCCAGAATGCTCATGGAGTCTTTGGTCTGCTCAGGAGGACCTGACCTGAAGACAACAACGTCACTGTCTTCTGATGCCTGGGATCAGTGCTTGGAAGAGAATGGGATTTGGGTCAAAAGAGGTCAGGCTATGATGTGACCATTAGTCATATTTTTTTCTGGTGATTTGATATCCTGAGTGGGAGGGGCATGGGAGGCTGATGTGAGATAGGAAGACCAGAACCTTGCTCTTTATCAAGGCAGCCCTAAAATCAGCGGCCGCCTCTACTGCACTCTCCAGTGAAGCTCGGGCTTGGATCCCACCATGCCGTCATGCCTGTGATGTGGGTCCTGAGCCAGCAAAGCTTCTGTCCTACCTTGCCTTGTCCTTCCCTGCAAACCACAATAAAGGACTCAGCCCTACCCTCCCCGAACCCTCTGCCTCCTGCAGACCCCAGTGACTCCCCATGTGACACAGCAGTGACCCCGTCCTCTTGGGAACGCTGACCTCTTCTCCTCCTCCTCCTCCCCCCCCCCCTCCTCCTCTTCCTCCTCCTTCTCCTCCTCCTCCCCCTCCTCCTCTTCCTCCTCCTCCTCCTCCTCCCCCTCCTCCTCTTCCTCCTCCTCCTCCCCTCCTCCTCCTCCCCCTCCTCCTCTTCCTCCTCCTCCTCCTCCTCCTCGTCCTCCTCCTCCTCCTCTTCCTTCTCCTTCTCCTTCTTTTTGTCTTTTTGGACTTCTGAAACAGTATCTCTCAGCAGCCCAGGCTGACCTTAACTCCCTATGTAGCACAGGCTGGCCTTAACTCACTATGTAGCACAGGCTGGCCTTAACTCACTATGTAGCACAGGCTGGCCTTAACTCACTAGGTAGCACAGGCTGCTCTGAACCTGAGACAGTCCTCTTGTAGCCGTCTGTGCTAAGGTTACAGACATGAGCCACTCTGTCTGACTCCAGACTCTGTTCCCAGTGTCTCTTGGTCTCTTGATCTGGTGCCCACCCTGAACTTGATAATATAAAAGCTACACTTGAAAGCCCTGTTCCAACACCTTCCCATCCCAATAGCTCAGTTCACCAAAAGCTCACCTCTTTCTAATCCTGTGTGTTCTGAAAAGGGCTTATTGACTTCTGTCTCATGGAATGATCCAGAGAGCCTAGCTGACTAAGTTACAGGGTCAGTGCAGCAAGGGGCCAGGGCAGGACTTAGCAAAAAGAACTCCCTCATAGATACAGCATGCTCCCCAGCTCCCCACACTTCCTAGAACAAAATCCATGTCATGGCCAGGTTAGACCTCAGCAGGGCTGGGAGGGCTTTGCTTCCCTGAGCCTTGAAGGAAAGCCTAGAAATTCTAGGATACCTGGCATCCTTGAGAATTCTGCAGACTTCCGCAGGGACCTATGCATGTAGGGTAGACTAGTCAAGTCAAGATGCCTCGTCCAGCAGTAACGCTGAGATACTGTGATGATGAGGATGAGTGCATTAGATGACAGCTGTGAGTTTAGAGAGTGTCCTGAAAAGGAGGCAGAACATGCGAGAATCTTGGGCCTGGGGCATGGACACGGAGAGAATGGAAGCCAGTGATGTGTACAGGAATGGAGACCAGAGAGACACTGGGAAGAGCACAGGGGCACCATTTGATTTGTGCACACATGGTGGGAAGTAGACTGTCAGAGTCGTTGTCATTATTGTTTTCAAATTCTCAACCAGAAATGTACCCCTCATTGCCCATACCATGGACAGACCACTGTCTCCAACCCCTGAAATGCTTCCCACTGAAGAAGGCGGGAGGGGTCAGGACCAGGAAGGAAGTGGAGCAGACGATATGGCAGGGCTGAGGCAGCCAGTATGTGGCACTCCTGGGGATTCTGTTCTTGACTCTAAGAAATGTAGAAAGCTGTGGGTAGGTTCTGAAATAATAGTGGTTGGAGGCCTGGGTATTGCCAGTTTCCAGTATTCTGGGTTACTCTGGACAGGATTGCAAACACACACACA
>CM052702.1:116331838-116353507 GCA_028551405.1 Uromys caudimaculatus
TTCTGCTCCTGAAGGACCCTCATGTCTTTAACTGTGGATAAACATTTAGAAAGACCTCAAGTCTGACCCGCTCTTTCCGATAGGCAACATGATAGCTCCTCTGGCCTCAGAGTCAGCAGCTAGTCCAGAGTTGTCCTCTGAGGGAATGGGCCAGTAGTGGAAGAAGGAAAAGGATGCATTATGTATCCAAATAACCAAGATTTAACTCTCCCCAGCTCCAGTGTCAGTGCCTTTGAGTGTTTCATGCTAGAATTATCTACCAACCCGAGGAAGCAGCAGAGAGCTGGTAAATACCCGATTAGAGGAAATGCCCAGGAAGCTGCAGTTCTGTATATTGCAAGTGATAAAACTGTAATTGTTTGTTGACAGTATACATTAGCTATTCTCAGCTTGCATCAATATAGTACCAATGAGCTAGGGTCTAGGAATCTGTAAGTGACAGCAAAGAAGCATTGTGGCGCTAACTTGGGGACCAGGATCCACAGTTTCTACACAGTAGAGGAATGTCAAAAACATCTGCACAAAATGAGCCATGGTCATCTCAAAGTTCCCCATGGTGTTGTTTACTTTTCTCATTGTGGTAGACAAACACCACTAAACAGAAGAAACTCGGAGGAGGGAGGATTTATCTTGATTCATGGTTTTAAAGGATACAGTCCATCATGGTGACAAAGGTATGCAGGGTCTATGGCATCGAGAGAGCATGGCTGAACTCCTCACACCTTGGTAGATCAGGAAGCAGCAAGAAGGACCAGAAGTGGGGCTTGGCTAAAATCTGCATGGCTTGGTCCCAGTAGCCTGTGGTTACCATTTGTGCCTCATGTCTTGAAATGTCCAATAACCTCCCAAGGAAATGTATCAGTTAGGGACCAAGGTTCATGTGCCTGTGGAAGGTGGAGGACATTGCATATTGGTTCATAACAACTGTGTCATTAAGAAAAGAGTCTCACTAATCATCACTGAAGGAGAAGGCTCTACCCAGGCTGAGTCTGAGAAGTGGACCCAGCAGCAGCATTCTGATAGACACGGATGAGGGGTCGTGGTAGCTGCTGTGAACTGGGCTGACTGAGTAGGTAACAAGGGTCATAGGAGTGGGGTTGGAAGATCAGAGCCCACGCCTCATTGGAGGGGAGGATCCAGCAGCTATCTGTCACTGGAAGATGCCACCATTGAGGGTGAGGCAGGGTTTCTGGTACATAGGAAAACCCACAAGCAACTAATGTCCAAGTGAGTGGAGATCTGTGGTTTTGGGGTCAATCCATCTCCAGTGAGAGCCCAGATGGTGCTGCAGGGGAGAGAGCCACATGGGCCTGACTGAGTTCAACTGCAAGTTCAAGGTCCAATCCAGGGATGCTAATTTGAGGTCAGAGCCAATGGAAGTCTCAATTATATAGAAATACACCATGAACCACGTACATATTTTTTTAGCTTTTAATTTTGAAATAACTACTGTGATGGTTAGTATTAACTATCAGCTAGACAGAACCTACAATCCACTGGGATATGAGCCTCTGCACACATGTGTGGGGATTATCTATATTGGATTGACAGGTAGGAAGACCTGTCAACTGTGGGTGGTGCCATTCCTTAGGCTGAGGTCCTGGACTGAATAAAAAGAGATAGTAGGCTGAGCATTCATCCATTGCTCTCTGCTCCAGATTATGGGTGGAATGTGACAAGCTGCTTCAAGCTCTATTGTCTTCACTCCCTGCCATGAGGAACTCTGTTTTTGAACTGTGAACCAGAATAAATCCTTCTCCCCTAAGTTGCTCTTGCCAAGGTGTTTTACCTAAGCAACAGGAAAAGACACTAACACAGTGGTGGACTCTTAGGAACTTGCAAAAATAGTATGGAGAGGTCCTAATTACCTTTTACTCAGACTTCTCCATTGCTTACATCTTACATGACTGGAGCACAGTGAAAAAAGGTGTGTATACTCCTGCGACAGACAAGTGTAGGGATCGCTTAGTGACCCAGGACCCTGTTGGCTTAAATAATCAACTTAGCAGCCTGGGATGCCACCTGCATTGAGCTGCACACAGCCACACAATCAGGTCATTCCATTATGTTAGCTCTTCATCAACCACTAGCAACTGCCCCTTTGTGGCCACACATATCTTGAAACTAAGGAGGAGTAGGCCGATCTAGTCTAGACTGGTTTAGGGGTGCATGAACAGTAAGGGAAACTGTGATCTCTGAGTGCATTTTTAGACTGTTCCCTGTTTGTCATCTTATAAGCAAAAATATGATTAAACAGATGCATCATGGGAAATCCATACACAATAAACAGCTACTTATATGATCCAAGTTTGCCAATTAAAACAGGAAACACCTATATCTCACTCCTAGTGAGATCAACAGATCCTTCTAGACTCACAAAATTCTTAAATGGTACCCAGGTCTTTCCAATTCTCACTAGAGCCCGCCGCTCTCTTGCAACCTGTCTGCTCTGTACCTCCACTTTGCTTCTAAATAAACCCTCATTCCATTTTGCTATGTGTTTGTACTTTGTCAGTTCTTTCACCAACATGCCAAGAACCAGGAAGACTGGCCTAGACAGAACCCACCAGTAACACTTCTATGTCATTTTTTGTGACAATAGATTCTGTATCCCCCCACATGCTACCAAGCCACATCACTATTCCATCACACAAAAATTACCCACCCCTTTCAGGGTCACCCCACTCTCTTCCCCCCACCATCTCTAACTCACTCACCCATTTTTCTACCCTACTAATTTGGCCATTTAAAGAATGCTGTACAGTGCTCACACTTCCGTTGTGCTCCTGTAATCTCAGCACTTGGAGGGTGGAGGCAGGCAAATCATGAGTTCAAGGACAGATTTGATTATATAGAGAATCTGAGATCAGCTTGGATACATGAGACCCAGACACCATGATTTGGAATCATTGGGGGTGGGAGGCGTTAGTAAACAAGAGCTGTGAGGGTGGGATCTGGGGATCACAACCTGTTAAGAGTTCCCCTCCCACAAGTGAGTGCTGGAAAAATGGGGTCTTCACATTTTATGGTCTCCTGAGGGCCACTTTCTTTTTCCATGTAGCCTGACAAGGTGAAGGTGTGCCCATTGTGCCCCAGGTCTCAGATTCTCATTCCCTTCTGTCGTTAGGGAGCATTCCGTGGGGTCAAGCTGCAGTCTGCTTATCCAGGTCTCCAGTACTGTAGGGCATTAGGGCGGTTTCCAGAATTGACCCATTATGAACAAAGCTCCTCTGTGGATATGCACATACAGGTTTTTGTGTGGATATAAGCTCATGTCTCCAAGGGAAATGTCCAGGGGTGCAATTGCTGCCTTGTGTAATTAGCATTTGGGAATGTTTTCTTTTTAAGGAACTGCTGAGCTCTTTTCAGAGTAACCGCATGTTTTTATATTTCCATCAGCAGTCCTTCCATGCCGTCGCCAGTATCACGTCACCATGGCCTCATCTTGGTTCTGTGAATACATAAGACTTACATTTCATTTGTGTTTTTAATTTTTACTTTGAGAATTTCATATGTGAATACTGTGTTTACCTCATTCCCACCTGTCCCCTCCCCCTGCTCTAACCTTTCATGTGTCTCCCCTCTCCCTTTCAAATTTATGACTGTTTCTTCTTCAATTATATGTATATATAAGCTTATGTATATATGTACACACACATATGCATAACCTGAGTCCATTTAGTGTTGCTCATATGGGCATGTGTTTAGAGCTGACCACCTGGGACTGGATAATTTATCACGAAGCTTATCCCTTAGCGGCTCTTGATTGCCTCCAGTGCTTTATCTAGGAGTGAGACCTTGTGAAATTTCTCTCTTCCATGTTGACACGATGTTGTCTTATGCAGGTCATTTTTAGGCAGTCTCACCGCTGATATTTCATGGATGCAGCTTTCCAGTCCAGTGCAGAAGATACTGTCTCCCAGCCGGTGTCTACTGTCCACTCTTTGGAGAGTTGCCCTAAGCTGCGGGTTAGGGGGTCGTGTTGTAGCGTATCAGCTGGGGGGTGGGCACCTGACAGCCATTTGTTACCTGCATTTAGACCAGGTGCAGATCTCTGTAACAGTCACCAGCTGCTGCAGAAAGAATTTTCTTTCATAAGGTGTGAGAGCTACACTTATCTGCGGGTGTAAGAAAGCAGTGTAGGATACACTTGGGGATTATACTGGTTTAGGAAATGAGCATAGTGGATTCTCTCACCCTGTGTCTTAATTTTGCATTTTCATAAATCGCTAAGATATTCATCATCTTTTCATACTTATTTCCCATCTGTGTATCCTCTTTGGTAAATGAATCTTCCTCTATTTTGCTTATTGTCTGCTTTGGTTGCTCTGTCTTTTACCTTGCTTTGAATCTTAGGGAAAAGCATTCAGTCTTTCAGTCTGTTAAATGACATTAACTGGGTATGTTATGAATGGTTTTTACAAAGTTGAAAAAGTTTCTATTTGTAGCTTCTGAAAGTATGTGTGTAGACATACTATGCATATATGTGTGCATGTATATGTATTTGTGTATGTATATGTATGAGTGTGTATATGAGTATATGTGCATATACATACAAATACATATATATGTCATAAATATAGATGTTGGATTTATTCAAATGCTTTTTCTGCATCAATTGATGCAATTATTTGCTTTTTAGCTTGCCCCTCTTCTCTCTTTTGCTCTCTTGCTCTTGCTCCTGCCTTCCTGCTCCCCCTCTCTCCCCATTCCACCCTCTCTCTCCATGTGCTCATGGCTGGCCTCTACTTCTCTACTTCTCTTCTCCTCTCTCTCTGTCTCTCTCTGTGTGTCTCTGTCTCTGTCTCTCTCTCTGTCTCTCTGTCTCTCTCTCTGTCTCTCTCTGTCTCTCTCTCTGTCTCTCTCTCTCTCTCTGTGTGTCTCTCTCTCTTGATGCCTTTCTCTGCCTCTACTACCCTCTTAACCCCCTCCCCATGCCCTGAATAAACTCTATTCTATATGGCTGGTCCCTCAGGAGGAAGGGACACCTCAGCATGGGCCCACGAAGGCACCCCATCCCCCACACCTCACCACACCTCCATAAAACATAGCCCTCCTCTCTTTATCTTTTTATAAACACATCAAATGTGGTCGTGCTTCTGATTTGTTTTCAAATCCTGAAACAGCCTTGGCTTCTTAGTGAACCCGCTTCAGTCATGGTGTCTAATTATTCTTACTGTGGAGTTTGCTTAGGATTTGGGGACTCGTGTGCACATGGGATGTTGTTGGTCTTTGGTTTTCCTTCTTTATCCTATCTTTGCTAGCATGGTAATGCTGGCCTTACTGTAGGAATATGGAAGGGTTTTCCCCCTTTAGATTGTTGGGAAAAGATTGTGCCTAGTAGAATTGGGGTACATCTGTTTTGATACAGTTAATAAATTCTCGAGTGAATCTAGTCCTGGCTATTTCTTTTGAGAGGTTTTCCTTTTAAAAGGGGCTTATTTTATTTTTAGCTAATGCATGTGTGTATCTGTGTGAGTGTATGCCATGTATACGAAGGAGACTCTAGAGGTCAGAAGAGGGTGTCGAATCCTTTGGAGCTGAACTTACAAGCAGTTGTGAGTCTCCTGAAGTGGGTGCTAGGGTCTTCTGGAAGGGCAATAGTGCTCTTCACCACTGAGCTGTCTCTCCAGCCCTCCCCCTTAGTGAGTTTTAAGGTTACCAGTTCAGTTTGCATAATCATCATAAGGTTAATCGAATTGGCAAAGGTATGGAAATGTGTGCTTTTTAGGGAACCAATCTTTGCCCCTTAATTTGTGAAGAGTGTGTCTTCTGCAGTCAAGGCTCTTACTCCCATAGCTGCAAAACTGGATTTCCTTAACCCTTGCCAATCTTTTCTAAGTTTGATTTTCATAGTTTTTTTTTGCTGCTTTAAAAATGTGTGTGTGTGTGTGTGCACGCGCGCACGCGCGCAGTGCTTGAGAGTAGAGCTCCACATGTGTGTGTGTGAACACGTTCATGTGGAGGGCAAGAGAATTTGAGGTGCCATTCCTCAGGTGCCAGCCACTAATTACTCATTCCCTCACTAATTTCTTATGTGCTCATGAGGTGTATGTGCGTGTGCACTGGACGTATATGTGTGCCCATGTGGATGTGCATGCCCGTGTGTATGCGTGTGGAGGCCAGTGGTTGATACCAGGTGACTTCCTCTATCACTAGTCATGATGCCTTTTTAAATTAAAAAAAAATTACTATTTCATGTGTGTGAGTGTTTTGCTTGCATGTATGTCTGTACACCCGACAGAGAAGAAAGTGTCAAATTCTCTGAAATTGGAGTTACAGACAATTGGTTGTGTATGTTGGGAATTGAACCTGAGTTCTCTTCAAGAGTATCTAATGTTCTTAATCACTGAGCTGCCGTTCCAGCCCCTTGACCTTATTGTAGAGATGGGGTCTCACTGACCCTGGAACTCACTGATTGGCTGGACTGGCTGACCAGCAAACCCCCTAGATCCTCTTGCCTCTGCCTCCTAACACTGGAATTACAGACATATCCAGCTGTGTCCAGCTTCTTCATGGCGCTGGGATGTGCATTCAGGCCCTCAAACACGTGCAGCAAGCCGTTTACACTGACCCATTTCCCGAGCTCTTCCGCCCCTATATCTTTTTGAAACAAGGTCTCTCACTGGCCCAGGGTTCATCGAGTAGACTAGGATGGCTGGCCAGTGAGCTCCAGGGATTCACTTGTCTCTGCTCCCCATTGCTGGGATTATAAGCACATGCCAGCCGCGCCCAGCCCTTTACCCTTTTCAACCTGGGATCTGAAGATTGAACTCAGGATGCTTGTGCCTCGAGACTGGTGCTTTACCACCCTAGCTGTCTCCCCAGCCCTGAGTGTTCGTATTTTGATCATCCTTCAGGGTCTGTCTGTCTGTGTCCTTGTCCTTGCTTTCTGATTTGCAAGCACTTCTTTTAGCCATATACGGTTTTGTGTGATGTCCTAGTTTATCTGTTCTCTTTATCCTTTTACTGTTACTTTTGCTTCTTGTGCGTGCATGCGTGTGCACGCGCGCCTGCACACACACACACACACACTTAATTTTCATGTAGTTCAACCAGTAGGAATTTAAGGCTTCTGGGGTGCCATACAGTATCTGCACTTAATCAGTATTAAGAGATAGAAACCTAAGTAAGACTAGCTTGAGACAAAACAAAAAGGAAGACGAGAGAAGAAGAGAGACTGACTTCTGTCAGTGGGCACTGAGGAGCGATGTCTCCCAGTGGCTGGAGCACAGGCCTTGCAGCGCTATGGTCAGGCTTTTGCGTCCCATCCTACTGTGCAGCTCTGTGTATACTCCTGTGGTGATATCATTTGCTCGGCTAAGATCAAAGACTCCTGGCACTCACTCCAGAGCGTATACTTCATTGATTTAAGCTCCAGAAATGAAAGGCTTTCGGAGTCTATGGCTCATACCAAATGAAGGACTCAGGGTGGCCATGCTAGGGTGATGTCAGCTCTACCCTCCTCTCCACACCTTGAGGCAGTCCATGAAAGTGAGAGATGGTGTACCATGATAGGTCATTCACCCATCTCTGCAGTTGACTGGAAGCTGAGTACAAATCAGAACTCCATGCTGTGGGTGGCTCCCTGGAACAGTGAAGGACAGGAAGAAACAAAAGAAGTTCTCTAAGCTAGTCCTTCCGAGAAGAGCCTTCCTCCTCATAATGGGCTTCTAATAAAAGTCCTCATGATGGGCTTGTAATAATATAGGTGGCAAAAAGACTCTGTGTGTGCATTCATACATAGCTGTGCATATGTGTGCGTGTGCCTATGTGTGTGAGCACGCATGTGTTTGCACATGTTTACATGTCTGTATATGTGTGCATTTGGGTATATTTGTGTGTGCATGTATGTGTTCATTTGCGTACATGTGTGTTGGGAATGTGACTATCGAATGAGGTATTCACATGTGCACATGTATGTGTGTGCATGTGTGCATTTGTGTGTGCATGTGTGCATTTGTGTGTGCATGTGTGTTGGGAATGTGAGAAAGAAGTGAGGCAGGATTGCTTTGTTGGATGTCTTTATGCATGAAGAGATTCATTGAAATGTATTTTTTCACCTGTAATCCCCCTTCTTCCCATGCTGTTAGCTTATTTTGAGTTAACATTGGTCTTACAAGACTAGGGTGGTGGAAGGGTTGTTTCATCCAGCATGGGCCTTTTCACAGTTGATATTTATAGACCATGTGCTTTAACTTGTGGGAGTCCAGAGCTCTTCATGGGACACCTTATGTGTCAAGATGGGACATACCAAATGGGAAGTAATGTGTATGTGTGTGTGTGTGTGTGTGTGTGTGTGTGTGTGTGTGTGTGTGTGAATGGTCATACTCACCATGAATTGAACATGAGAGTTTAAATAATGGGATTTTCCTATATTTTGAAGGCATGAAGAAAATAATGTGGTATATAGTAGTATGCAAATATTGACAAAATCTCCTTTGTTTTAATATTTATAAATATTGTTTACAACGAACATATATATACTGTATCTATTCATAAATATGAATATTCACTAACATTATTTTAAGAGATTTAAGTATTTTAAATAATGCTTGATGATACTGGGTAGAGATACTGTGTCTCTACAGGCTACCTTAAAAAATGAGGATATTCTAAACATTGAACTCTCTCCCAGTGCCTTTGTGGGGATGAGAGGAGGCAGGGTGAGTCTCAGAAAGAGGATGAAGGGCAAAGAGGAGCAAGAGACTGAGTAATTTCATACCAGCCTGGGACAGTTAGGGCCCTTGTGGGAGCTGTCATCCATGGATGTCCAATGGTGGGAAAATGTGTCCTGAATGTGTCCCTTGATACCCAGTACTCAGAGATAAATAGATAATGTATGTGTATACATACATACACACACATACGCGCTCACACCTATATGTAGCCCAGGCTGGCTCTGAATGTATGATTCTCCTGTCTCAGCTCCTGAGTACCAGGAATTATATGGCAAGAACGACTAAGTGTGTCCACTGTCATATTTTAAGCCTTAGAAGACTTTATAAATGACTTGATGCTAAGGACCTATCATCTGAGGCTCAATGATGCCTTTGTTTTTTACCTTAGTATTTTTTCCCATGTAGATTCAAAACGCATGTTTTCCTATTGAAAGCTTGCCCAGCACGGTCCCATTCATGTGACACTATTTCATGACATTATGGTCTCACCTGGTGATCCTCGCACCTCTTTGTATGTCGGCTGTCAAGAATGCTGATTGCTAGATTGCGTTCATCCCTTTATCTTTTCTGCTTTCTTCTTATATTAATAAGCACTTACTTCTATAAAATGGTAGATGTCCCTTTCAAGAATAAACAATCATACGAGACAATCCACACCCTGCTCCTAGGAGTCAGGTGTATTTTTCTCAGGATGTGAACAGTCTTGTCTGAGGGCAGCTGTCAGTTGGAAATCCATCATGGAGTCCATTCAGACCTTCAAAGGACCTCAGCCAGAAAGGGAGAAACTAGGAGATGAAACCAAAATAGGGAGAAAATAGCCCAGCAGCCTAGGAGGCAGGCCTCCCACTCCGACCAGGCCACAGCTTTGAGGAGCTGCCCCTCATTTTTTATCTGTGTCAGAAGACAGTTTCCAGCCCTTCTGTTGGGCTCACTTTGCTCTTGAAGTTTACTTCTATGCCTCTAGTTTGGGCTTCTTTCCTGTTTCTCTCACTGTTAATCAACTTCTTGTTCCTGTGATGACCTGTCTAAAACACTCCAAGGGAACAGGTGGGTTTTTTTTTTTTTCTGATTTTGCTCACAGTTTTGGACATTTCAGTCTATGGCCTGTTCCTGGTGATTTGGGGTTGGCAGTGGGGCTGTATATTGTGACTGGAACAAAGCTGTTTGTCTTAGGATAGGCAGGAAGCAGAGAAAGAGCCGGAGTTATGGATCAATGGAAGAGTGTTTGCTTAGTGTGTGAGGCCACAGGGCTGATGGGGGCAGGGACAGAGTCCTTACATCCCCTACAAAAGCACAACCAGTGACCTAATTTACTTCTACCCCTGTCTTAGTTAGGGTTTCTATTGCTGCAATGAAACACCATGACTAACAAGCAAGTTAGGGAGGAAAGGGTTTATTTGGCTTATACCACCACATTGCTGCTTATCACCAAAGAAAGACAGGACAGGAACTCCAACAGGGGGAACCTGGAGGCAGGAGCTGAGGCAGAGGCCAGGGAGGAGTGCTGTTCACTGGTTTGTTCCTTTGGCTTGCTCTGCCTGCTTTCTTATAGAATCCAGGACCACCAGCCCATGAATGATAGAACCACACACAGTGGGCTGGTCCCTCTCCCCTCAATTGCTAAATACTTTACAGTCAGATCTTATGGAGGCATTTCCTCAATTGAGGTTCCCTCCTTTCAGACGACTCGAAATTGTGTGTCCAGTTGACATAAGACCAGTCAGTACAACCTTCTGAAGGTTCTTCCACCTCGCAGTAGTACCACCCTGAAGACCAAGGCTTCAACACACTGGCCGTATTCAAACTCTGACACTGCTTGTATTTAGATCCCTCCTTTGCATCTAGAAGGTACTGAATGCATCCTTAAGACACATGCGGTTTCCTGATGAGGTCATTCTTCTCACTCAAATCTCTTTGTCTTCCAGACTCACCGGCTTCCAGCTACCAGCCACCATAGTCAGTGCGGCCAGCGCCTTGTCCCTGAGCCTCGTCAGCGACTATGCAGTCAGTGCCCAGGGCTTCCGTGCCATCTACGAAGGTAGGTGCCTCCCATTGCAACTGCAGGAGTCCTGGGGTGCTGTCATAGCCACGGGCAGCTCTGGGTCCTGTCTGCCCAGGACACTAGCTCTGCAGATCGGAGCCGGTGCCTGCCTAATGAGACCAGTTAATAACCAGCAACTCAGTTACCACAGCAGCCTCTCCCTCCTTTCCTGGGACTTGCAGATTGCAGGGCCCAGCTGCTCTAGTTTATCAAGAGGGCCTAGGGATGTCTTCTCTGCCCTGTTTAACTGATTTTGGTGTATGCTTAGGTTTTGAACTCTGTTTTGTATTGGAGTTAGTTTTATGAGGTAGCTCAGATTGGTTTTGAAAATATGAGAGATATAAATGGTGAGTAAGAGGAACTAAATACCAGAGAGTTCAACACAGCGATGGTAGAGTCCAGATCATGTTAGCAGGGGAAGAAGAATCCAGTTTTCCTTAACGGTGCACATGAGGGCTTCTTGGCTTGATCTGCACAAATGATTTCCACTTTTCATGGTCTGTTTAAAGACAGTGTCAGAATTCAAATTAACACTAATATCTTCGGATGATACACTATTATTATTATTAACTTTATTATGTTAGTTTAGAAGGTGGTTCTTGTACATCTCTGTCATTTCCTTGGGAAATTTACATCTCATTAATAGGTAATTAGGCTGCTCTTGGCTAAGACCTGCACTGCTATTTTGTGTCTCGATCATTAATAGGCGTATTTTAAGACTGTTAATGATAATTAATAACACTGATGACATAACACCCCAATAAAGCATGCCAATTACTCCAAAGCTCCTTCCCTCACCTTTAAAATCTCAGAGTGTAAGGGATGAGTTCTTGAATGAAGCTGTAGCAACATGGAAATCCATCCTACCCTTGTCTTGGAGGACAGGAGTACCCCAGCAGAGTGGGTGAGGTCTCACCGAGCTGGGGCGGGGATATTGGGCAGTTGAAGCAGTAACTGGATCTGTTGAGGACTTCTTGGAAGATCTTAGGACTACATACTCCTGCAGCGGCTCCCAACTGTCTTAAACCTTGACTGAGAGCTTCTGCCCTGACTCCATCCACCTTAACTAACTCCTGCCCTGACTCCATCCACCTTAACTAATGCCTGCCCTGACTCCATCCACCTTAATTAACGCCTGCCCTGACTCTAGCCACCTTAACTAACTCCTGCCCTGACTCTAGCCACCTTAACTAACTCCTGCCCTGACTCTAGCCACCTTAACTAAGGACTCCTGATCTGATTGTTCCACCTCAACTAAGCCCCTAATCTTCACATTACCTGAGTGCTCTTGACAGAAACACACCTTTGTCGCCTTTCAACTGTGCACTCCTGAGTTGCATGTTTAAAACATGATCAGCTGCTTCCAGTACCATGTCTAAGAGCTTGGCCATCTTGGCGGGGCTTTTACCTGGCTCTGCACCTCAACAGCCTCTGTACTTCAGACTCCATCCTGCATGAAGCCTCTTTGAAAGCTTCTTTTAATTTCTTTCATTACTATAGACTCCACATACAAAGGAGTGCATCTCATAATGACATTTTCATACTCGCTATCTGTACTTGACCGAATTCATCTTCCAGTATCTTCCCTTTTACTGTTAGTCTCTTTCCTTCCAGAGCACCCCATGCACTTCATGTGTGTGTGTGTGTGTGTGTGTGTGTGTGTGTGTGTGTGTGTGTAAAATCTAGATTCTACACATGAGAGAAAGTGGAATATTCACCCTCTGAGTCTGGGATAGTTTTACATTCTGATCTTCAGTTCCACCCATTTGTGTGTGCGTGGCGTGTGTGTACAGCTACATATAAGTATTTGGTGCACATGCATGTGTGTGCATGCGTGCGTGTGGAGCCAAAGGCCAGCCTTGAGTGTTCTCCCTCCAGAGCTGTGTGCCCTCTCTTTTGAGTCCAGTGGCACATGGGCTTGCAAAATAGAATAGAGGCTGGCCAGCCAGAAAGCTCCAGAGAGCAATCTGTCTCTTCCTTTTCAGCTTTGGAATTAGAAGCATGTTCCCCATGCCTGGCTATTTATAGGGGTGCTGATGTTGGTCTGGGGCTCAGCCGGGTCCTCATGCTTGCATGGCATGTGCTTACCAAGTCACGTTTCCAGTCAAACCGTCCGGTTCCATCCACATCATCAGCCTTTATGACCCAATAATCTCTATTGTGGATTGCCATCTTTCTTTGTCATGCATGTGTTCTTGGGTATCTAGGCTGGTCCCATAGCTAAGATGTTACAAACAGTGCTGCATTAAACACTCATGTGCAAGTGGCTCTGCAGTAGGCTGACTTGGCATCCTTTGGGCAAAGACTCATCATGAATGCCATAGCTGGATCATATGGTAGCTGTATTTTTAGCTTTTTAAGGAACTTCCATACTGAACTCCACAGTGTTTGCCTGAAGGCACTGCATGGCACAAGCAATGTACAAGGGCTTATCTTTCCCCTCAGTCCCATCAGCCTATTGTCTTAAGGTCCCGGGTATCACTCCCCCCACAATGTGTGGCTTTGGAGAAACTGCATTTAGGTTCTTGAGTTGGTGACACTAAAGCTGTATTGTATAGACCCTGAGAGTAACAGACACAGGGGCCCCAGCTTGGCCCTATGTCCTCATAGTGTCCCTGTTCATCACCCCTTCTGAATGTTTATCTGAGCCAAACCCTTATAAGACTTTATGAAACACCCGTGTCATTGACCCTTGGCATACTCCCTACATGTTCATCAGTGAAGCCCCAGGTCCTTTCACAATCATGCCATGATTCCCAGATTCTAGAGGAGCCCCCCTTCCAGCCTGAGAGGTGCCCACCATCAGGGCTCTCTCATGCTCTCCAGCCTGGTATCACCTGCTCCGTTTCCAAATGGCATCGGGGCGCGGTTCTCAGCGGCTCCTCTTGGAGGGCTTCCAAGCTGCCTGTCAGCTATCAAAGCAAGTCTGATCCTCCTGCACCACCCCCACCCCACCCGCTACATCCTCTCCCCCCCAGGGTATGGAAAGCAAAGATAAGGAACTGAACTGCTGCTGAGATTTGAAAGGAAGGTGAAGGCAGGTGAAGTGTCAGCCGCCACTTCAAGGCAGAGATCAAATGGCGCTGCTCCTCAAGTTCTTAGAGAAGGGCGCTCCGTGTATAATCCTCAGTGGGTGGAGTGTGGACCAGAGGGAAGGGGATCAGTATTATTAAGCACTGACTGTATGCCAGGCACTTTACATACATTTTCTCCTCTAATCTCCCACGACAACTTTGCAGCCAGGCTTTGCTATCTACATCTAACAGATGTAACTAGCTAAGCCAAGGCGGCGGGGCGGGGACCGGCGCGGGGACCGGCGCAGGCGCAGCTTAAGGGAACTTGATGGCCAAGGGTGTCTTACACTTTGAGTTCTGCAAAACTCTTTGAGTAAAGGAGAGGCTGAAGTCTGTTTCTCAGGTAAGAGGATTGGAGCTAAGACAGAGAGACAGGAGGACACAGGAAGGCTGCCATGGATTCAGTGTCCCTTCTGAATGACCTGAGCCAACCCACAGAGTCATCAAAGGGGCTCCAGAGTGCAGTGAGGGTCACAAGAAAAAATAAAGTTGATACTACATGGTGAAATAATTTTCAGTGTTGGTATATTCCAGGACCTTTGTGGGATAGACTTGAATGAAAAACTTGTGTGTATTCATGTGTGTGCAGTACACGTGTGGGTGCATTTTGCATGTGCAAGCCAGAAGACAACCTTGTGTGTTGTTCCTTTGGAAGCTATCTCTCGTTTCATGAGACGGTGTCTCTCACTGCCCAGGAGATCACCAACTCAGGTCCTTTCATGATCGTGCCATGATTCCCAGATTCTAGAGGAGCCCCCCTTCCAGCCTGGGGGAGGGGAGGCTCCAGCCTCGGCTCTCTCATGCTCTCCAGCCTCTGGTTGGCCAGAGAGCTCCAGGGAACCCCCAATCCACTATCACTACCTTCACAGCCCTGGAAATAAAAGCATGTCCACCACACCTGGCTTTTTGTTTCTAACCAGGATTCTAGGGAATGAACTCAGGTCTTTATGTTTACGAAACAAGTATTCTCCAACTGAGCCAGACTCCCCACTCCTAAACCAAAAATATTTTATCTGTCCATCTAAAATTTAAATTTTATCTAACAGTCTGCATTTTAATTTGCTTCACCTAGACCCTCTATTTCCAGCCCCAGATCTGAAGATGATCCCCAGGAATCCTCCCTGTTCCTCCCTCCAGCTCTGTCCCTGCCCTGCTCTGTCCAGGCCCAGGTCCAGCCCCCCTGTATCATTCCAGCGTCGTCGACACAACTTCCCACGCACGTGCACACGGGTTCATCTATCGATGCGATTCTGTAATCTGGCTGATGAGGTTAGCCTGTTCATAAAAGGCAGCCCTCCTCCGTTCTTCCTAATGTCCATTAGAAAGGGAGCCACGAGGGCTTGCCCACACCGCTATTGTTTAACTAGCCATCCCCTGCTCACATTTAGATGAAGAACAAAGGTGTTTACTCAGCTTAAGGCCTCATCTAATTATCTTCTTAAGATAAATTCTTGGAAGGCCAATTGCTCAGCCAGAGATGCTGCAGGCTTTCCACTCTGAAGCCCAGTTCCAGCGCCCTCGGAAAGGTTAGACCCACGCACAGTTGCAGCAGCAGGCCTAGGCCTGATCCGCCCAAGCCCACTTCCCCCTCACCCTGCCTACTCCCGGTGCTAGTGAGGTTTGAATCGGTTTCATTGATTCAAATGGGTGGAAAATGAAATCTCATTTGTGGTGACAATTTGCATCTCTTTGATGATAGGGAAGGTGGGACACCTGTCAGCACTTACTGGCCATTTGTGGATGATTTTCTAAATTGCCTGTCCCAGTTTTTGCTTACTTCTCCATTGGGGCTGTTAGTATGTTTCTTATCTCCTTTGCATATTAAGGATATTAATGTGGTGGCTTTCCTTTTGATGTGTAGCAGTTTTAATTTATATGTCACTAATTTAAAATTTTAATTAAAAAAAACACTTTTTTTTTCCTGATATCTATTTTGGGTGCTGTGCTCAGAAAGACCTTTTCCATGCCAAGATCAGATAAATAAATATTCATGGAAAAGTTCATCTTATTGTATGTGTATACAGAAGCATGCAGGCGTGTGTGTGTGTGTGTGTGCATGTGTGTGTGTGCATGTGTGTGTGTGCGTGCACACGAGCGTGTTTGCAAGTGTGTAGGTGCACATGTATACACCCAAAGATTAGCCCTGAACATTCTTCTTCAGTCTCTTCCCTTGGTTTCTGAGACAGAGTGTCTCCCTAGCATGGGTTAGTTTGGCTAGCCAGTGAGCCCCTTCTGTTTCTGGGATTCCAAGCACATACTAAAAATTCAGCTTCCTCCATGGGTTCTGGGGATCAAACTAGGGTCTTTGCACTTGACCAACCGAGGCCACTTCCCAAGCCTTCATTCTGAGCTTTTGTATTATTTTTGCTTTTTATTTCAAATTCTCCTAGAGGTAAATGACATTAGTCTTGGAGTCTGTGACTCCCTCCCTGCTTGACAGTGATGGTCTCTATGTCAGTCTCTGAAGCCTGGATCTTTCTCAGTATGACCCAGAGCCTACTCCCCCAGATGCTTCTGGCCTTGCTGCTCCTTAAATAACATTTCGTTCTCCCACCTCAGGGCTCACACTTCCCAGCATCCTCCACAAGGCTCTCAAGGATGGCCTGAGGTCATTTGTGTCTCTTCCAAGCTGACCACTGTGTATGTGAGCATATCAGATAGATCAGTGAGGAACCAGAGGGAGCATGCCTGCAATCCCTGCACCCTGGGAGCTGAGGCAGGAGGATCTCCACGTTTAAGGCTTGCCTAGACTACAGAACGAATCCCAAGTCAACCTGGGAAATTTAGCAAATAAAAAAAAAAGATAAATAGCTCAGTGGTATAGCAAATGCCTAGGAAGTGCAAAGGCCCTGGGGCTCCATCCCTAGTAGGGAGGAAGGAAAGGGAAGAAGAAAGGCAGTTAGCCCCAAATCCAGGCTGGCTTATCATGGCCCCTTTGCATAAATCCCCTGTAGACACTTTGACACTCAAAGACAAGTCCCTCTGAGGACTGCGGCTGTGTCAGTTAGATCTAGTCAATAGTGGAGATCCCCCAAAAGGCATTTCTTTGTTTAGCTCAGCGTAACTGGTCTTGACCGTTACCCACCCAAGTGCAGGAGGAGTCCTGAGAACCCAGACCTTTGCTAGCCAATCGGAAGCAGGAGGATGAAGAACACTTAGTTGTGTAAGCTCTCCGGCAACCGCACGGGAAAGGTGGCACCATACAAGGTAGAAGAACTTGGGCTTACATTTTTGGATACCTGGAGCCCTATGCCTCCAGGTCCTTCACTTGGACGACTTATTCTTTCCTCTGAATTACAGCCATGTGTAACTATTACTGGAGGAGTGTTTATTTAAAAGTATCTTTACATGTATGTATCTATGATGTGTGTATATGTGTGTTCGTGTGTGTTTGTTCATGTGTGTGAGTGCAGGAGCATGAGTCAAGGTCAGAGCACAACCTTGGGTGTTGGACCTCACTGTCCACTTTGTTTGAGACAATGTCTTTTTGGCTGCTGCGTACACCAGGCCGTGCAGCCTCCAGGGTCCATTGCTTTGCCTTCTGTCTTCACCTCCTTCTCCTGTAGGAGACTGGAGTTATAGCTATCCACCATGGCATCCATCTCTTATGTGGTTCTGGGGATCTGATCCAGGGCCACACTTGTGGGGCAGGCACTTTAGCTGCTAAGCCATCTCCCCAGCTTCACATGGAGCCTGTCTAAGCTGATGATCTGGAAGGCCTCAAAGTCCAAAGTCTGTTAAGTACCAAACTGAAGCTACACATTGAAATTCCATATCCAGTGTCTTGGGGCAGGTCATTGTCAAAGCTCAGACACTCCAAAAATATTGCTTACAATTAATTACCTTCAGACTCTGTGAATCAGGTTGTACCTGAGCGTTCTCTCCCCATAGCACCTTCTAGGTATACAGAAGTATTCCCAAACCTAAAAAACAACCAACATTTGAAAACATTTTTTCATGCCTGACATTTTAGATAAAGAACATTTAGTTTTGTAGAGCGACCATGATAATTAAGGAAACACAACGGTCCCAGAAGACACGTGGCACAGAATGTGGCACATTGTCAGGTTTCAGTCATTGTCAACTCATTGACTAAGCCACCCTCATTCTGACCTAACCTTGGCTGAAATTATCCAGGAGACAGAAGAAATATGCCAACCCCACAGAACCCAGTCCCACCCTTACTCTGGTTTCCAACTCCTGAGTTTACATAAAACCTTTCATCCAGCTGTTTTCATAAAGAAATTCTCAGTCCAGCTGTTCTACTCAGATAGCATGACTGTGTCTTCTGGTGAGAAGAAGCAGAGTGATGTTTGCGTCCAGGGCCTAAAGCCCACCTGGAGACTTGCCCAGCAGCCCAGGATGTAGTCTGCTTCCTAACGTCCAGCACCCTCGAGCCAGTGAGGCCAAGGCCAGCACATAAATGGCAGTGGGGCATCTTTTTGCATTACTTGATGATGGCTTTTGAACCAAGGCTCTTATGGTAAGTACATCAATCCCTAGAAGTTTGGAGCTGAAGACAGGAAGACAGACAGACAGACAGACAGACAGACACACATACACGCCCCAACACAACTTTTTCTCATATAATTAATCCATAAAGTTCACAGATGCTCTCTGTCTCCCCACTTCCCTTGAAAATCTGAGCCCAGAGGGGCTGACAACACATAGAACTTGTGGTAGATGCTCTAGCTTTAATTGAACAACTACTGGTCCCAACCTTTGATTTTTCCCCTGGAATCTCATTTTCATAGTCACGGTGTGCAGTTCACCCCTGGCCCCTCTCCATCCTCCCAAAGGGGATGAATGAGGACAGAGAGCTGCTTCACCGGGGATCCCAGTGGGTTGTGCTTCTGTTCCTGGAGAACGAGGGGCAGGTCAGCTAGCGCACCTCTGCCTTTTGAAACGGCGATAGATGGTTGAAGATGGCAGTCCTCTGACAGCAAGCACGGGGCACTGTGTGCATTTGGGTCTCCTGGAGATGGGGAGATGGAAGGTGCCGTGATAGTGCTACTGCAGTCATGAGAAAGCAGGAGTGCAGAGCTAAAGCCCGGACATTAGAGTCCAAATCCCTCCACTTTACTTCCTTCCTGCAATTAGATTACCGATTTCCTTCCCAGGGGCTCCAGTCTCTCCGACAATTTCCTACTCCTGAAAGAGACTCTAGTTCTGGGGCATTATCCAGATATCTTGAAATTGGGCTAATGGAAGCCATTTGGTACCGTATGGATATGCGTTCTGAATATGCAATTTTGCTCCATTCTGGTCGCTCTGAACCAGAGCAGCAGGACACAGGCTCCTGAGGGGCAGAGGTGTCCACTTCCTCAGTACAAGGAAACCAGTGTGCACTTTTAAAGCACCTGACTCCATTCCCCACGGCTCTGCCTTGAGAGCCGAAACATTCCTTTTAATCAGAGCTTCAGATTAGCAAATTAATACACAAGAGCTATGACCTTTGAGACAAATCGTGCGGCACTTCTCCCCAGGTTGGGGGTTGGGATGGTTTTCTTGGCATGTTCTCTGTGATCCCAAGGTGCCATGCTGACCCCCACTTGGCATAGCTCTTTGTGATATGGTGGTCACTCTAGCCCTGTCCAGGTCATGTCTATGTCGTTCTGTGCGGGGGGGATAGGGGGGTCAGAGGGGCTGGCACTGAGGGAGGGAGCCTATGCTGATGGTGGCTTTGTGTACCATGCTGGGCCCCTCCTCTCATCCATGCTCTCAACAAGGCTTCCTGCCCCGGACAGCCTCCCAGAGGGCTTTGAGGTACACAGAAGCAGAAGCAGCTCCTTCTTTTGTGCAGTGCTGTGGAACTAAGAGAACTGGAGTGGGTAAAGAACAGGGCCCCCAGATTTTGCTAGATGGGACTCACGGATGTCCCCCTTACCCACAGAGAGACAGCTGAGTCTCCCGACTCTTGTGCACAGCATATTTGAAGAGCAGAGGTGTGAAAGCTCTTTTCTGTGGGGGTGTAATGAGGGTCCATAGTTGATGTGTGAGTGCAGAGTCATCACTGAACCAGTACCATGTGGAGAACCTGCACCCATACCTGACTAGGTCTGCGGAGATCCAAGTTACGTTGACTATGACCTGTCTCTGCTGTGTGTCCTCCATCAGGATCCTGGACCTCTCAGATCCTCCAGTGGAACTTGGGTAACCGCCCCTTTCTTTCTTCTTGGGGGGAGTGTAGCAAGCCATGAGAAGCACTTAACCTGATATTTGACCCACGGTAGTTACCCCAGTCAAAGGACGCTAGAGCAGCAGGTTGTGGTGTGTTTCGCGAGTGGAAAAAAAATCTTTTCTTTTGTTAAAAACCTTTGGTCTGCCTTGTGGTTCTTCAAAGACAAGGACTGTCATGTCACCTACTTTCTGTTGTCCCTGCTGTCATCACTCCTTCGCACACAGCTGGGGCCCTACAGTAGTAGCTAGCTCATGCCTCTCCTGACCTGGATCCTTGTGTGTCTGGGCACTCCGTGCTCTTGTGCAGATTGGCCCCATGAGTACGTGGATCAGTGGCTGGGGTACAAGCCCAGCAATAGCCTCCTTCATCTCCTTTCCAGTTTAAGCACATGGTTGCAGTACTGAGCGTGAATAGCTCAAGCAGCGACTTTGCTCTGAGCCTTACCTGGCTGTCGGTCAAAGCCTCGAGCCTTGGCCTCCCTCCCTCCCTTCCTCCTCCAGCCACTGGCAAGCCTTTGGATGGAACAGACTGTCTCCCCACTTGTCCTTCAGTCATGCCAAGTCCCCTCTCCTGACTCCCCCCAACTCTTCTCTCTGCTTAATTCCAATCCAGGAGACTGCCTCTTTGCCCAAGAACCCCCACCCCTATCCACCTATACGATATCTTTGTGACCCAAACCACACTCTTAGTTTTGGGGTCCTGGCTCTTTGCTGTCTCCATTCCCAGGCCACCAATAGCCAGAAGCTTTGTAGAGCACCATGGCTGGGGCTCAGGGACAGGGACGGGGGTAAAAGTGACCACCACCTCTCCCCTCCCCTAGCTGCCAGTCACATGACCTTTAGCGACTCGGCTAGTCTCCTTTGACTCCCTTGTTACAGATGGACCATGACTGTAGTAAGTCCATTTCAGAGGCTTGTTGACCATCAGGTGTTCCTCACAGGGGCTATCATGTACTAAACGCTTCAAGAACAAATGTGTGTACCCATCCAGGGGTCCGAAGCACATGACAGCTTCTCGGGAAACGTGAGTCCTCATGTGGATGGGTTTATAGTCAGGGCAGCTGAGGAGACAAAGCCAGTAAGTCAAGATACAGGAAAGCCATAAGGCCACTTAGTTATCAAAGACATACAGGTTACAATAGTCGCAGGGCTGGGCGTGTGGCTCAGTTGGTAGAGTGCTTGCCTAGCATGTGAGGAGCAGCGAGTTTCATCCCTAGCATCTGTAAAGGGGGGAACCTCAAGCAGCATTGTATCCCTATAAAACTAAATTGCCCCCCAAACTTTTGAGAGTCAGTTCAATACTGGAACAGCTGCATAAAAAGGGGGACACATTGGCCCTGGTGCTGGTGATGATGTAAATGAGTCCTTTGGGACCACGACCTGACAACCGTATATCAAGAGTCACAAAGTGCTCAAGACAGTTGACCCAGTAATCTCCCTCCTGGGATCAAATCCTCCAGAAATAATTCAGCAGCAGAAGAAAGTTCTGTACATGAGAGTCTTGGTCTCAGCATTATTTATAATGATGAAGAATTGGAAACTGTAAAAACGTCCAACAATTGGGGAATGGCTGCGAAAGTTATAGCATCTCTGCCTAATGGATTTACACGGCCATTTAAAAGTATAATGACATTACCGGGAAATGCAGGGTGATGTTTAGGATATGCTTTTCAGGGACAAAGCAGAGCACAGC
>CM052702.1:116353607-116503619 GCA_028551405.1 Uromys caudimaculatus
CAGGTCCTCTGAAACAAAAGCCAGTGTTTTAATCCCTGAGCTATTTCTACAGCACCCCCACCCCATTCTTGGTGGCTGCTTTGAGGTCACCTATGTGGTTAATGGTGACTGGAGATAGCCCACAGTCAAAACAGAAGCCAAGACCAAATTTAACAGCTACAAAGTCTTCACGGGTGAGAAAAGCAATGCCTATAACAAGAGACAAAGTCATGTGGCTCTGTTAATAGTACTGTAGACTCCAAGGTCTTGCAGAGATAAATTACCCGGAAGGAAATTCACATGATAAAGCCCTGATAAGAATCAAGGTGCCTCAGAGGGTCATGGGCCCTGTCTCCAGCATAGGATCCTAAGTTGATCAGATATTTTGGGAGAAATGAACAGGAAAAGTAGTAATGGGGGGTGGGGGGCGTACGATAGTGATCTGAAGGTGGCAGACGAGTCTGTCATGAAGCAAACAAACATTTGCTTTGGGCTGATCTAGACACCAGGGTCATGTCCAGTGGAAAGGCATGAGAAGCTTGGTCCGTTACTGCAAGTGTATATGTAATTCCAGCTACTTGGGAGTCTGAGGCAGGCGCATCTCAAGTTCAAGGCCTGGTTATGCTACAGAGTGTGTTTGGACTAACCTGGGCATTTTCGTTTGACCCTGTCTCAAAAAATACAAAAAGATCTGGGGATATGTCTCAGGGCTGGGGGGCTTGCCCTAGTGACTGTAAGTCAGAATAACTGACTAGTGAGGTAGTGAGTTCCCCATCTCTGGAGGTAATCAAGCAGATATTTGGTTGGTCAAGGTCTGCCAGGGAAGCCATTGGCATACATCTCAAACTTCTGTGTATTCTGGAGTTCACCAAAACTAACACTATTGGTTTTAAGCTGTGCTGTTGTTCTTTGTATCACTAATAAATAAATCTTTACCAAATAAATGATGGCATAGCCTTGAAGATAAGACTCACTCTGAATTAATAATTAATTAATGAATTTTGCTATTTCAGTGTGGGGAAAGATCAACACGGAATGATGGGGAACTTAAGGGATGCTGTCCCAGGAGGTCAGGCAGCTTCAGCATAATGATGTACGTGGATACCTGGCGTATTGGGAGTGCCCCACCCAGGAGTATATGTCCTCTGTGACCTCACTGATTGTCTCAGCCTCAGTTTCCCATTCGTAAAGTGGAGGTGCACTAAAACAGGCAGGCCTTGTAGAGGTCTCCCAAGGACTAGAAAGCAGTCAGAGACAGCAAGTTAGCCATGTCATTTTCAAGCTCAGCCTGTAGTCATGTCACCATGGTGTCCCAGCATGGGAGAGCGCTGACTCCCTGAGGTGAACTAGAGTGGCTGAAAGGAAGAATATGAGTCAGGGAAGGGCTGAGGGCATGCGTGAGGGAAGATCCCAGAAATGAGGGTGGCCTGAGTAAGGGTCTGGCAGACGAGGCTGACAGGGGATGTGAAAGGCCTACTTAGCCTGAGTAAGGGCAGGAGTGGGGCATAGGTGGCTGAGCCTGTGGGCATGGAGGGCACTCCCTCTGCTAGTGGAGCATTGGCACCTGGCTCTTGGAAGCCAAGAAATGACATCCTCAGGCTTCCCATAGGTTTGCTGTGGTGCCGAGCGAGGGATGGCTGGTGGCTTTCTGCATGGCTTGAAAACCTCTCAGTGGTCTAGCATGGTGGTGAGGCCTGAACATGGGTGAGAGGTGCTGCCTACGAGTAAAATCCAAAGGATTTAGGGTTTTGATTAACAGGAATGAATCAGAAACCAAAGGTGTGCCCCGAGGGAGTCAGGCAGCTTCAGGGAGGCCACCACAGAGATCTAGAGGGGGCTGGGAGAAGACTGTGCAGGTGCTGTCTCTGGGCTCCCAGAAGAGGGCACAGAGCAGTAGACAACTCAGCCAACAGAGCAGAATAATGGACCCCACCTAGTGCCTGGGGAATCCCACTTTGGCCAGTTGGTCAAGAGGAGCAGGAATCACCATGGTGGGGCCCCCGACTCAGCACAATGTGGGAACAAGTCTGAAGTGGGGGTGAGCCATAGAGAAGGGGTGATTGGCCACTCCTCCTGACAGATTAGACTAAGAGGAGAGGTGGGCCCCGTGCACTGGCTGTATTTTGAGCTTCTATAATGTGGCTGGATCTAAAGCAAGAAAGAGCTCACAGAAAAGCAGAGGGTGGGGAAGGGGCGGCAAAGTCCTGAGGGAGGGTGGTGTGGGCTAAGGAGGAGGCAGGGCCATGTCTCCCAAGCTGACTGCAGGTTTTTAAGGATGCTAAGAGGCTCACCTGCATCCTGTGTGTTAGGAGATGAGAGGCCTGGCTGAGAAACCCAGGGAGGTACTGAGTCACTTCGTCAGTTAGGCCGAAGAGAGAAGAGCAGCAAGGACTTGAACCTATCATTCTTGCTAACTTTCGTGCATTCATTCACAGTGAAAGCACGCCACTGCCTACCTACGAGGCATGCGAGAGGCACCAGAAATACTTGCGAGCAGTGTGGGTCTTGCCCAAGCTTCCAGGCTATTAAAAGAAGAGACATTAAACAGATAACCACACACTTAAATATAAATAAATGTCAACAAGTAAATGAAGATATGAATATCCAAATATCTTAGCGCTCCACTCTTATTCTTATTAAGATTCATCTTTGTTAGAGGCTGTCTGTCTATGTAGTGAGCCAGGAAAGCCATTCAATGCTGGCTGCATTCTGGTGAGTTCCTGGAAGATGGTAGGACAGGACTGGATCCCAGGCCGACCACCAGAGACTGACCTCGGGTAGTCAATACTGATGTCACTGACATCACCCAGGCCATTCTCTTAGCATCTTAGCCTGGTGTTTCTTCACTCAGACACACAGGAGCCGCTGCCCAGCCACTGTGCTTTGGATGACAGGAGGCAATATGGCACAGCTAAAAGCATTGGAATTTGGAGTCAGTGCTGGGGCGGGGGACAACTCGGCAATGGAAGGATGAACATGGGCAATGTGGAAGAAAATGCGTGTGAGACACTAAGTGGCCTGTGCAGCCGTGGGTGTGTTCCCCTCCCTCCTTGTCTCCCTGCTTCCCTCTCTCCCTCTTCTTCCTTCTCTTCCTCTTCTTTCTCCTCTTCCTCCTCTCTCTCTCTCTCTGTCTGTCCCTCCCTGCCTCCCTCCTTCTCCCTCTCCCTCTTTCCTTCTCTCCCTCTCCTCTCTCTCTTTCGTGTGTGTGTGTGTGTGTGTGTGTGTGTGTGTGTGTGTGTGTGTGTGTGTGTGTGTGTGTGTAAGTATGTATGTACATGGTCTTTCATTGGCCTGGAACTTGCCAGTTCCCCTGGGTTGGCTGGCTAGCAAGCCTCAGCAATCTTCTGCCCCTGCCGGCCAGGGCTGGTACTGCAGGAGTTCCCCACCATAGGCTTTCCCTGCCCCCAGATTACATTCATGGGTTCTGAGGATTAAACTCAGGTCCTCATGTTTGTACAACAAGCTCTTTACTCTCTGAGCCATCCTCCAGTGGCATGTCACCCGCAGAGCTTGGCTCTGGCCCTTGACTGGGGTGGCAGGGAATGAAGAAGGGACTGTGACACTAAAGAAATGCCAGACAACAGGGATACAGAAAAGCTGGGCTCAAGTGGTCTATGCACACCTACTGACCTCAATGCAGTCATTATGTGCTGCGCAGGGAGAGCAGGTTAGATGGTGTCCTTAGGAGGTATCTCTGGGTGAGTAGTCTCAGGCTGGAAACGTCTGGGAGGAGGGAGCTGCATCTACTGGTTAACGTACCTAAACACTCACATGCAGACAGAGGAAGACGCTTTGTGGATTCCGAGCCTGACCCGTATGGGGAAGGCTTTGACAGTTTCGCATGGGTCTGAGGCATTGCTCCTTGACATGGCCGTGCTCTTGTCAGCCAATCACACACCATCAGGATGTCACCTGCTCTTCACACGTTCCCTCAGGCCTCCCTTGGGTTCCAACCCCCACCTCATTCCCTTGTCTTTCCTTTAACAAAGGATAGCACACATTCCTGGTGGGCAGTGGGAGGGGATTATAAAGTCACAAGGGTGAAAAATTAAACCCATCTGTTTTCCGACCCCCTGTACAGCTACAACCAATATATTGTTCTTCCATGCGTCTGTGCATAAAATTAGAAATACGCATGTACATATGTATATATAAAACATTTCCATATATTTATAGTATTTATATTACTGTAATTATTTAAGCAGTCCCCTGTGTTTAAAATTTAGTTTGTTTCCACCTTTTCCCTGATAGATAATGCAGCAATGAAAAATTTCTATACATAAATCATTGAGTCGCATCTGATTATTTCCTTAGAATAAATGCACACAGGCACGACGATTTCAAAGACTTTTGGTATGTGGTTTTCAAATTGCTCTCAAAAAGATTAATGTTCTTACCAGCAACGTCTATACATTTCCTTCCACCCTCCAACACTACCTAGTGACATCTTTGAACAATGGTGAACCAGTTTGGGAAGGGGGGGGTAGGAGGTCTTCACTAGTAGGGGTCAGAAGAGGCCTGGTCATACTGGGGGGGTTGACCCCCCCATCCCAGCTTCTGTGGGAAATCCAGCAGAAGTGTCACACCAGGGCACAGCACTGATTTATACTTTATTCACTGAGCATATACCAGAGTGCTCCCTGAGAACTGAAGTTGTGCTTCCTATGGTCCAGGGAGTCCTCCCTAAGGGCTGAATGAGAATGTCCACAGTACCAAAAGAGTGCTCCTTAAAAGCTGAAGAAAGTACTCACCAAGGGCTGAAGCAGTGCTTCCCAGGACCAAGGAGTGCTCCCTGAGGATTTGGTGACTGCTTCTTAAAGTTTGAGAGCTCCCTAAGAGCTGAGTGGATGTTCCGCAGAGGATGGGGAAGGTGGAGAGAGGTGTTATGTAAAGATTAAATGAGTACTTCCTTAGGACTAGGAAGATGCTTCAGGGGCCTTGCCACAAAGGGCACCTCCATGGCACTGAGGTCCAGCCTGACTCTCAGCAGCATCTGTGCCCCAGAGAGAATTAGGGAGCCTCTGGCTGAACTCCTCATTAGCATCTTGAATGGGATTCTGGGCTTTGACTCTGGTGTCATCTTTTGGCTTCTGCCATGGTAAAGCTCCAGCATGCTTTAGGGGGTCACAGGGCCTGCGTCTTTGTGAACTAGATGCAGAGCCTCTGAAGCAGGGAGTTGGCAGTGTGGTAGAAGCCATCTGGCACATGACTGAAACTCAGCATCTGTCCTGATGGCCAGCACTCACCTTTCTCACAGACGCCCCCTTACTTCTTGGGGGTACCTATTCTTCAGATGTAGGGCAAGTTGAGGTGCTTCTGTATCCCTCATGTTACCCGTGGCCTCTATCTGGACCAAGTGTTTCTAGGTTCTTGATGTCTTGCTCAAAGAATTGAAGAAATGAACACAGAGTGACTTTATTTGGATGTAAAATGAAGGTGCAGAACTGATACATTCAAGCTCCTCCAGTCACTGTCAGGGCTTTCTTTTGGGAGTGCAGGAGGAGGCGGTTGCTAGGGGTGGAGGGTGTAAGTGCTTTTCTGTTTTGATGGATAAGCCTTTGTTATGTAAGGCTTTGTACATTTTGCATGCCTTTTCCCATGATGCATCAGATTGTAATCACACGCACACCCAGACATTAGATGATAAAAAAAAAAAAAAAAAAGGTGATTGGAGAGATAGCTCAGTGGTTAAGAGCACTTTTAGCTTTCTCAGAGGACCTGGGTTTGGTTCCCAGCACCCATCTGGAGATCCAGTGCCCTCTTCTGGCTTCTGTGGGCACTGCATGAATGTGCTGCCTATGAACTCTGGAAGGCACTCACACAATGTGTGTGTGTGTGTGTGTGTGTGTGTGTGTGTGTGTGTGTGTGTGTGTGTGTGTGTGTGTGTGTGTGTGTAAGATGACAAACAGGGCCTGTTCTCTCAAAGTTCAGAGTGCACAGTTCACCTTACTGTGCTTGCATTCAAAACCAGAGCAGTCTGGATTGGTGCACCGCTCCTGTCTCTGCACTGTGCTTCAGAACGTGCTTGACCACAAACGTGGAGGTGCCGGGCTGGAGAGCTGGTTCAGTGATGAGGAACACTGGCTGCTCTCGCAGTGGACCTGCCTTCAGTTCCCAGCACACACATGCTAGCACACAGCCATGCATAACTCCAGTTCCTGGGAATCTGGCCAGCTCTTCTGGACTCCATAAGCATCAGGCACAAGGACACAGATAGGCACATAGGCAAAAACAGAACAAAACAAAAAACACTCATAAAAAAAAAATCCCCTTTAAAAACAACAGTTGCTAAGGTTTGTAGGGAGCTGTAGGTAGGGGTGACCGATTGCCTCACCTAGGTTCACTAGAATAACATGGTCATGTCTACCTGAGTCTAAATAAGAGAGCAGAGATCACTTAGTGATGTCTGCCTGAATCCGAGTAAGAAGATTGGCGGTATGTGTGTTACTTTTGCCATCCTTGATCTCAAATGTCACAGAAGACATCACTGGATTGGTAGAAGGGACAGTGTAGGTCTCGAGAACAGTATGCATGATCTATGCTTGTCTCCAGCCACGGGGTGCTTTAATCTAAGGTATCAGAGGGGAAGTAGGTGCTACCCGCGGGAGAGCCATTCCTGAGCTCACTAGACCATTGGGGTTCCAGCCTATGTGGCCAGATTCAGAGACAATTCTGGTGTCAGGGAAGCTGCAGCAACAGTTGAAGAAATGGGGGCACAAAGCCAGGGGCATGCTGGGCTAACTCATTGAGGTGGAAGACTTCAGTCCAGAGGACAGGACCCTCCTGGTTCATGGTGCCAGGCCTGTGAGCTCCGCCTTCTAAATGCCAGCACTCCCGATTCAGGAGCACTGAAAGAACCTGAGTGGCAGCAGCATCAGGGGCTGCGTGGCCCACTCCTGCTCCTGAAGGATCACAGATCTGCTGTATAGAGAGGCAGGAGACACCCCAGACGTGAGGTGTGAGGAGCGTGAGCACGTGTGCGAGCACGGTGTGTGTGCGTGTGCATGTGTATGCACGGGTGTGTGCACGACGTGTGTGCATGACGTGTGTGCTTGTGCCTGCATGCATGCGTGAGTGCATGTGAAACCCATGCATGTGTGTTTCATAGAACAGCTTCAGTTGTCCTCTCTCAGGGGCTGTCAGCTTTTGCTGGTTTTGTTTGTTTGTTTGTCTGTCTGTTTGTTTGTTTGTTTTAAGGCAGGGTCTTTCACTGGCCTGGAAACCACCAAGTAGTCTAGATTAGCTGACCAGCAAGCCACCTGTCTCCACTTTTCTGATGCTGGGATTACAAGAGCCGGCCACTGTGCCTGGGTTCTGGGGATCAAAGCCAGGACCACTTGTTACACAGCAAGCACTTTATGGGCTGAGTTATCTACTCAGCCCACTTGGGGGCCTTTTGAAATCACTGCTTCTCTCACACCAAACCTCCTCCTAAAACCTGGGCACTTCCTATTTCATCTCATAGGTGACCCCATAAAACCCTGAAGCAGAAATGAGCACACCCCTTGTCACCAGCCTCTGTCTCTTGGCTGAGACAGGGAAGGTCTCCCAGGCAGACATGCTTTGTCTGGTTCTATTTCTACTTGGGTATTTCTTCATTTCACATCTAATTGGCCTCCCTATTGAGAGATCGTTTTCCCTGCTCGGGGACTGAGCTCATGATCCTCAGTATCAGTACGAGCATCCACTGATGGCTGACAGTAGGAGACGGTGTCCCACTGCAGTCTTTCTGTGGCTACTGCTGACAAAGGTGATCGGCAAATGACCCATGAATGACAGCAAGCCCTGGCCTGCCCCTCCCAACCCCAAAAGGATGGAGGGTGTCCATGGTAACCTCTCCCAGAGCATCATATTCCATAGCATAGAGGAGGTGATCAATTGGATGGAATTATGATGGCATTTGAAGAGGCCGCAGGAGGACCTGGACCCCACTTCGCACCATCTGCTCCTAAGGTTCCCCGGGGGGGGGAAACCCATTCCTCCCTGATTCCAATATGCGCTTCCTGCCCTCCCAGATCTTTGATGGTTTAACCCTTGAGATAGTGAAACATCTTGTAATCAACAACTCTCACCTGGGTTCTACTGTTTGTTTTTTTTTTTCTTTCAGAAAAGCTCTAATTAAATTGACAGCACATGTCATTATTGAAAGTGTGCTCGAATCAAGGAAATATGGTAGATACTCAAAGAATGAAGCTGGCAAGGAAACCTTTGATTACCAGATAAAGCTGGGGCTCCCAGTGCTCTAGCGAGCTGGAGGGGTTCCAGGGAAAATGTTGTATCCTCCAGTGACAGCTCGTCGTGGTGCTTGAGAGAAAAGCTACTGCAAAAGCATGAGGGGGGGGAGGGGGGAGGAAGGGAGGGAGGGAGGAAAAGAGTCTATTAACTTAGTGTCAAGTGTAAGTGGTTTCAGGAATAGCTGTATCCAGCATCATTCCTTTGTCGTCTCTCTTATATGCCCACAAGGAGATGCCTGGGAACTTTGGCTTATATGATCCTAGAAAAAGAGAAAAATTGCATTTCTTCCAACATTATGAATTCAAAATCATGGCAAACCTGGTATTGGCCATGTTGGGTCACACCTCAGAGAAAATCACAGGGGACTGGGAGGGAACAGAGCGATATAGTGGTTGGAATGTGGAATGCCTGCTAAAGGCTCAC
The DNA here is from genome assembly GCA_028551405.1 of Uromys caudimaculatus. NCBI lineage: Eukaryota > Metazoa > Chordata > Mammalia > Rodentia > Muridae > Uromys > Uromys caudimaculatus. The sequence goes on from CM052702.1 coordinate 116,362,245, forward strand.
ATGTTTGGAACAAGTGCTCTCTAACTGGCAGCACTGTATGAGGAGGTTGTGTAATCTTTGGCGATGGATGTGGGTCCCAGGGAGTGGGGAGTCCATCAGTTATAGGCCAGTCCTGCCTCTGGCCTGAGTGTCTTGCTTTCTGGTCGGCCACTTCATGGCTTTGGCTCCCACAAGCTCCCACCCTAGCTGCCACACCTCCTCCACCATCATGGACTGGATCCCCTCAGCTGTGAGTCAGAACAAACCCTCCTGCCTGAAGTTGACTGTCTCAGGGACTAAGATCTGCGCATAGCAATGGGAAAACAGCTAATGCGGTTGTCCCATCTGATAGTTACATGTGTCAAGAAAGGGGGGGGGGTATTGTGGTTTGGTGGAAAATACATGAAGAACCACATGAGATGGGGCGAGGCCATTCTCCACTGCAAGACAAATGCTGAAGAAATAAAAGCAAGACCTGTGTATTTTGTATTGGTTTCCTGGACAGTCTGAGAACCAGTCTCCACCAGAGACTTGATTCTGACCACTCCTGCCAGTCCAGCATAGAGCATTGGAGTGTCCAGGTGCATAAGACCCCCTCCCATGTGGCACTGGATCTAGGCATATTTCCACAGAGGGCGCTTAAAGCAGGCTTGCCAGGCAGAGGAGGGACCAGATGAAGAAGAAGCTAAGCAGGGATGCTGCGGCCAGTGCCTGGCACTCGGCACCCAATCAATAAATGGGAGCTATTATTATTGCCCATTAGGGATCATCCCTCAGCGCCGGCAGTCAGGGCATGATGGATGCAGGCTGGGTTTGTGTAATGGGGATTATTTATTAGTTACCTTGTAAGAAGCAATGACAGTGAGGCACAAAACCACGTTCCTGCAGAGGAGTCTTAGCTCATAGAAATCAAAAGCCTGTTTTGCCTCTGGGAACCAAGAGCGCTTGTTCTCAGAGATTAATCCTGTGCTGCTGGTGAGACTACAAGGAGAAGGGGTTGTGATTCTCACGGATCTTGGCACAACTTCTAGCAGAGCAATGCTCCTGCCGTCGCTATGTACCCAGGACCTGGGTACTGGGGGAAAGGGGGAAGAAAGAGGGCTGTAGGAGGGGGGCGGGAAGAGTTGGGGGTGTCCTCCAGCCCTGACTGACTTCTTTGCTTGTCTCAGGGCAAAGTCCGGAGGTGACACTTCTGACAGTCCATTCTTAAAGGCTGGAGGAGGCAGCACGCCCCCCCCCCCCATCACTCATGGCCCTCTTATGTGCCCTCTGCAAAAACCTGGACCCTGAGCAACTACTGCCGACTTAGACACATAGTGTAGCTTGTTAGGTTATGGTTTCTGGAGCAGATGGTGCAAAAGTGTATTTGCAGTGGTGCTCATTTAGGGGTTGAGAATGGCTGCCAAATCCCCGTGCGTGCGATCAGGCCCTCTGCTAATTATTTGTTTAATAACACCTTCGCCTGACAACTGTTGAAGACCTAAAGACAACAATCAGGGAATCAGGGAACTCTTCCCCAAAGAACACGGGGGAAATTTAAATTTATGTGTTGCTTAGAAGGCAGCATGCAAATCACTTGTAATTAGCATGCAAGAGACTTGATGGCCACTCTTGAGTATTAACATTTGCTAAGTACTGGCATCGCTCTGGCCCATTCCAGTTCTTATCTTACTTGCTCCTCATAGCTGCTCTCTGAAGTAGGTGCTGTGAACTTTTATTGTCCCCATTTGACAGATGAAGAAAGTGAGGCACAAGAGAACAGTAGTGTATTGGTTAATTTTCCTGTTGATTGTGACCAACACCTTGTAAAGGATGGATTTATTTGGGCTGCTAGTTCAGAAGATGCAGTTCACCATGGCGGGGAAATCGTGACGACTGAAGAGACTTGATAATCTGTGGTAACAACGACGTATAGCTGCCATTGCTCTCGGAATACCAACAAGGAAGCAGAGCTTGGGCCAGAAGCAGAGCTAGGCTATAGCCCTCCAAGAGGCTTAACCCCAGTGTCTCCTCTCCTCCAGCTAGGTCTCAGTCTTAACTACTTTTATATTACTGTGATAAAATACCCCAACAAAGACTTAGGAAGGAAAGGTTTATTTTGGCTCACAGAGGTTATAGGCCATCACTGCAGGGAAGTCACAGACTTGGTGGATTGGGAGCAGGCACTCAGGTCACATGGCATCTGCAGTCAAGAAGCAGAGAGATGAATGCATGCTTGAATTCAACTCCCTTTCTCCACTCACACAGTTCAGGATCCCATCTAGGGAATGGTGCCACCCATGGTGGGCAAGCCTTCCCATTCTAATTAATGTAATTGCCATGATCTCCACAGGGCCTTGACTCTCAGGTGATTCTAGATCCTTTCAAGCTGACAATTAACACCAGCCATTGCTGTCTCCCACCACAAAGAATCCCACTTCCCCAAACAGCCCCACCAGCTGGGTTCAAACACGCACAGGAACCTATGGGGAACATTTCATTGTCAAACCCCAACACTAGGGGAGCCCAGAACCCAGAACTTCAGAGCTGGTATCTGATGGAATCACGGATGAGGCACCCTGGTAGGGAGCTACCTCATCAGCATGGAGAAGGGGTTAATGATTTTAGTCTTTTTAAATAACTCACTTCTGTTACGGACACTAGAGCAATATGGTTAAAAAAAATGAAAGTACAGAGTGTTTTGTAATCAAACAGCGTGCCGACGGTGGGAGAGGGAAGCATCATTAGCGTTTGGAACGTGTCAACCTGTTCATCTAGCCACCGTGGGAAGACATCAAGTCTTTGGGACAGCTGCAAGGAAAGACTTCCTGATAAAAATGGGATAGCTGCATGGTCTCGGTTTTGTTTTTTACTTTTGGAAATTTTACTTAATTTCAACAGATGGAGAAAATTAAGGAGAAATTGAAGGCATCATTAAGCTTTGCATAAATGGGCCCTCGTTTCTGAAATATACCTGTAAAGCCAGGAGGCAAGTTTGATGAACTCATTAAGGTGTTAGAGCCATTATCATCTTTATTGTCATCACCATCATCATCGTTGCCGTCACCGTCCTCCTCTTGAGGCAGGGTCACGCTCTGACTTGTCCCCAGCACTGGGATTGCAGGTAGACTTGAACTCAGCCCCCATGCTTTCTCGGACTGCTCTTTACACCAACTCATCCATCTCCTTAGCCTTTTTTTTTTTTTCATTTTTTTTATGATGATGATTTTTGCAACATTAATTATTATTTCAAAAGATGATGTGTTCATTACCTTCTTTATTGCTTTTACTTGCGTGTCTGTTTTCAGACAGCCTCTCACCACGTAATTTTGGTTGGCCTAGATTTTATGATGTAGCCTTGAACTTGCCGAGATCCACCTGCCTCTGGCTCTCACATGCTAGAATTAAAGGCATGTGCCCATGCTTGCCCATATTTCCTTGGCTCATATGTGTGAACGACTGTGTGGGTACATATGTACCATGGCACATCTGTGGGCGTCAGAGGACATTTATGAATCAGTTTTTCTCATCGTCTACCACATGGGACTCGGGGGACAACCTGGGGCCATCAGGCATGATAGCAGCCACTGAGCCACTGTCCTATGCAGCCGTCCTCATAGTGTGGAATCTTCGCTCCATATTCAATAAGACTGACCAGTCAGCATCCATCTTTTTGTTATGTATTTTGCATTCAAGAGTTCTACCTTTTGATTGATCTCTGGTTCTACTGAAGTTCACCGTCAGATAATTTTTACAGGAAGGGCTCATGGGTGTTGTATTCTCAAAATCCTTACATGCTCAGGAATGTCTGCCTGTTGTCTAAATACTTAAATGACAACTCCAGCGAGGAGGCTGTGGTTCTTTGGCTGTAATTCTCTCCGAGCTTGCATGGATTGATCGGAGCGAGGCCCGCCAGCGTTATTTCTCTCCTGTTTATCTTGGGGTTTCTACCTGGATGCCTGGATGATTCATCTTTTCCCCTTCAAAGTTCAGGATCTTCATGAGGGTATAGCTTGAAGGTGATGGCTAAATATAAGATTTTTGGAGATGTTCTGGGCCCCTTGGATCGGGAGAGTCAGCATTCTCTATTTCCAGTGTTTTCATTGATTCTATCTTCCTATATTTTTCCTCTATGGCTATGCTGGCTCTCTCTCATCCATAGTCCCCATCTGTGTTCCTCTATCCGTCACCTTGATCTTCTCCATTGACTTATTTAATTTCCTCCGGTTTGCTGGCAGTGCCCAGGTTCTGGCTAGAGTATTCGGTTTGTCTGATTGAGCTCCCCACACCCATCCTTCTTGACCCTCCTCCCTCCTTTCCTCTTCCCCTTCCTCCTGGTCCTCCTTTTTCTCCCCTTGTGCTTTCTCTTTCTTCAGTCACCGTCCTGGTTGTCTTCTTCTTCCCCTGCTCTGTCTGTCCACCTGTCGTTCTTCCTTAAAGGTTCTTTGACATCTTGATACTATTGGTTTTCAATGAATGATTTTAAAAGTAATTGGCTATGCCTTTGAGACTAGAGAATTGCAGTCTTTTAATCCCTCTCCCCCTCCCTCCACAAACTCTCCCTCCCCAGGTCCTCCCTCCATGAACCAGCTGTTTACTGAGGAATATAACGCCAGCCTTGGGGTTGGAGAACAAAGAACTGAATAGGTATGCTCTGCAGGCCAGACTGTGCAGGTTTTAGAGGTGCAGCTACCCTGTCATGAGATCATGTTTCTGCTTCCAGAGCTGCTCTGTGGCTTGGGGCGCACACTCTCTGCCCACTGCCTCACCTTGCAGCTTCCCTGGGACAAAGGCTGGTCCATAGCAGTTGATGGGGGCAGTGGCACCATGGCCTCTCCTGACTCCTCACCTTTAAAACATTCTTTTCAAGATTTAATTATTATTATATATTTCTGGGTGTTTTGCCTTCTCTTATGGCTGCACACTATATGCAGTGCCTGTGAGGGTAGAAGAGGGCATCAGATCCCCTGGGTCTGGAGTTACAGGTGGTTGTGGACAACCATGTGGCTGCTGGGAATCGAACCCAGGTCCTCTTGAAGAGCAGCCAGCATTCCTAACTGCTGAGCCTTCTCTGCAGCGCCCTCCTCACCTTGTGATGGTGCTAAGTGTCCCTCTGATGTTCCAGTTTATTTATGGATGCCATTTTTCTACTTCTTACTGAAAATCCACAGAAGACCTTTGGAGTATGGTAGTGAAACCCGGGTTTGCTGATGGTGAGCATGTGAGTGAAGACGCTTCTCTCCAGACCTGCACCTACACTGCATTTGTTCTTTCTGCTTTGTGATCTGGCCATGTGCTCCTTCACAGTCCTCCTTCACACGTGCTCCTTTACTTCCTGTTTTGTTCTTATTGTTGCTTCTCCCCTTAGGCATCAAGGGACTGTCTTTATTTGACATTTTTAAAAAGATGTCATTTCTATATCACTGCTGTCTAGTGATTACATAGAATTCCATCATGCCAATGTAACAACAAACAGCATTTACCAAAATTCTTCTCTCGCCCCTCCCCCACTTCTACCTTTTCCACTGAGCTCAGCTTTACACATGCCAGGCAGGCCATCTCCTCAGCCATCGTTCCCAGGTTTTATTTTGAGATAGATAGGGCCTTTCTTAGTTGCCTTGGCTGGCCTAAAATTGCCCCTGCCTCAGCCTCCCCATAGCTGGGATTACACGTACTACAACGACCCAGCTTAAAACCCTCTCTTGAGGACCACTTATAGGATCTTCTTTTCTTCTCTTTCATCTTTATCTCCATCTTCTTCTGTTTCTTTCCCTAACTGTAAACCCACCAGGCTGTATGAGTATCCTCAGATGTCTGTCCAGTTGCCTTAAGCAAGTTTAAAGGTCTAGGAGGAAGCCTCAGAGAGGTTAAGAATATTCTCCCAGTGACTTGAAGGCTCTTGTTCCTGAGACCCTGAACACAGCTAGGCCTTGAGACAACAGCATTAAAACCACCTCAGCAGTGGGTGTGCATCTCCACCCGTCGCAGGTAAGCCCCTCCCCACTGCCAAGCCCCTCCCCACTGCCAAGCCCCTCTAATTTGTTTCCTTCTTTGGCTCCTCATTCTTTTAGTCTCAGACCCTGTTCTCAGAGGGATTATCTGTAAGAGGATTTCCCTGCAGCTTTTTGCCTGGATTCATACAAAAGGACTCACAGAAGTCTTGGCTTATGGGGCCTAATGGGCTCTTAGGAGGGACTGTAACATGTGGGGTCAGCAGTAGCCAGGGGCAGCATCAAAGAGGCTGGGTGCTGGGGAGGACCTTCCACAGCCCCTTCTTCAATGTGTTCATTAAGTCAGACTCCAGACTGCGCATGTCACCTGTACATTTTAACTTTCTTAAATCGCGGATCAACGCGTTGGAAGCCCACACACATAAATGGCTAATAATTGAATGTCTCACATTTACCTGCAGATAGGTTCGCGGGCATGTGACCTGTGCTGTGCATCAGAACTCCCCAAGACTAGTTCAGTGGTCTCCTCTGGTGCTATTTAAGTTCTTTTTCGTGCTTGGACAAGGGTTCTGCATTTTCATGTTGTATTGGATAACTATTGTATCGCTCATCTTCCAAGTGCCCGTCCTAGGCCTGAAGTCCTTCACCTGGGCCAGCAGAGGCTGCCTGACAGAGGGGCAGAGAAGGAGATCTGAACTGGTCCAAGTTTGGGAGGAGTCTTCTAGCCTGCAGGCTGGAGTCAGGCCAGCCTAGAAAAGGCACAACAGCAAAGCTAGTGGAGACATAGATGGAGGGCCACCTGGACCAGCTAACTGACTCCTGGGCATGAGGCCACCACTGGTCATACTGAAAACAGGCCATTTTGTATGCAGATGAGCTGGGGCTCCTGAGCTGCATCTCAGAGGCCCCTGGCGTGTATGGCCTATCTTCCTGGGTTGCAGCTGAGCCATGCACACTGCTGGAAATGCAAATGCCTTTTGGATCATCACTCAGCTTTCTTCGCATCACCTGTCACATAGCCAAGGCCAGGAAACCCCATTCAGATGGTTGTGCAGCCACACCCCAGCCTGCCATCCTAACCACCATGGCTGTCCAGCCTCCCTCTTCCTTCCACCTCCCCTTTTTGCTTTTCTTTCTTCTGTTTTATTAGTTATAGACAAAAAGATTTTTATTACTCAAATGAGCTCTCAGCATGTCTGCTAATACACTCCTAATGGGTTTTAAGACTTAAAAGCAGCAGCATGGATCACCATTTGCCTGCTCAGCAAGAATTTGTCTGGTAGGAGGCAGGACACAGGAGGGAGGCAGGCAGGGGACAGGAGCCACCTCCGTTGGCCATCCCCACCATACAAATGAGCTGGAATGCCGTCCCAACATATTAAACAGATCAGAGAAGCTTCTTGTTCACATGTGCAAATTAGGTTAATCAGCCTAGACTCAGAGAGGGAATAATAATGCCATTGCTAAGGACATATTGGGATCCATGGGGATCTGAGGGAACCTTATCTGAGCTGGGAATCATCTCCGAGTGACAGGCCACAACCTGGCTTCCCGCAGGGGGTCTAAACCTGCAGATGGGTAGCTCTCCAAGTCCATCTCATTAGGCTGGGCCAGCTCTCTCAGCTTCCAGGGCAAGGATGGAAAGGGAAAGCGAGCTAGGGTCTACTCATGGGCCCTTGGTACTTAGGATCAAACCCTGCTCCCAGGCCAGACTTCAGAGAGACACACACAGTGTGGACAGAGTCTTCGAAACATAGACCCTGGCACCATTGTTCAACAACTGCCTAACCTTGGGGAAGTGACCTGAACTTCGGTGTTTGTGCGGATGATCGCTCCTGCAAAGGTGTTTCTGTGGAATCAGTGAGGTGCTGCCTGCAGGGTGCTGTGCTGGATTCGAAAACGCTCCCAGTACCTCCGTCCCTCCCACCCCTCCTTCCTTCTTCACCTCCTAACTTCCTCCCTCCCTTCACCCTCCCTCCCAGTCTCTCATCCCCCCTCCTTCCCTCCTTTCCTCTTTCCTTCCCAGGGTCACAGAATCAATTTCAGTGTCCCCCATCAAGTTCCATTAACTTGCTCCCACGACATCTCTAATTTGATGTTCCAGAAGACAAACACAAGCCTGTCTCACATGGAGATGGTCCTTTGGGGGCTCCAGTTCCCCTTCCTGAAGATGAGCCTGGGTAACACTTTCCTTCCAGTTGCTTCAAGCTCTCAGGTCCTCCTCCTGGGACTTGGCTCCGTCTTCAAGGCTCCCAGCTCCCAGCAGCCCCAGGATGACCAGGTTCTGCAGCCAAGACATTCTGTCTGTTCTCAGCATGCTGCACTCTGACAGCTGACAGACACGGAGTCCATACACCTGTGCCAGGACCTGTGGGCAGAGAGGTTTTCATGGAGGAGCCAGGCAGCGGGACTCCGAGCTCCACAGAACGTGGCTTCTTGTCACCCCTCAGCCCTTCTCCATCCCTCTGTGTGTGTCCCAGATTGAGACAGGTTGAAAGGGTGGCAAGGAGAGCCAAGGGTGTGTGGAGGAGGGGAAGGTGTTGATGACCACATTTATTTCTGTTTCCTATCCTGTGGATTTTTGTTCATGTCTTCTGTTTGTCTTCCTGCGTCATTTGGATGGTTTTTCCTTTTGCAGTAACATGCAGAGACACTCTGAATCCCGTTAGGGCATCCATTGTTGGGCATATTTTCTTCCTGTTGGATGTCCATTCTTAAGTTGTCAGTCATGATTTTCACCACATCACTCCAGCTGACCTCACTGAGGGAGGTACCTATCCTCAGGTATCCTGGTATACAGGACTATAGATGTGGTTGGGGTCAGTCCTTGGGTACCACCTGCCTGGTGCACCATAACAGGGAAGTGGAGGTGTACATTGGCTGCAGGTTACTAAGTATGAACCCATGTGGACTTTGCAATTCCCAAAGTATGGCTTTTCCTCGTTGCAGGAAGTGATTTTCTTTCCCTGGTGAAAAATGAGTAGAGATACAATCAGGCCCTGTTGAGATTGGAAACTGACTTTGAATAAAATCGTTAGTGGATGATTCAGGACGGGCAGGGGCAACCAGCAAGACAGTTGTATGGTTTTTTTTCCTCAGAGCCGAGCTGGACCTAAGAGCTCTAGAGGCTGCCAAGGCTCCTCACGGACCTTTTGATCAGGAGGCCAGTCAGAGAGCCAGACTCCCCTAGGCAGGAGGCCAGGCAGGCAGTGGCTCCTGGTCCACTGTTGAGCTGGCAAGAAGTAGAGTCCAAAGGTTTGATGGCCCAGAACACAGCCCCGAAGCCACCTGCCTGAAGCAGCCTCCTGGCAGTCTGTGTTGGAGACCATACACACTCTTGCCACTGTGTGTTTAAATGGGTAGTTCTAATTGGGATAAAACCGGACTTCACACATGACTGTACCTTGGGGCAGATCTTGAAAGAGGTCAGAAGAGCACAGCCCACCACAATCTTCATGGGGATTTGCTCAGATGATTCTTGGTGAGTTCTTTTCTTTATCAATGGGAAAGTACATTTACTGGGTGCCTCTTGTGTATGGGACTGAGCGGACCTCATGAAAATATTTGTTAGTTCTGTAAAAGCAGCTGGTCTGTGGATGCAGCCAATGAGATTAGACTTTCAGGTCCATGAGTGTTGGAGAAGTGGAAGTGACTTCAGGGAAGGGCTCCAGGGTGGCAGGGATCTGAACTAACAGCTAACCGAATTCCTTAAGAAGCACATTTCCTTATAAAACTATAGATGCACATTGAGTTCAACTGTAAATAGGGTCCGGGAGGAGCTCTCCAAGGTGCTTGAGTGTGGCATTGGGCGAGCCAGCCTAGTGGAAGGTGGTGGATTCTAAGCCAACCCTGGAGAGTGGGGGCCCAACCAAGGGAACAAAGGAAGCAGTGATAGCTCAGTGAACTGCAGCCCCCTCCCTCCGTCCTCCCAACCAGTAGTAGCCCCATCTCCCTGCTCCACAGCACAGCTCTGCTCTGTAGGCTAGCGGGGTACTACTTAGTGTACCTCCAAATAGGGGTATAAACCTTGCACCCTTTACGTACTTCTTCACTCTCCCTGCCCTGTCTGGTTATCTCTCCCCCTAGTCCTCCAAGGAATGCACCAACCCCTTATCTCCATTGCCGCATCTCACAGCTCCCCACATTCTGGATCAGAGTCCCTTGATTTCTTCAGCAAAAGCGTGGGAACTGGAAACATCCCAGAGCAGGATCTGAGTTGATAAGCCCAGTGAGCTAGTGACTCTTTCACTGCTGTGACCACAGTGCTTAAAATAACAACTTAAGTTGAGGAAATTCTCACTTTTAAGTACCATTTCTAAGAGCTTTTGTGAGAATTTCATACACTGTGTTTCGATCGTATTCCTATGCGATCCCCACAGCGCCGCCCGGATCCTCCTCTCTGCCCGTTCATCCACGTTTCCCTCTCTATTTTTTTCTTTCAACCTATCAAACCTTGTTTATATACTCTTAGGTGGGAGGAGCATAACTGCAGGTGTGGTCGACATACTAGGAGTCACACCATTAAAGAAAATCCACTGTCCCTCTCCCAGAAGCTATCAATTGCTAACAGCACCTCAGCTAGGGATGGGGATTCCTGGCCTCAAAAACTCCAAGCTGTGATTTTGTCATAGCTTTTGGCTTGAGCTCAGGCCTCGTGCATGGCGCCACAACGTTTTAAGTTCCTATGTACAGCTGCCTTGCTGTGTGCTGAAGACATTGTGTTATAGTCATCTATAGCCTCTGGCTCTTAGATTCTGTCACAAAGATCCTTGGTGAACCCTGGGAGGAGGGGCATAATATAGATGTCTCATTTGGTGACGAGCGCTCTGGAGTCTCTTATTATCTGCACATTGACCATTGTGGATCTCTGTTCTTCTCTGTTCTGTTTTGGTTTTTTTTGTTTTTTGTTTTTTGGGTTGTTTTTTTGTTGTTGTTGATATTTTCTTTATTTACATTCCAAATATTTTCCCCTTTCCAGGTCTCTCCTTCGGAGACCCCTATCCCATCCCCCCTCCCCCTACCTCTATGGGGGTGCTCCCCTACCCAGCCACCCACTCCTGTCTTCCAGCCCTGGCATTCCCCTACACTGGGACATCGAACACCCTCAGGCCCAAGGGCCTTTCCTCCCACTGATGTCCAACAAGGCCCTCCTCTGCCACATAAATGCCATCTACCACAGGCAGTTTTTCTGACAAGGGCTGAGATATGTACTAAACTACAGATATAGTATTACTTCTTTATCTGTCTTAAGTCTGTGTTTATCTTAGCAACACTAATTGGTTCTCCACTAGAGTCCATGACCTATCTAGTTACCAGATGTGGCTTCTATCTTGTAGAACAGGCCTTTAAGTTCAATCAGAAAGTGATTGGTTACTCTGGTACCATGCATGGCACTATTGCACCAGTGGCCATCCTTTGCCAGGCCAGTCTTTATCATAGCTGTCAGGGTTCAGCTAGGCAAAGTTGATAATAACTTTTCTCCCTCAGCAGTGTGGATAGCACTTTCCAGCACTATGAAAGCTAGTCCATGGGTTTGAATCTCCAAGGTTAGCTCCAGCTTGATCTCTCCATGTTTTATGACTTGAGTATGTGATATCTTCAGCAATAGAGTCTTAACATCACGTTCTAACTGAAGGCAGTGGCAGTAGCCTGCAATATTTGGATGTCTACGCAGTCCTACTGGCCAACAGCTACAAAAAAAAATAGTGCCCCAGTCCTGGCACTGGGATTTGATTTGCTAACCTGAGGTATCGAGTAGAGGCAATCCTTTAGTTTGACTCACTGTTTCAGAAGGCTTCATTCCATCATGGTAGGAAAGCACCAGATGATATCTACAGGAATGTGTGCTAGAGGTTGGTCATCATGGTCATCACATGGACCAGAAAGGATAAAGTAAGAGGGCAGATGGGAAGAGACATTTAAGGACTGGGACCTAGTGACCTACATTCTGCAGCCAGGCCTTCCCTCACAACTTTTCCAGAATGTCTTAAAAGAGTCTTAGCATCTAGAGACAGAACATCTAAAATGTAAGCCCATGAGGGGGTATTAAATATTCAAGACGTGACACCAACCCTCATGGTTATGAGTTAGACACCAAGGGGATCATGGAACTCAATAGCACAAGAGGTTATGTTTCCTGGGAGGAACAGCCTTTGAGCCACTCACAGAATGAAGGGAGTCTGGATGCTAGAAGTGGGTGGCGGGAATGGCACAGGCCCTCGGAGGAGCAGTGCACAGTATTGTTCAGGGGCCTAGGGAGCATGGAGCAAGGGAAAGGCAAAGTCATGGCGCCACAGAAGGGGAACTTGCAGAGAAGTGTTTCTTCTACATGGTTGGAAGTATTTAAAAACTTGCTGGCGTGACGTTAAGACTCAGAGCAATGGGAGCGATGTCTTTTTAATTGATTATTAATTAATAGGTGTGTGCAGACATAATGTGTGCCACAGTGTGTGTGTGTGGAGGTCAAAGGCTAGCTTGCTGGAGTCAGTATTCTCCTTTCGCTAAATGGGTTCTGGGGATCAAACTCGGGTCATCAGGCTTGGTGGTGGGCATTTTTACCCACGGAACCATCTTGCCAGCCCAGGAAGTGTCCTTTAAGATGTTCTTTTGTTAGTAAGAGCAAAATGAGATGGCACCTGGAAGAAGTGGAGGTAGTGAGGTAAAGAAGTGAATGGATGTTGGGTGGGAAGGAGGGCAGGCTCACTGGAAGAGAAGAGCCAGAGAAGAAAGCATGTGGACCGAGGAAGCCAAGTTGTCAAGAAGATAAACGCTTCAAAGAGAGGAAGCAATCAGAGGTAAAGAGTACTGTGGGAAACAGGGAGGGAAGCCAGTGGAGACGGCATTGATGGCCCATCACAACTATAAAAGGCAAGTTTCTAAGTGATGAAGGGAAATGTCAATTATTTAAAGAGTACAACCATCTAATAAGTTAGGACCCTCCCCCCTTTGTCCATTCTTTCCTCCAGTGATGTTGCAGGGATTTGCGGGGCTCATGACTTAGTGTGAAGCCCTTGAGATCTCTCCCTATCTAACGGAGAGAAAGATATTGTGGAAATAACAAGATGAAGATATAGACAGAGGAACACGGGAAAATACCGATGTTATTTTGCTCTTGTTTTCATAAATGGGAAACTGTGCTGTTCTGAATCTAACTCTGTCCACGTCATGTGTCTCTAGAACTCTCGATATGTTTCGGTTGTTCTCGGAGCTCTCTGGGTTACTATGTTTCTGTGATGTGTGTTCTCATCCCCGTGTCCTTGATGGGCATTGAAGACACTTCGAGCTGCCTGAGAAGAGATGTGATGGCAGACAGGCAAGCTTACATTAGCACATCTACTCGATGGATACGGACGAGAGGAACTGTCTGCAGCAGAGGTTCTCAACCTTCCTAAGGCTGCAACCCTCTAATACAGTTTCTCATGTTGTGGTGACCCCAACCATAAAGTTAGTTTGTTGCGACTTCATAGCTGAAATTGACTGCTGTTATGAAAATGTAATGAAAATATGTAAATATCTGATACGCAGGGTATATGATGTGAGGCCCTTGTGGAAAGGTAGTTAGACCCCCTCAAGGGCTTGCAACCCACAGGTTGAGAACCACTAGTCTGGGGAAAACCATTATTAGGGCTGGAAAGATGGTGTGGTCAGTAAAGTGCCTGAATTCGATCCTACTGTCTGTGTGAAAGCAGGATGTGATGGCACATGCCTATAATCCCAACTTTGGAGAGGCGGAGACAGGAGGATCACTAGAACTTGCTGGCCGGCCAGCCTAGCAGAGTTAGTGAGAGACATTGCCTCAAAAAATAAGAGAGAAAGTGATTAAGGAAGCTAGCCATTGTTGACCTTTGGTCTCTAAATGCACATGTACACACACACACATACATACACACACATACACACATATACACATACACACATGTATATACATACATACACACATACATATATACACACACATACACACACATACTCCACTTACACATACACACATACACATGTATACACACACACACACATACACATGTATACACATACACACACACATACATACACACTTATACACCACATACACATGCATACCCACACATACACATGTATACACATACATACACACACATACATACACACATATACACCACATACACACATACACACACACACACACACATACACATGTATACACACACACACATACACATATACACATAGCCACCATTTCTAAAGCTGTTCTCACGTACAGTCTCTCTCACCCCCCAGGCTCCTTCCCTCTCCCTCCTCCATTCCTGGATTTTATCAACCTTTCTCTTTTTTTCCTCTGCCAAACTGACTGTCAAATATTGCTTTCTCATTGTTTTGATTTGCATTTTCCTGATTATTAATGAGGCTCCCCTTTCAGTGAGGTTCCCCTTTCCATATGCTTATCCTTTGTTTTTGTTTTTGCTTTCAAGTGAGTTACCTGTTCATATCCCCCACTCATTTATTCCGTTTGATTATTTGTCTTTTTGTTATTGACCCGAGGCTCTTGGTGGATTCAGTAACGTTGTTTCCCCTGATCTGGGTATTAGGAGGTCCCCCCTTCTGCTTGTATTTAAACGTTCTTTGAGGCATACTTTAGAGAAGACCGTAAAACATAAACTTTAAATACCTGCCCTGGGCTCCTCCTGCAGGAGTTGTTCATCGACTCCCAGGATCCATTCTGACAAGTTTATCTTTAGTCTGTAGGAGGTCAGGGCTGTCTCCCCAGGCCTTCCATTTATACAGCTGTGGAACTCAAGACACATGGAGGTACAAGCCTAGTCCTGTATGGCTGCAGAACTGGCTAAGGTGGCAGTGGTGGTAGTGGTAGTGATGGTGATGATGATGGTGGTGGTGGTAGTGGTGGTGGTGACGGTGGTGGTAGTGTGGATCCATGATGGTAGCTCTTGCTGGGTTCCATACTCCCTCTTCTTTGTTCTGTTCTTCCACGCAGATGACATTGAAAGACTTGCCAAGTTCACCAAGGAGATAGAGGACGCTATAAAGGAGGTAGCTTCCAGTGTTCTCTGGAACCCTGACAATTCAAGGGTAGCGGCTCAGGGGACACCTGGAATGGGATTGTCAGATTTCCCAAATTGATATGGAGAACACTCAGATGAGTTTGAAGTTCAAATAGATAATGAATACTCTTTAGTTCTAAGTGGGTCCCATTTGATAGTCCAGCATAACTATGCCCCCGCAACGCTTACTGATAACCCTATATTGTAGACCAGAAATCCTGTGTTTATTTAGAAACCCCAATGGGACAAGGCAGAGATACTGGGTGGACTCAGAACAGCTCACCCCTGGCTTATTAAAATGGTAACCCCATTAAATGCCCATGTATTTAGATTTTAGGAGGTACGGTACAGAGAGATCAAGGGACTCGGCAGAGCTGGGGTGTAGATTGTTGTTGAGGGGTAGTAGGCATTTATGGTGAGTGCTCTGAGAGGGAAGCGATCACCCCACTTTCTGCCCCTCCCCACGATGAGGAAGGACATGCAGGAAAACTGGAAGGGACGCAGAGCGGTCCCACAGAGAAAGTGGTGTGCGGGGCTGGGAGGCGAGAGAGTAATGCGTGCTTCCTTCAAGACTCTCATCACCTTAAATGAAGTGAATCCACATTAATTCAGATTAAATAACTATTTAATTGGCTCTAACTCCATTCCCAAGGGTAAATTCCCAGCTCATATATGGATCCTTGGGCCTCTGATTGCTGTGTATCTTATGCGTCTATCCGTGCTATCATTTTGTTGTATACTTAAATTTTTCATTGCCTTATTATCATGAGATATCATTAGTATGTACCGTGTGTGTGTGTGTGTGTGTGTGTGTGTGTGTGTATGTGTGTGTGTACGCACGTGTGCGCGTGTGTTTGGAGCATGCATGTGTCTATATGCACAGGTGCGTGTGCATCTTGCATTTGGAGACCAGAGGTCAACATCATGCCCTTATTACTTTCTGCCTTTGCTTTTAAGGCAAGGTCTCTCACTGAACCTGAAGATCACAGAATTGGCAAGATTAGCTGCCCAGCATGCCCTAGACCTTCCTGTCACTACCCATGCCCTGCCAGCCCCGCCCCAATTTCCAGCACTGGGGTTACGGGCATTTGCTGCTGTGCTGACACAGGTGCTGGGATCTGAACTTGGGTCCTCACACTTGCACAGCAGGTGCCTTCCCAACTGAGCCATCTCCCCAGCTCTGAAATGCACTGTCCTTAAGTGTTGCAATTTGAGAATCTGACAAGCTAATGCATTCGCTTAGGAATCAACACAGGCAAAGTACAGGCACTTCCGTCAGCCTCAGACTTCCTCTCTGCCCTTTTTAAAGTCCTTCACCCCTTCCCCTACCTCCAGCCTGAGGCAATTCAGTTCATATTTGATTTGTCTCTTGTACAATTTCACGTAATACTGCAACACAATATGATCATACAGGATCTACTTTCCTGGCCTGGTTCCTTCCTGTGTCAGGATTTTGAGATTCCTCCGTGTACTTAATCTGTAGTTCATTCCTTTCTACCAATGAGGGATAGCCACTTAGCCCAGAACTTGAAACAATGCAAATTTCCATCAACAGGTGAGTAGATTAATTCTCCATGGCCTATTCTATTTTTTTTATTTAATTTTATTTTTTTATTTATTCACTTTACTTCTGCTCACTGCCCCACTCCGAGTCACCCCCTCCCACAACCCTTACCCCCTCCCCTTCTCCTTTGAGCAGGTGGGTCCCTCTTTGTATACCCCCAACCCTGGCACGGCTCGTCTCTGCAAGGCTAGGCGCTTCCTCTCCCACTGAGGCCAGATAGGGCAGCCCAGCTAGAAGAGCACAGTGTATATTCCATATTCAGGCAGCAGGTATTATGATCGCCCCTGTTCCAGTTCTTCGGGACCCACATGAAGACCAAGCTGCACATAAGTGTATATATGCACGGGGAGGTATGGCCTATTCGAAATAAATGTGCTATTGAAGGAACATTTGGGTGTTTTGTTGTTGTTGTTATTCTTAGCATGATCATTTTGGTAAATATCTAGAAATGAAATTATGAAATAGATCATGGGGTGATTGTGTGTTGTGTATGTTGAACTTCATTGTTTTAAAAAGCACCTGCTTAAATATTTTCCAAAGTGTTTATAGCATTTTATGTTCTCACCAGCAATGTGCAATGGATATATCTTTTCAAAACCTGCTATCCCCAGGCTTTTGAGTTTTAATCATCCGTACCTGGGAGTGGAATGGTTCACTGTGGTTTTAATGTGCGTTCCCTGGTGGCCAATGACGGTAGGCATCTTTTCACACCATTTAGATGTATCAGTTTAAGTTTGCTGGTGTTTGTTTTCTTAATAGCTGTGAGATTATATACATGTGTCTTATTTATATTTAACTGTGTACCTGTATGTTTGGATGGTAGAGGATAGACAGAATGGGAGATGGGGAGAAGGAAGAAGAGAGACAGGGAGAGAGTAGAGGAAGATGCAGAGGCAGAGACTGGCTGTTTGATTCTTGCCTGTCTGAAGTCATGAGCAGAATCTCCTGTTTTCTCTAGAAGTTGCATATTTTATCTGATACATACATTTGAGCTTAAGACACATTTTGAGTTCATATTTTTATATGAGTCAAGGGTCAAGGGGGTCACCCCTCTTCCAGGGGATATCCAATTTTTCCAGTCCCACTGATAGAAACGACTCCTGGGTCAAGTCGTGGCTAGGATGCAACATGGCCGACTTCCTGTCAGCCCTTTTACTCCTTTTCAGTCTTTGTTTGCAACTGGCATAGATTGTTGGATTTCTGCCACGTGTTAGGCATGGATTCAAATGCTGAGCCTCAGCTGGGATTGGGGAAGAAGTCCCTACTCTCATGGACACCAAGGTCTAGATTCAGGAGACAATTTACCAAAAGATTTATATGTACAACAGTCTACTATTCAGTCCTCAAAAAAAGCAAACTTTGCCATGTGCTCGCCCGTCTGTAGCACGCATGGACCCGGAAGGCACTGAGTTATGTGAAATAAACCAGGCACAAGAAGACAGACAGCATGCCTTCTTGTTAAGGTGTGAGATGGAAAAGACTGAACTTAGACACTGGGAATGGTGGTCTCCAGAGGCTGGGGGCTGCAGCAGATAGGCTGAGAGATGAGAAAAACAACAAAAATGTAACAGTAAGAATAAAGCAGGCACTAAGGCAAGACAAGACAAGGTTAGGAGCAGCAGCGGGGCACGTTGGGCTGGGATGTGGAGAGTTTTGAGAAGACAGCCACTGAGCTGAGACTTGAAGGCTGGGACATGGCTCGGTCTCAACTTTCTGTAGATGTGAATTTAAGGCAAAAATGCTCATCCCCAGACCCTCTGTGTCCATCTTGGCTTCTCTGTAGGGTTCACTGTTGTGGCTGGGATCCCCTGTAGAGCCCATGATGGTCTGTCAATAGTCCCATCACAGTCCCTTCTGTGTTCTTGATGCTCTGGCCACTGCTCACGCTGTACCTTGGCTGCAGGTGGTTGGGAATGACTTCAACAGAGCCGACTCCATCATTCATTTCTTCAATCCAGAGCACGCTTAAGGGCTTGGCATAACACTAGATCCCGGGCAGACAGGGATGAACTCATGGATGGGTCTCAGTTACTGCTTCCGAGGATGCAGGTGTAAGAGGAGATTTACATGCGCTTGGAGCGTGAGGCCGTGGCTCCGTAGGAAGGAAGTGCCTCAAAACAGCTCTTACTAGTGTATGGCTGCCGGGTTAGGTGCTTTCTTCCCAGGGTTGTAGGGCAAGTCAGGCTGAATCTAGGAAACATTTGCAACAGTCAAGGTGAGAGGGGATACAGATATGAATTCAGTTAGTGGACGACTGCCAGGAAAGTAGAGACCCTAGTTTTCCAACTTGAGCAAAGGGGAGCTCTGGTGCTGTTCATTTCCGTAGAGAACACAGGATGAGCAAGGTGGAATGAATGGATAACATGACGAAGGGGTCACTGGGGAATATGGCAGAGGTAAGGAGATCCAGGTAGAAATACCTAGCACTGTGTTGTACTTAAAGGCCTTTGTCCGTGAAAGAGGTGAAGGCTGGATGCCAGGCCTTGGCTCGTCCGCAGAGGCTGTAATGGACACCAGAGGGGAGATTAGCTACATTAGAGAGGTATCTAAATGAATGTTTTCTCCATTCCGGGCTCCTTTCCAAAGGTTCAGCCTGTTAGTTAAGATATTGGATTCCAGTGCCCAGTTCCTTGGGTTCAAATCTCAAAATTACTTCTTCTTAACAGAGTAACCTTGGGCAAGCCACCTCACCTCTATTTCTGCTTTATTTATAAAATGTTAGGAGTAATACATTTACCTGGGGTGTAGTATGAGGAAACATTACTTGGTACAAGCATGCTTAGTGTGCTATTACCCAAGCAGTGTCATCGCTATATGGCCAATGAACGAACACTAATTATAGTATCTTTTTTTATCCCAGTAAAACAGCAGTATCATTATCCATTTTACAGATGAGAGAATGGCCAGGAGTCGTGGAATCAGACAGTGGAACCATTAGGACTTGAACACGGGACCCTGCACAGGGGCGTCTGCAGTCTACCATGCGAGGGTGTCTTCCTTGTGGACAAAGCTCCCTGCATTATTGAGCTCTTGATTGACACCCCTCTGTGCAGAGGTCATCCAATGCTTCCCTGGGCCTTCATCACAACTGTGCTTGCAACGAGCATCCGCTCCTTTATAGCTAGGCCTGGGAACAGGGGACCTTGCAGACAAGCTCACAGGCCTTCCCCACGGGGACACTGCCTTGCCTAGACCCTGTGGGTGTTTTTGTCTTTTCTAATCAGATCCTTCCTCTCCCAGGAGCCCCTCCCTAGAATCTCCTGCCCAGGATACCCCTGTTCTGAGCATCCCCGGCTCTCTGATCCTGAGCATTTTAGGGGAGAAATGCTCTTCCCCCAGCTTATGTGCCAAATCAGAATCAGGCGGTGCCTGCTCCCTACATGGCCAGGGCAGAGGAGGGAAGGAGGCTTTGCACAGAGACTGACAGGAGTCTATTAACCATGCTCAGTGTCCTGTGTTATGCTCCAGGTGTCCCATTTGGAGAAGAGAGCTAGACAGAGCCCTGGCCAAGAGAGCATAGAGGCTTGGGGCCGAAGCCAGGAGTCAGACTTGCGGGAGGGAAGGCTGTTAGCAAATAAACTGCAGGCAGAGGCAGACACTGTAACAGAGGCTGACTAAGGAATAGGCCGGCAGTCCAGAGGAAAGCACCAAGAGCAGACAAAGCTAGATAGGAAGTCTGGCTCTACTTACTGCATCATCACCAAGGACTGGGCCTCTCTGGCCCTTGGTCCCCTCTGCAGTAGCACACATGTGACATTGACAGTTCCTCACAGGGTTGTTTGAGGACTCCTGCTGTGCCAGAGTCCTTCTGTATGGCCTCTCTTCTCTCAGAGGGTAGAGTCTTGCAGCAGGCACACTCCCACACAGCAACCTGAGGTGAGGAAGACTGTGGCCTGCATGCACAGAGTGTGAGCCTTGTGTCTGGACACTGCAGCTGAACGGAGGCTTCCAGGACTGAGCCAATCGTGGGCAGAAGTAGCTAAGGAACTAGATGATGCCAGTTTGGGGCTAGGTCTTGAGTTGGATTAGGAGGTACCAAGGCAAAGGAGGAATCCTTCTGCCTACGTAGAACTCTAGGCAATGGTGTAGTTGGTGAAACAGTTCCAGCCAGAGTAAGTGCTCAAGGGTGGAGACAGAACAGCTCCTACAGGGAGAGTTGGTGGTGTTTGTGTTCCCGAGAGCCTAGGATTAGACTGTGGTGTGTGTCATGGAGGATGCCGGCTCCCTGTGTGCACTGTTAGATTGGAAGGGAGCACATGTTAGTCCCAGCAGGACGAAGCTAGGCGGCAGCCTGCAGACCTTGGCCTCCATCTAGAGAAACACAAAGACATCTGATCCACTGTGAGAGGGTGCTTTCACACCCAGTGGATTCTCCTGAAATATAAAAGTATCGCTTTTTTTCTGTCCAAAGCCCAGAGAGGACAAACAACTTACCTAGTGACACACAGTGAGCAAGTAATACCCAGAGCTCTCCCTTGGGTCTTTTGATCTTCTTCTTGCACCCTATGTCTGTCAGCCAGTGTGCCTTCCCAACAGATGAGGCTCTTCCTCTCAGCTGCCAAGGCTCTTCAGAGGAGCTGAGGCTGCCTCAGGCCCTGGCCCAGATCAGTCCCTCCTGGCCTCCCCCACTGCCAAAACACTGCCTGGCACCCCTGGCATTATGGACTCCAGTGTGTGAGAGCAATTGTTCACAGCTTCTCTCTCTCTCTCTCTCACATCCCTCAAACCCTGGAAGCCTGGCTCTAGGCTATCTTCCCAGGGAGGGGTGGGATGGATGGGGAAGGCAGTCTAGAGGTCTGAGTACCCATGGGGAGAGAGTGGCAGTCAGTCCCGTGGTCCCTTCCGAACGGAGCCTCCAGGCAGCTTTTCTTCTACCTCTAGCCAGTACAGACTTAACGCCTTGGCATTTGGCTACAGTGTGTATTCGGTTTGAAAATGATGGATTCTGAGAGCAGTGAGGGTAAGACTCCTGTCTTTGTCCAAACTGTCTTGTTTCTACTGACAGTTTCTATAATAAGCAAACAGAACACATTTGTGTGTCTGCAGTACTGTTATATTAGCATCATCTGCCTTTTGCATGGGGGTTCTGCTCATGAATTCTTTCAAGAGTTTGTTTCTTTCAAAAAACTTACGGCCAAGGGATGTAGAGTGCTTGCCAAGCACGGGGGAGCCCTAGATTCCATCTCAGTGCAGCACGGAAGTGGTGGTGTGTGCCTGCAATCCGAGCAGGAGGCAGGAGGGTCAGTTCAGGATCACCCTGAGAAAGAAAGAGGTAGAAGTGAACCTGAGACACCCAAGGCTCTGGCTCAAACATAAAATGTGTGGTCCTCCAAAATTTCAACATTGCCAGGCAGTGGTGGTGCACGCCTTTAATGCCAGCACTTGGGAGGCAGAGGCAGGTGGATTTCTGAGTTCGAGGCCAGCCTGGTCTACAGAGTGAGTTCCAGGACAGTCAGGACTACACAGAGAAACACTGTCTCAAAAAAGAAAAAAGAAAAAAAAGAAAAAAAGAAAATTTCAACATTGCATCCTTGCTTGTTCTCACTATGGTCTAAGGACTCAAAACTCTGGTGTGGACTAAGGCTACATAGAAATACAGACCTCAGAATTGACCCACAGTGAGGATGTCAGTACTCCCTCTTACAGAGATCCCTGGTAACTTAACAGTGCCATAGTGTCCTGGCTTTCATCGGAAGGAGCACCATGGTGGGGTGGTGGGGTTGAGATTGCAGAGTCCCACCCCACTGCTCCCTTCTGACTCAGGAGCAGAGAAGTCCTGACTTCTCCACTGTTCTTAGTAGCCCTGATTATAGGACAGAATGTGTCTCTCTGCCCTCAAGATGACCGTGCTCCTTCTGCTACTGGAAACATGTGCACAACAGGGCTCTCTCTCCTCAGGATCTCTTGCTCCAAGATACACCTATCTGGGGTCATGGGATCATGGGATCATGGGATCATGGGATCATGGGATCATGGGATCATGGGGTCATGGGGTGATGACCACTTGGAACAGCACTTGTGACCCACATCTTCACAGGTTCTCACTTTGGCCTTAACCATGGCAATCTCCTTTCATCTTCTACTGCTGAAAAAGAAAGGCTAAGCAGTGGACACAGTGGGAACCAAGTTCCCACCCAAAGAGGGGCCACACAGCCATAGACCAGATCCGGAAAATGATCTTCAGATTCTGTCATCATGCTCTACATAGCCAGTGGGGACTTCTTCGCCTGAAGTGGGAATAGTGCTTCCGGGCGGGGGTGGGGTGGGATAGGCAGAGCTAGGTGGGAAGACAGCTGGGCGGGCCACACCCTGAGGATTGCTGCAGAGTGGCTTCACAGTGCATGGTGATGCTCCAGAAACAGAAGGGGAGGCACAAAGACCACACAGCTCCTAGGCTGCTGTGGGAACCTAAAGGACCCTCCTGCCTCTGCCATGTCCTTCCTTTTCATTTCTCTTGGGTCCTAGGTCCCACCATTCCTCACTTTATCCCATGATCCCCAAGGTCTTAGACTCAAAATCTCCTGAAGTTTCTGGGCCCTGCTGCCTCTCCAGGCTGAGTCATTTGTGTGTCTAATGTGTGTGTGTGTGTCTAATGTGTGTGTTTGTGTGTGCGTGTGTGTGTGTGTGTGTATACATGCGTGCAAATGCATGTGTGGGCAAGCATATGTGTCTACATGCATGTGGAAGCCCAGATGACAGTCTCGGATGTCCTTCCTCAGGTGCTGTCCACCCTTTTCCCCTGAGACAGGATCTCTCACTTGGCCTGGAACTCACCAAAGAGGCCAGAGAGCACTAGAGTGCCACACATCCCAGTCTTTACAATGCACATGCACTTTACTGACTGAGCCATCTCAGTCCCCAGGCTGAGTGTCTTCAGGGCCTCCATATACCGCCTGCCCCCAAGTTCTACCTGACATCCCAGAATCCACTTCCCCAGCACAACCATCATTCAGTCATTCAACAGGACTTCAGCGAGCCCCTGCAAAGTTCTGTGTACCAAGCTGGGAAGCTGGGTTTGTAGTTTGCAGTCAACTCACTTCAGGTACTGGAGGGCCAGAGGCTACAGGACAGACAACCCCTCCCCTCTGGCATTTTGTTACTAAAACATTGAGGATTCAGTGACTTGCTCAAAGGCAAACGGCTGCAAGGTAGAAGGCCTAGTCTTGAATGCAGAGGTTAGCTTCAGAGCCCAAGCCTGGGGCACAGAGCCACTGTGTAGGCTGATGGCAGAGGCTGCTTTCCTGTCCTCCAGATCTTCCCACCCTGGTCAGCATTCTGAGCTCCCAGCTCAGTGGACAGACCCTCTGCCTGAGTCAGAAACTGTGGCCTCTGCCTTCTAGTCCTGCTTGTCTCGTCATTAGCCCTCCTCCCAGCCTGCTTACTTCTTTATCCTGCTGCCCCTGGCCCCGGGCTCCATCTCTCTCACCTGGATGCCACATTAATTGCCTTGCTGTGTTCAGTGTTGCTCCTGACAGCCCATTAAACGGGATTTCCAGTCAGCTTGACCAAGTTATTCCTTCTGGGCCTCTCTGGCCTCACACACTGAGCTTTCTCCCTTTGCAGCTGACTGATCGCAGGCCCCCGCCCTTCCAGGCATCACCCACAGGTCCCCCTTTATATGAGGGATGTCCTCAACCTCCACCCCAAACCAACTGTGCCTTTTACTCATCTGAGTCCCCTCCTCAGGACCTTTGTATGGTTACCTTTGATTTATAGGCTCATGGTGTGTGTGTGTGTGTGTGTGTGTGTGTGTGTGTGTGTGTGTGTGTGTGTGTGTGTGTGTATATACACCTGTCTGTCTGCCTCTCTGTCTCTGTCTATGCCTTTGTGTGTTTCTATATATGCACACATATGTGGAGAACTCAAAGGTCTGAGTGAGGTCTTTTGCTTATGACTCTTTCTCTCATTTTTGGAGAAAATATAATCTAATGTCACAAACCTGGAACTCACTGATTTGGCAAAACTAGCTCTCCAGCCAGCTCTGGGCATCCACCTGTCTCCAGCTCAGCAGTTCTAGGCTTACTGGTCCACATACATCCAGGTTCTTTATGTGGACACTGTGGTCAGGAACTACAATTCCCCACACTTGAATGGCACACACTTTAGCAACAGAGCCGTCTCCCAGCACTCTGCTATCCTGTATGGTGACAGTGTACTGTTGCCACTTAATGGTCATTTGTCCTTTTTCATGGAGCAGACAATTCTAGGAGGACTGGGATCTGTCTACCTCTGGTCTTCATTGTGTTCCCAGCACCTAGCCTAAGGTGTAGGGTTGGCTCAGTTCAGAAATATATGATAAATGAAAACCAGTGGGCTTATGAGGCCAGAGGAGAAGAGGAAGGTAAATGCATGCAGTGCAGGCCCTTGCTTCACACAGGCACTGGAGGAGAAAGTTAGCAAGTCTTGTGGAAGCAATAATCAGTCTTGAGCAAACCTTCCCTGGTGCCCAAATGGGGATAAAAATCTCATGATTGGAGCGGTGTGTACAGACAGCTGCTAAGAGGCCACCAAGAGCTTCGAGGGCTTCCTGCACAGCCAGAGGGGGAACAGAACAGCGAGGGCGTAGTGCCTGCAAATGTCTGTGGGTGGTGACTGGGAGCAGCTGGAACCAAAGCCATATACTCTTGAGGATAAGGCTCGCAAAGAGGTGGGTGGTGATGCAGAGATCTGGTGCTGAGCCTGGCAGCTGGAAATCAGGGCTGAAGGCAGAGGCTTCTTACAGAAGGTTTGGAGCAGAGAAGTGAACACTCATTCAGGCCTGTGGCTATGACATGCTCAGACTAGACTGGGCCCAGCACTCTTCTACAGCATACTTCCCTGCTTCCTTACTTCACCTAACAAAGTTTGTCAGAGTCCCCAGAGATTGGCTCCTGAGCCCCTAGTGTCCTATCACACTCCTGGATGATCTCCTAGGACATTTCTTTCCTTTGCCCATTTGGATCTGCCGTCTCACCTCTTGGTTCCTAATGGAGCTTTGTCTCTACCACCTGGCCTTTGCACATGCCAAAGTCTGCCCTGGAAAGCTCCTCCCTCTTCCTTCAGACCTTAGTTCCAGAATCACTTTCTCAAAGGGCCTAGTCCAAATGCTACTTCTCCATCCTCTTCCATGCCTTCATCCTCCATAAGAGAACTGATGAGGGTACCTTTGTGTATATGTATTGGGCTTTCTGGAAGCTTCTGGGAAGCATAGGCTTAGCACCATGGTCTAGACTGTGGTATGCAGCAGATGGTCATATGTGAGGGATGGACAGAAGGATGGAGGAGCCAAGGCCATGGCTGAGTGGACAGAGGTAAGAAAAAAGTAGCTCTCATGACTTGAGCACCTAGCAAGGCCCTATGGTCAGTCCTTTCTTAGCTGTTTGGGTGTGCATTCCCAAGCGTTTCTCTGTCCAGAAAGTTGGAAGACCCTATATCCTCCTATACTCTGCCCCAGTTTCTCTTCTCCCAGCTCCAGGCCTCAGCAAGGATGAAGCCTATGGCCTCTAGGCCTCAGTTTACCTATTGTAAGAGGGGGCTTTGTCCTCCTCAGGAGTCTGACCTCCTACAGTACCCTGGGGCCTGGCTGCTCATCCTCATTTTCATGGCCAGTAAAGGGACCACAGTGATGGTCCTTCCTGGCTCTGAGTCACACCCTCCATCTGCAGACCTGCTTTCGAGAAGCTTGCAGGTTTGGAAAGAGACCCAATACCCAGACGCAAGCAGACACATGAGTCACAGAGATTCCGAGGAATGAGAGCCTTTAAAAACCACTGCTGAATGTCAGACATTGCTCGGAACTGAAGCTCAGAGAGGTGAAGGAAGTTGTCCAAGGCTGCACAGCTAGTTCATGGCAGCACTGGGCTTTGGACCCTGGCAGATGGCTTCCAGGGTCCATTAGCACGTGTGTCATAAGTCTGAGGTATGCAACATAGGCAACCAAGATAGACAGGCGTGTAAAAGTTAACACGTCTGCACATGTACACGCTCATGCTTTCCCAGTGAAGTTAATCTATGCCTCTGGCCCTCTTCCTATTTCCATCCCTGGGGTTCATTTACTACCTGACTCCCCAAGCTGCCTCAAAGCCTTGCACAGAACTGGAAAGAGTCTGCTTAGCTCAATCGGAGCTACACCTGCAGTCATTCTATGACCCACTGGAATCGAGGCCTGATCAGGTCTGCCCTTGCAGTTCCTCTGGACACTGTGTGACCTGCATCAGGGGATAGGAATATCTGTTTCTCAACAGCCCAGACTCTCATGGCTGCAAGTGAAACGCCTCCTTTATCTCTGTCCCATTAACTCCAATGTGCCATGGTACACATGGGAGAAAAACACTGAGCAGACTTGCTGGTTCTGCACCCGGTAGCAGATACAGTAAGAGGACCTAAGTCCTGCCTGGCATAGCCAGACTTACATCTCACCAGCTGGGCACAAAATGACCATACAGGGTGCCAGCAAATAACTGAGAAGGGCACAGGAAGTCACCATGAGAGGAGAGAACAGGTTAGCACCAGAATGACAGAAATACAGGCAGAGACAAGAGCTTCTAAAGGAAAGTGTATTTGTGACGTGGCAGGTGTGTGACATGGCAGGTGTGAGGTTGCTCTTGAACCTGGTTCTACGCTTCCCGGCTGTGAGGTGTTGAACAAGTAGCTTGAATCTCTGTGCATGGGCTCCTCTTCTGTAGAACAGAGACCGTGATCTGACTTTCAAGGTTGTTGTTGAGGTTGCGAAGGTGGCCTTACTGAGGTGGCCTTGCAGAGTTTCGTTCATGCAGTGCCTGGTGTATCTCGAGCATGTCGTACGTCTTATTGTTGTCCATGAAGATGACAAAGCCTCAGAAGAAATGATGATGGTTCCAGGGGAAAGTCTAGGATCACAGGAGTGAAACCGGGACTTAAGGATGCCCGAAAGCAAGGAGGCCCAGGGAAAAGGCTGAGGACTCAAGGGAGCTCTGGGGCAAAGCTGGGACTTAATGGATCCCAGAAAGGAGGCTGGGACTAAAGAGGGGCAAAGGGTGACGCTGCGACTTAAGGATGCCCTGCAGTAAGACTGGAACTCAGGAGTCCCAGAATACAAGGCTGGGGACTTAAGGGACCCAAAAGGAAAGATTGACTCTTGTGTATCTTTGCACCATTCTGGCTCTGAGCACCTACAGATTCGCCAGCACTTTCCCATATGTCCTACCACCTGCTATGTTTACTGACCACAGGTGCCAGAAAAATCTAAAGCAAAGGGAACAAAGGGGCATTCAGAGGACCTTATAGATGCACGGACGCTATAGGACCATGCCAAGAGGCCATTCACAGGTCATCTATAGACTCATGGACCATGCCAAGAGCCATGCACGCATGCATTCAGAAGACCCCATACATTCATGGACCATGCCAAGAGCCATGCACCAGTCACTGAAGGATTTTTAGCGTCCTTATAAGTGAAGACGAGAACATTCAGAGCTGTCCGGTGTTACATCCCAGCAGAGCAAGAGGTCTCTCAGCTCAAGTGCAGAACTCCACAATGGAACCCCCAGCCTGATGCTGGGCCAGTGGGAATGATTTTTAAGAGCAAGAAGACCCGGTTCCCTCAGTTCCTGCCCCAGGCTATGTTGCCTGCCCCTGTTGCTTCTGATTGGGTTAGGCCTCCCAACAGACACTGGGAATCCCCTAGGTGAGATGATGTTCCAGACAGGCAGAGGAGCTTCAACTCTGACAAACTGGCAAAAACCAAGTTGGAGCAAGGTGAAGAGGCCACACCCCTAAGATGCACTTTGTAGTTAAAGTGCACCCAAGCCAGGCATCCCCAGGTGAGCCCTGAGATTCTCCTACATCAGGATATCCTAAGATTCATTTTGACCAAGGGATCCAGTCTTGTGCACCAGCTTCCAGCCAAGGCCTTACTGGATACAGTGAAGCTCATCTTCTCTCTCACCTCCTTCCTTCCCTTCCTCCCACCTCTTCCCTCTTCCATTCCTCCCTCCCTTCCTTCTTCCCCATCACTCCCTGGCATTCTTTCTTAAGCTTCCCATCTCCTGACTGTCCTCACTTTGTGGTCCATCAGCCTCTGTCTGGATCCTTGTCACCGTTACCATATCTCCAGTCACCTCCTGCCCCTGTGCTCAATTCCACACTCAGCCCCAGAACTGGCCAAGCTCCTTCCTGGGTCTCGGTGTGGCAAATGGAATCCTGAACTCCCCAAATCCCAAGATTCCAGGCAAATTGAATCAGTGCATTCCTCTCCAAAGAGACGGTGACCCTGGTCCTATGGCTCAACACCAGAGGCCCCAGAAGTACCAGCAATTTGTTGCTTTTGAATGAACAGACAAATGAAACGAGCGAGGATATAACTTTTAACTTAAAACCCGGTGCCCGGTGCATTTGGGTGTCAGAATTGATCTCCGATGGCATTTGTGGAGCTGCTGGGGTGAGTGTGTTAGGTCAAACATCGTCATTAGCCAGGCTTGGGGGTTGTAGAGGTGGCAGCAGGAGGAGTGGAGAGTGCAGGCTGAACTTTTTCCTATCTAGAGGTCTCCAGAACTCAAATCCAGCTTGGCACACTCAGAACCATCAACAAAGACACTGAGAGTGTCCATACGTGTGATGGAGGAGGCCATGCTGCCCATAAGTCCTTGGCCGACAGGGAAGGGGGGACCAAGGGTGGTCACTTGCAGAGCACATGTGGACTGCCTCCATGTGTGGAGTTGCCTGTATTTAGAGCAAGCCAGATGTTGGTTGCCTGAAATGTGTCATGGAAGGAATCCAGGCAGCCAGACATTGTGTGGGATTCCTTGACTTATACAGCATGTGTGTGTGTGTGTGTCTGTGTGTGTGTGTGTGTGTGTGTGTATGTGTGTGTGTGTATGTGTGTGTACATGCTTTTGTGAAGATTTGGGAGGAGAGTGGCTTCCATTGCACATCCTTAGATACTGGGATGGGTGCATCCATTTACTTAAAATGCACTTGCTGAGCAGTGACTGTGCTGAGCAGGTCTTGTGAGTCCTAGGGATAGAGCTGTAAATCAAACAAAGTCTGTGTCAACTCTGATTCAGGAGAAAGTCAATACATAAACAGATGCATCCATCCCAGGCCTTGTGATTGTGTGTACCATGGAGAACCAAGCTCACTAAGGAATGTACAGAAAGATTGACACTAGTCCTGGTGGACAGGACCCTAAAGCCACCAGTATCCCTTGATGGACTCTGAGCAGATTGCAGAACATATGAAGGGTGTCCGGGAGCCATCATACTTGGAGAGCAGGTCTGGGTGTGACAGTTCAGAGGCCAGGCCTTCTCTGACTATGAATGTCCTCAAACTGCAGGCATACACAGTGGGCGTCCCTCTTCTCTCTGCACCCAGTCTATACTGGCTTCTGCAGGGCACACTGGAGTTTTCTGGTTCTGAGCAGGTGAGTGGAGCTCCAGCAATGAAGACTGCCCAGCTTGGTCCAGCAGAGCTGGGCCCACCCAGCTCCTTCCTTGTACATCATGTGTGGCTCACAGTGGTGGCACCATCTATGGTGCCTTTGTCCTGTACCTTATAAGACACTTAAAGACAAAGAGAGAAGATTCATCTAAATGGGCTAGAATGGCTGGAACTAAGGGTGTGACTTCTAGGTGACTTCTGGGAGAAGCATCTGGAACTCAGTGACTTTGCTGTGCAGCCTAGGAGTCAAGTTCTGAGACAGTCCTTGTGGTCCCTTCCAGTCCTCCAGGCTACTCTCATACTTCTGCGATACTTTCCCCAGGGCTGCCATTTGCCCAGCCTGTGCTGTAACGGGCAGTGCTCAGCTCTTGACCATGACATACTGGTCCCATGGAGGAGACATGCAAGAAAATCTTCTCTACCACTGATAAGCCTCAAGACAACATGAAGGCCACTGAAATGTCTCTGGGTCTCAGTTTTCTTATCTGTGAAATGGAGATAGTCATCTCAGCCTTCTACAGTGTTTGCAGGGGTTCCTATATGTAGGGCATTTAGTCTGTATAATACAGCTAGCTCCTTGGGTACAGGCAGTCTGACCGGCTTATATTTGTGCCCCTGTGGCCCAGCGTGGTGCCTGCTTTTAGAAGCAGGTTCAGAAGAAAGGTGGAATGAGCAAAGGGCAGGAGGAATCCCTTCTGCTAGTGGGGGGGTCTCAGTTTCGGGAGCCATATGAGATTTGTGCAGGCCCACATGACCCACAGGCAGCTCCTGGAGGCTGCTATAAAGCCACTGCCAGCACCTGGCCCTGTGAACTTCTGCATTGTGTATTTGAGCCTTTGATATACGGAGGATGTTTGCCAAGGGAGAAAAATGTTATTGGACTTTTTTTGGTGGTTGTAAAGATTACTTCTTGATGAAAACACACACAAAGAAAGACTTACAAGCTGCCCTTAAAGTAGGCAAATGAATGATGTGTGTTTACAGGATCCTAGCTATTGCTCAGGGCTGTCAGCTCTGTGGACTCTGGCTGGACTGGAGGAAGAGAAGCATAGCCACATGCCCAAGCTGAGGGCAGTCTGCATTACAGCCAGAGAGGCCAATAGTGCCAACCGCTTCCACAGAGGCCAATAGTGCCAAGCCCCTCCCGCTCTCTCTTCTGGGTTTATCTGTGTTTGTCCTACAAGGGACCCAGCCTTTTCTCTGAGGTCTGATCTGGTCCATGTCTCCTTCCCGAACTGGAGTGAGTGCCCAGCCTTTGAGTATGGGGAGGTCCCTCCGTTGTGAGTTCCAGCATCAGCCAGCTCCTGAACCCTTTAAGACCCACTTGATCTGCTTCCTGCATTCCCTGCATGTAAGAGTCCAGGGAGACAAAAACTGTGTCCAGGCAGCTGCATGTTCTTCCCGTCTGTAAAAGTTCATCCTCCCTGTCTCCTTGATGGGCCTGAGAACCACCCCGGCACACACCTTTGGGTGTGTTTGTGAGGTTGCTTCCAGGGAGGTTGAACTGAGGAGAGAAAACCCATGGGAATGTGGGCAGCACCATCCAATAGACTGGGTCCCAGTCGGCAAACTCCAGCATTCCCTGGATTACTTCTGGTCTGCCAACATGGGAGGAGCCCCGACCACAAGATGCTGCAGCCAGGAGTTCTGCCATGCCTTCTCCTGGATGTACTCTGCTCTCTTAAATCATAGGCAGAAATAAGTCCTTCAAGTTGTTTTATGTGAGATCTTTGGTTACAGGAGCAAGAAGCATTAACTACAGCTTCCCCCACTGTCCTCACAGCTGTCTTTCCACCAGTAGGAGACTCGTCTGATTCAATCTAGGAGTACCCAAGTCCTGCCAAGCCTGAAGCCATCTACCTGGATGGTGAATAACAATGGGCAGAAGTCTCTCCAAGCTATTTTTGATCCCCACCTCCTTGCAAGGATCTTGCTTGACCCCTGCAGTGGGAAGAGATGCCCCCTCTTTTACTTCTAATTAATGAATACCTTGGGGTCGTTCCTGTCAATCCACTGCCTCCTAAGGCAGATAATAATAATGCTGGATTCCAGTCTGGCTGATCCTGGTGTCTGGTTGGGGAGCAGTTAAAGGCAGGCAGAATTGAGGTCGTAATGGGTGGCTGGGAACTGGGATGTGAAGCCTCATGGGACAAGCCAGTTATCCTCAGCCGCTCATGTGACACTGTTGGTTTATTTTTGCCACCGAAACAAATCTCTACCGTTCGGGTGACTGAGGTCAACACAACTGTATTCTCTTTCAGTTTGAGGCCAGAGTCCAAGGTCAGCCTTACCAGGATAACTAAGGTCAAGGTATGGGTGGGGCTCGTTCGTTCCTTCTAGAGGCTCAGGGGAGAATGGGTTTGGTGCCCTTTCTGCTTCTTGGATGACTGCGTTCCTTGGATTGTGGCTCTCTCTCAGTAATTCAAACCAGATCTTTAGGCCATGTCTCCAGCCACTGACTCTAATTCTCTAATTAGCCTGCCTCCTTCTCCCAGGGATCCAAGTAGCCCTTCTGGATAACCCGGGGCACCCTCTCCACCTCAAGTCCCTCAATTACAGCTGCAGGGCTTCTTAGCATGGACCTTCTCGTTCCTCGGTCTGCTAACTGGGATGTGGATAGATATAACTAGGTGGAGTTATTACGAAAGTAGACACAGTATGAAATGGAAAACTATGAATAAATACCCATTAAATAAAAGCATCCCTGTGCATCCTGGTAGCATGAGCTACGCAGCACTGTGCTGAGAGGTGGGGCCCGCACTTGCCCTGACTCCCGTGGAGCAGAGCTGGGCCTCATCCTACCCAGTTCCTTGCGTCCTCGACTCCATCCACCTTCCAACCAGGCCAGCCCCTGCTTAGCTTCCAAGATCAGGTGAATTCACTTTCCATCCCTTTCTTGAGCCCTGTCAGTTTGCACGGCCCTGAATTGAAGTTCAGAGACTCCAGGGAATCCCCACAGATCAGATGGCCTCTGCCCATCCCCCCACCCTGTGCCTGGCCAGGGGTCAGCAAATGTAAGTGTGGTTTGGGGGAATATAGCTGTGGTGCCCCCTCCCAAACAGTGACCTTGAAAGACACTGTCCTAGAGTGTATCTATGGCTGGAGTGTGGACATAATAAATACTTTCTTCCTATGCAGGAAGAAGCATCAGGCATCCAGTCAGATGTATGACCTCTGCCCCATCCCACACTCTAATTGTTCTTTGCCTTCACATATCATGTAGGACTAGAGCATGTCACCAAACCCCAGGGTGGAGGCTGGGGTCCTGGGAAGTATACTCCCTTCTTATCTCTCAGAATAGATGCCACTTTTCCAGGTGAGGGTGGTGCGCACTCTACCCTCCCAAGAGTTCCAAAAAGTTCAGAGTATGTATCTCCTCTCTGCTGAGCTCCAGAGGAATCGGGCCAGCCTGTATTTTCAATGAGCTCTGGAACTGCCTGGAAGCTCGGCTCCCTCCCACACACAGTGCGGAAGAAGCATCAGAATGGTCCAGCTTCACACAAACGCTGACTCTGGGGCATCAGGAAGGAGGCTCAGGCCTGGCTCCACCCATCCTCCCATCCATAAACATCTGAGAGATAGGAGGAAGGTGGGCCGTGAGCGTTCATTTCCATGAGGCCACTTCTGCCCATCCTGGGGACTCAAGGTCACTGCCAACATGGTGCATGTGAGGCCTCTAGGGAAGGCAAAGACAGGTGTAAATCTGCCACTGCCTGTTAACCACTAGGCCCAAGCCACTTTTCTTTCCAGAAGGTGTCCTTGGCCATGATCCTCCTCAGTGCCAGCCACTTCAGTACCATTGCCTCAGACAGCACAAGGCCTGTGGTAATGACAGAGATAATGACTCCAGTAGTGATCGTGGAGCTCATTCGTGGAGTGTTTAAGGTGGCCGGACACTGTGCAAAGCTCCGTACACACAGCATCCCAAGTAATCCTCCCGGTGGTCACATCATTACCAGCCTGACTTCGCTCTTGAAGAAACTGAGGCTGGGGAATGAAGGATTGGTGGGGATGGCCGGCCCCAGAGGGCTCTGGTGCATAGCTTGCATCTTACAGTTACACAGAGACCTATATCTTACAGTTATACACACCCATATCTTAGTTACACACACCCATGTCTTACAGTTACACACACCCATATCTTACAGTTACACAGCCCCATATCTTACAATTACACAGACCTGTATCTTACAGTTAAACAGACCTGTATCTTACAGTTAAACAGACCTGTATTACACTCCAAAGATTGCCACATATCTGCTAAGTGACTTGGTCCCAAGTCTCAGGAAATTGGGAAAGGGAATTTGGGGCACATGTGGACAATTGGGTTCTCTTCAGTCACACAAAGTCTGAATAGACTAGAACAGTGCCTGAGAAGCTGCCTCTTTCCTTCCTTCTGAGGAGGGCCTAGGTACTCTTTTGGGCAAACATCTGTTCAGCCCTGGCAGGCAGGATAGAGAAGGGGATATTGAATTGTTTGCTCCTTTGTGAGCAGGGTTGAGTTTTGTCTGGGGCAAAATGCCCAGCAAACGCAACTTAAGAGAGGAGGCTTTTATTCCGATGCATAGTTTGGGGCTAAAGTCTGTCATGGAGAGGAAGGCATAGAGGCAGGAGCATGAGGCAGTTGGTCACAGCATGCGCACAGCCAGGAAGCAGAGGAAAGTGAATGCTGGCTCTCAACTTGTTTTTCTCTTTTTTGTCAGTCCAAGGACCCCAGCCCTGGAATAGTGCCACCCATGTTTAGGGTGGGGCCTTCTCACTTCAAGTAACCCAATCTAGAGACTCCCTTAGGGAGTTTCGAGAAAGTTTATTTCCATGGTGATTTTAGATCTTCCTTGTTTGTGGCATCTAACCAACAGATAGGAAAAATAAAACAAAACAGCAGCAGCAAAAGCCCAGCAGGTGTGGATGGTGCTGTGATCTGGTATCTGAGCATGCGCCAGCAGGGATGGTCTCACTAGGGCTGCTGGCCTCCTGCAGAAAACCATCCCCAAAAGGGTCACCCTTCTGAGACTCTGCTGACTTTGATGGAGCTTTCTGGTGCTGCATCCTCTCTCTCTCTCTCTCTCTCTCTCTCTCTCTCTCTCTCTCTCTCTCTTCCCTCTTCCCTCTTCCCTCTTCCCTCTTCTCTCAGTTTATGCTGCTCCGTGGTGGCCCTCCTTCACAGGCTGGAGGTCTGAAAGAGCCACTGCTGTAAAGTACAGGCCCCCGGGGAAGCCACTGAATTGAAACATCCACACCACCCATCCTGACCCGGTGATACTTCATCTCTATAAGGAAGTCCTAAATTCCTGATCAGCACCTGGCTGGTCACAGAGAATAAGTTTGTTTTAATGATGCCTCTAGAAAGTCCTTCTGAGGGATGCTTGTGAACCAGTAGAGTATGTTTGATGTCGGGGTTGAGAGGCGAGAAAGAGACATCTCTGGGAAAAGAAAAGACTCAGTAAAGATCCAGGTGTGGTGTAGGATGGGAGGGTGGGACACTGAACCAGAGCTTACCTGTGCATGCAGCGGTGCTGTGTGATATCCCCACCACCATGTGCCTGATACCTCTGGGGGTGAAGAGCCTCAGAATTCTGAATTTTGTTAAGGGTTGTGCTGAGAACGTAACATCTCAAGTCCTCAGAGTTCTTGTGTGTGTGTTTGTGCGCGCGCTCATGTGCGAGTGCTCATGTATGTGCGTGTGCGCATGCTCAGGTGGGTTTGCCCCTTCCATATGGAGGTGCAAACCTATGTGCACATGTGCAGAGGCCAGAGAAGTGCACTGAATGTCCTGCTTTATCATGCTCCACCTTACTCTTCCTCTCATGAGACAGGACATCTCATCGAACCTGGGATTGCCTGGCAGGCAATCCTCCTGCCTCTGCCTCTCCCCACCTCCAAACACTAGGGTTACAGGTTCCCATGTGGCCAGACCCAACTTTTATGTGGGTGCTAGGAATTCACCAAGCCCTTGGGCATATGCATCAAGTGTTCTTAACGACTGAGCCATCTCCTGAGCCCCTCTCGGGCATCTTTTAATAATATTTCGTATTATATAATCAGAAGATTGGACATGTGGATGCATGCCTGAAATTCCAGCTCTCGAGAGACAAAAGAGGACCAGGTGTTCTCAGTTAGCCTTAGCTACAGAGTGGTGAAAGCCACCCTGGGTTCCTGACACTGTCAAAAAAAAAAAAAAATCAGAAGAATATGTATTTGAGAAAAAAATGTTTTGCTGACCCCTCAGACCTTTAATGGTTCAATAAATATGAGACGGGAACCATTTATGAAATATTAAAGTCAATTCTCCAGCCTCGGCGTCTCCTCCCATGGTGGTGACAGGGAACTGACTGGAAGCTGCAGAGCCCTCCCTAGCCCTACAGATACCACATCCTGTCAACCCACCCCTAGCCCCCATCTCAAAGAGACAGCACTTTGCAGTCTTTCAACCTGTCTTCCTGCTTAAAGGCCGGTGCCACTCCACAGGGCTGCCCAAACCACCTGGCGCTTAACAAGAACAGGGCTATGGCTCCCAGCTGTACCCTGGGCCCCCATTCACAGAGACAGGCCCACTTTCCCAGCACTCTCCACTGCCTTTTAAACGGTCACCAAAGTATCCCTTCCCGCTCAGGGAGCAATTCCTGCCCTGGCTGAAACATTTACTCGAACCATTTACACAATCATTTTTCTTGTTTTCAAACACCAGTGAATCAGAGCCTCAGACCGATTCAGTACCCCCTCCTTCTCCCCCCCCCAGCTTCCATTTTCTACAAGCTCTTACTGCCTCTGCTCCCTTAATTACTCCTCCCCTCCGCTCCCACCCCAGTCAATGGGCTTTACTAGGGGAAACAGTTTTCCAGTCAAAGCAAAGATTTCATCACCGGACACAATGTAAGGGGAATAACACACACCCCCTTCAAGAGCCTGTCCTATGCAGGTCAGAAAAATTTCTTTGCTTGCTGGGTGCCTCCACCACATGCCAGCCTACTACGTGAGTAATCCAGACTTTAGGCTTGGCATATTTAGGAATCATTATTTGAGCTGTAAGTTTACTTGTCGTGGCCTGTACCTCGGAGTATTTTAATATAAGGACAGAGACTATCTACCGCTGCTGCCTAAGCATGGGCAGATGGGACCACAGTTGTCAAGGACTGTCATGCCGCAAAAGGGTTGCTGGGAAGCTGCCCTCTCCACCAGAGCCTGCGATTTATCTTCGTGGAGGAGGGAACTGAAAGGTCAGGCATTCCTGTGGATTCAGGTCTTGCAGCACTTCCTCCTAGAAGGCACCTCTGATCTCTCCTTGCTGGCCCAGAGCAGGTGTGTGACATCCAGAAACCTCACAGTGTCCTATCACTCCAGAATAGGCCTACAGATCCATTGGGTGCTGTGGTTCTTGCTACTTCCTGTCTGCAGCTCCCATTATACCCACGAGACCATGAGCTGCGCTTGGCCGGAACTGTCCTCCAGGTTCCCTTGTTGGTCCTTGCTCTATGGTTGGTGGTAGGTATCAGCACTCAGACTAGCTTTCTGGGTAGCCAACTGCAGTGGTTGCTCAGGGTACCGAGGACATCATGTGGCTCCATCCCCTGATGCTGCCATCTTGGAATTCACAGCCATGTTTCAAAGAAGTTTGTCCTGCACTTCCGTGGGTCCTGGGTCCTGCATATTTAGTAGCCATTCTTGCTTGCATTTAATAAGTGGAGGGGTCAGTGTACTGTTGGGCCTGGGTTTCTGATGTCACCTCTGCACTAGATAAAAAGCCCTAAAGGCAGGCATCCTGGCTCCATTTCTCTTTGAACAGTTCCTGCTCTGACTTGGGTACAAGGGCATCCTTCAGTATCTCTCAAGAAGTACGGCCTTGCCTCGTATAGGTTGAAAAGGAGAGGACCACTTGCCCTTAAGTGGACCCTCCAGCATGGCCCTCTGCCTGCTTGTAGACGCTTTGTGTGTATGCTGCTAAGCATAGCATGTGTTTGTCCCTGGCATCATCTCAGAGCCAGACGGCAAGAAAACCAGACATGACAGGCTCTGACGAGGCTGCACAAATCAGAGAGGACACAGCACCAGAAGTCCAAGTTCTTTATTAGGCCTCATCCCAAGAGGTCCTCAGTGGGGAACGGGAAGACGGTCAAAGAAGAGAGGGAGCAGGTGGGAAAACTTCCACGCCAGGCTGGGTACCTCCAGCTCAAGGCGCGTGGGCTTTACCTAACAACGTCAAGGGGTCAGAGAACAACAGTGAGAGGTTCCCAAGTGTCATCTGTGTGCTACTGGTGACGTTACTCCAAGCTTCTCTGTGGCTTCTCACAGGAAGTACGAGTAGGGTTGTGTGTGTTTCTATTTGAACAAGG
This sequence comes from Uromys caudimaculatus, assembly GCA_028551405.1. Lineage (NCBI taxonomy): Eukaryota > Metazoa > Chordata > Mammalia > Rodentia > Muridae > Uromys > Uromys caudimaculatus. The sequence continues at coordinate 116,400,478 of CM052702.1, forward strand.
AAGTAGAGTTTTGAGAACAAGTGACCTGTCTCCCGTCACTTGGCTTGTCAGGGACAGATAAACCCAGGTAGGTGTTCTGGTGTCCCTCACCCAACCCCAGCCTGAAAACCCCATGGCTTCACAGGGAGGGAGCAGATTGGAGATGGAGCCTGGGGTTCTTGGCAGTGAACTAGAAAGACAGGAGCCAGGTCAGAGGTGGAATGGTGAGTGGGACATCATATCAAGGGGTATGTGAAGCCTGGAGTGGAAGAACCTGGAAGATTCTGGAAACCCGGCCAGGCCTCCACTCTAGTCTGTCAGTCTGTCCATCCATCTCTCCACCTCTCTCTCTCTCTCTCTCTCTCTCTCTCTCTCTCTCTCTCTCTCTCTCTTTCTCTCTCTCTCTGTGTGTGTGTGTGTGTGTGTGTGTGTGTGTGTAGACTCTGCTAGGCCTCCACTCTGTCTGTCTGTTCATCCATCTCCCCACCTCCGTGTGAGTGTGTGTATATATGTGTATGTAGAAGCTCTGCTAAGCCTCCATTCTAGTCTGTCTGTCCATGCCTCCCGTGTGTGTGTGTGTGTGTGTGTGTGTGTGTGTGTGTGTGTGTGTGTGTGTATCTGAACATATGTGCCTGCAGAAAACAGAGGTCAAACTTGGGTGTTCCTCAGGTGCCATCTACTTGCTTTTTGAATCGGGGACTCTCACAGACTTGGAGTTTACCAAGTAGGCTAGGCTTGCTGGCCAGTGAGCCCCAGGCCTGTCTCAGCTTCCCAAGGCTGGGATTACAAATGGCGCTATTACCCTTTCTGGTTGTATCATTTTGTTTTATTTTAATATGGGTTCTAGGGGTCAAAGCCAGTTTTTGTTTTTGTTTTCCTCCGGTTCTTATGTCTGATAAACTCTGCTAGGTGCAAGGAGGGCAGAGAGAGATGAAAGGCAGTACTGGGTATTGATGAGGTGCTGACCCCACACCAGGAACCGTGTTACACAAATCACATGCATGTTAGCACAGCCCAGGAGGCAGGTATTTTTGTTACCCCATCTTTTGATCAGTTGAGACATAGAGAGGACTAAGTCCTCTATGCAGTAAGTGGTGAGGCTGAGATTTGAACCCATGCAGTCTTGTGAAACTCACTCCTTGGCCCCACTTCTACTGCAAAGGTCTTGTTCAAAGTGGTTGTTTTGAGTCTCCATTGCAACTGAGAGCACACTAGGAAACCTTAAGTAATCCCTGTGTCCATTGATGGGCATTTACTACCAAATGTACAGCACGCCTTTAATCCCAGCACTTGGGAGGCAGAGGCAGGCGGATTTCTGAGTTCGAGGCCAGCCTGGTCTACAGAGTGAGTTCCAGGACAGCCAGTGCTACACAGAGAAACCCTGTCTTGAAAAACCAAACCAAACAAACAAACAAACAAAAAACAGAACAAACAGACACCTTTCCTATGACTCGGCCATTCCACTCCCAAGTGTCACCTTAAAAAAAGGAAACGTGTATGTCTACCTAAATAGGTGCACGCAGATGCTTACAGCTTCACTTGTAAGAACCCAGAGACAGAAATTACGTGGATGTTCACAAGCAGGCAACTGGATAACCAGTCTGCTGTAGATCCATTTAATGGAATACTGCCAACAATAAGCAAGAAGAACAAGCCGGGCAGTGGTGGCCACGCCTTTAATCCCAGCACTTGGGAGGTAGAGGCAGGCAGATTTCTGAGTTCGAGGACAGCCTGGTCTACAGAGTGAGTTCCAGGACAGCCAGGGCTACACAGAGAAACCCTGTCTCAAAAAAAAACAAAAATAAAGATAGATAGATAGATAGATAGATAGATAGATAAAAAGAAAGAAAGAACAGCCAACATGCATACAACATGGATAGATCGCAAATGAATTACCCTAGATGAAAAACATCCAGACACCCCCCAAGAAAGTTGTTTTTTGTTTTGTTTGTTTTTGTTTTGTTTTGTTTTGTTGTATTTTTGGTTTTTTGAGGGATTTTTGTTTTTTATTTTTTGGTTCTACTGCTCCCAATCCTCCTAATCTTTTCAAATAGTACCATCCCCTGGTAACTAAACATTCAAATATACGAGCCCACAGGGGGCTGGGGGAGCTCATTTTTACTCAAACCACTACAATAGTTGTCACATAGTTGCCTTGGTCACAGTTCTATTGTGGTGAAGAGACACTCTGAGCTAGGCAACTCTTAAAAAGCATTTAACTGACGCCTTGCTTACAGTTTTAGTGAAGTATTCCATTATCATCATGATAGGGAATATCACAGCAGGCAGCCATGGTGCTGTAGAAGTAGCTGAGAGCTACTTCCTAATTGCCAAGCTGAGAGGGAGAGAACTGAATGGGCCTGGTCTGGTTGGAAATCTCAAAGCCCCCTCCCACCCCCACCCTCAGTGACACGCCCACCTCCAACAAGACCACGCCTCCTAATCCTTCTAATCGTTTTAAACAGGGCCACTCCCTGGTCACTATGCATTTTAAATATGTGAACCTTGGGAGCTATTCTTATTCAATCCATCACAGTAATATATGTTTCCATTTGTGTAAAATTAAAATTCTTGCAGTTACAAACTAATTAAGAGAGAAGGCAGATTTGTGTCTGTATATTAGATACTAGAATTTATCATTATACACCTACAGTATGTGTGGTTTCTTGTGTGGAATCATAACTCCAAGGAAATTATAAAAGGAAGGAAAATATTTCTGTGTTTAGACTTGTACCAGACCAAATAAATCTGTGTTTAGGAATAGAACCTGGGACAGCTCCTTGAGACTCCACTGGGCTGTCAGAGAGCAGAAGTGGAAAGGAGGGGCTTGGGAAGACAGATTAGCCAGGGGTGTGCTTGCCTTGAAAGCAGAGCACTGGAGGCTGGGCCTCAGAACCCAAGTGAAAACCCAGGCCTGATGATGTACAGTAATCCCTGAACTAAGAAGGGGGAGACAGGTAGAGAGCAAGGTCTCCCTGGCCATCCTGCTTACAGGCCAGCGACAGAGGTCAGGTCCAAAAATAAAGGGGGGGGGGGGGTTAATATTTTATTTAATAGACCAAGAGGAGCATTCGCCATCCAGCCTATCTTCCCTTCAATGACAGGATCTGATCCTGGGCAGGGAGTCTTCCTTTTTCCAGTCACACATGAATCAGCTGTTTACTGAGGACCAAACAGGCACCAGGTATACCTGTAGGCACAAGGATCAAAACAAGCGAAACAGACCCCCTTTTTCTCATGGAACCTTCTAGATAAAATAAACGATGTGACTGTATGCATTCTGGGAGATACTAGATGCTTAGAAATTCCATGAAGAAAAATGGACATGGGGGTGAGAGTGGGACTTACCCAGGGAGGGGCCTGGAAAGAACTCAGGGAGAAACTGGCCTTTGAGGTAATGCCTGAAGGAAATGAAAGAGTGACTCTCACTGGTTTGAGAAGAGGAGAAGCCTATGCAAAGGCCCCGAGGCAAGATCATTATGAGGTGGGTAACAAGAGGACAAAGAAGGGACAGTTTAAGGGGTTAGACAGGTCTTGACAAGGACTGAAGCATTCACAGGAAGTTGGTAGGGAGAATTTTCAGGCTCTGAACAGAGAGGTGGGGCTGCATTATTTCTGATGGGCATTTTTGCAAGTCAAGTTGACCTCACTTACAGTCCTCTCTATGAACCCAGGCTGCACGCAATGTTTGGATCCTGCAGAGCAGGAGGGCTCGTGCAGACGGAAGCTGCGTTTCCCTATTAAATTTTGATGTGACTCCCAGAACCCCAAAGCCTTCTGGGTAAGAGAGCAAACCCCTCAAATAGCAGTACTGCCCACATACAAAGCTCGCTTCTCCTCCCCAGGGGCTGCTCCTGGGAGGATCCTCTCACCCTCATTAAAGCGAGATGAAGCCTGCAAAGAGGAAAGGAAGCATGCAGAGGAACTCTCTATTGTAAGCCAGGCTGCCTGGCTTTGCAGTTGGGAGTCTTGAACAAAGGAGCCTGTACCTTCTTTTCTCTCTGTGTCTCACACCCCTGGAGCTTGCTAGGATGACTTCTGTTCCATCCAGCTTCACTAGCTACGGGCCTGTTTACCAAGCCCTCACTAGGATCCATGATAAGTGTTTGTTATATTATCCACAGAATTCAGTTCTCCAGACATCTTTGAAAAATGAGGCCCCTGAGGATCAGAGAGGGGCAGTGTATTTCTTCAAGTCACACAGCCAAAGCAGATGCCTAGGTCTATCTGTCTCCAGAACTATGCTTAGCACTAGACCTTCTCTGTGACACTGTCATCCCTTCTAACTGTCCCAGAGACAGACACTGGCATCTGTTGCTTTCCCAATGGGACAGAGCACATCAGGCTAGCAAGAACCGGTTTCCAATGTGAGCCCGCTCATCTACCCATCTCGGTTGGTCACCTAGCACATCAGCTGAAATCCTTAAGTGTCCTGTGTCAGCAGGGGCTGACACAGGGGGTGAGACAGGACAGGGCTACTAGAGTCCTGATCATCAGTTCTTTAAAAGTAAGGGTTCAGCTAGTGAGTGTCGGGTGACAAAGAAGGGCAGCTGCTGTCTGTCACATATAGGCAGGGCTTAGTTCTGGGAGCAGCACTGGCATGGGATGGGAGAAAAGGGCAGGAGACGGAAACGGTCCTGCCTAAAGATTGTCCGGGTCAAAACATGGAGCAGATAAAGGATGGGTGCAACCCACAGAAAGCCCTCCCTACTGTGGGTAGCCTCCACTCGCCTGGGTCACTGCCTTCCCAGACTCATCAATTCTAGAGTCAATGTAAATCCTCTATCCCCACCCCCACCCCTACTCAGAGGAGGGCGTTTCCCAGACATTTCATATGCTGATTCTGCCAAGCCCTAGGAAGTGTTTGGTGTTCTCCAGGGAGGCCATGTTCATTGAGGGTGAGGCTGCTGACTGCTCAGCTCAACCTGGTGGCCAAGACCACCATCATCTACCTGCAGGAGAAAAGGCCGTCATTCCTTCCTGCCTTGTTCTCCACAGCACCAGCCTCCAGCATGCACCTTCCTGTTTGCCTATCCATATCTCGAGCCCTTAGAAGGCAGGGTCAATGCCTGCCCTGTACCTTGGCCCCAGGCCACTTCACAAGGTTCTAGCATACATGACTGTAGGATTAAGGAGACACCCCAGGTCTGCGCCAGCACTCTGATAATACCCACGTGAGGATCTTATGTACTGAATAACTGAGGGGTGTCAGAGTCAGAACAGTCATGGATTTCTCAAACCTCTGACAGATAAGAGAGGACCTGCATTGTACCTGTCTCCATACAGAAGACCTATCCAAGGGTTGGTCTTAGGGGACCCCAGGACTCATCACAGTAAGAGAATGACTGCGGTAAGGGCACAGCTTGAGCAGAGAAGAAGAGACAGAATGCATGACCTTGGAGCACTGGGCATGATATAAGTGGACCAGGGATAGGGTAGGCAGAGCAACCTCCATGTCCCAATTTGATCTTCTGAGACCCAGAGGACTCTGCTAGTAGGGAGCAGGATTTAGAAAGAGGAAGAAACTCAAATTAGCAGGCAGAGCTTGCTTCAGCATGCAGCAACGAAATCACTGCCCATTTCTGGGACACAGACCACCAGGGGACAGGTCAGCCAAATACTCATGATTATGATGATGGTGGTGGCATGCAGAAACATAAGCAGGGCAAGGGACAGAGAGCTGTGAGTTGCATCACTCGCAAGCCAGAAGAGCTCCCTAAAGGAGGTGACACTAGAGCAGAAGCCCAAGTGGTGTGAGCCTTCGAGCATTTAGACAGCACAAAGCTAGAAGAGGAGCCTCTGGAAGCTGCTGTGGAAGGAGTTGGGGTTCCCAGAGAAGGAGAAAGAGCCACCAAGGTTAATTGCTCCTGGCTTTCCAGGTTGTGAGATTCTTGGTACTAAACCTGGTTACATCCCAGGGAAACCAGGACTAAGTTGGTCACATAGAAGTATAGCAGGAGGAAGGGGGTGTGGGGCATGAAGACCACCCCTGGAGTGTTGGGGAGAACTTTGACAATGGGAAGACAATGGCTTGTTTCTGAGGTGTAGACTGTCTGGTGCTGCATTCTACACTGGGAAAGGATGGGGTGCACGAGTCTCGGACCTGTGGAATGCAGGGCTTCTTTGATCCCCTGCATTACCAGTTAAGCCAACAATGGCATAAGATCAATGAGACACCATTTACAGACACTGTCTCACTGTGACTATGCCCCTGAACACACCCTGGCCTCATGGGACACGAAGGTCATCCTGAACAGGAAGCTGTGTCAGGAAGTCTCCTGATGACAGGAGAGCTGAGGCAGATGGGAAGTTCCCACGCAGTGTGGTAAGGGCCTGTGGCAGGTAGGTGGGATAGCCCCAGAACGAACATTCAGTCCATACTAAGTGTATCAGCTTGCTACTGCTTTGTGACAAACACTGCCTGGCTATCGTAAATAGTCTCAGGCATCTGTGAGCTGAAAGTCTCAGCTAGTGCGGCGGGGTCCTCTATGGAAGATCTCATTAAACAAGAATCCCCAAGTGTCACTGGGAATGGGCCCATAGTGTCACAATGGAAAAAGGTTGTGTTAAATGTGCAAAATAACTGTAACTTGCTTTAAGGTCCGCAGAGACCTTGATCCCTTCAGGCGTTTAACCTCTGAACCCTTGGGGCTCAGCTGACTGGGTCTGATCCATATGGGACAGCTTCCCTTTCCATTAACTCAGTCACCCATGAGAAGGGGTGGGGCTGAGTTACACGTGCAAAGGCTCCTTCCTCTGTGTTGTCTATCTTTACCCAATCACGAGAAGAACAGCCCATCATAATCATGGCTGCCACCACACCCAGAGGGAGGGGTGGGACATAAGGCTATAATTCTTGGAGGCCATCTTAGAATTCTGCTCATCATACTAACACATACCCATACATTATCTATCTATCTGTCTGTGTGTCTGTCTGTGTGTCTGTCTGTTTATCTGTTGTTTGCCTATATCTATCTATCTATCTATCTATCTATCTATCTATCTATCTATCTACCTACCTACCTACATATGTGCTGGAGGGCCTCAGACCAGCCCATGTGTGCTCTTTGGTTATACTCACATATTTAATGCTCAAAACAATCCTAGAAATTAGCACCTTCATTTTACAAGTGAGGAAACAGAGACAGAAGGAGGGTATTTAATAAGCCTAGGGTCCTACAGTCAAGCCGACCCAGGCCTCTGCAGAAACCTTTTGGAGTGAGGCTCCCTGTGGCAGGAAGGAGAAGGGAGGAGAGAGGAGCCCACCAAAGTTCTCGCTGCTGTTTCATAAAGCGTTGCCATGGAAACCCTGCATGGAGCATCACTTAAAGAGCTGTTTGATTATTTTTGTGGGGTGGCGTCTGCAGGCACAGAGCAGCAGTGCAAACACACGCGTGCACTGTGGTTGAGTTAAAAGGTCTGACAGCAGGCACATGCCAGGAGAGCTGAAGGCCCTTTGGTAAGTGGATGCTCTCATTGGTAGGGTTCTGCTCCGTGTCCTGGATGCATAGAACCGGATCGGAACCAGGCAGGATAAGATGGTGGTGATGCTGTCCGGCTTCGGAGACCTTGACTTAGAGAACACCTGTTCTCAGCTGCCGCCTCTGCCTCCAGCTTCAGTCTTCCTTCTAGAGCCCTTCACCTTCCTCTCACAGCCTGTGAGCCTCAGCCCTACTGTGGGTGGGATAAGACAGTGTGGATCTTCAGAAGTTAATCCCGGATGTCCTCGGCCTTGAGGCCTCCTTCGTGAGTTCCAGTCCCCATCAGGACACATATTGTCTGGGACACTTAGGATTTCTCCTCTTGACTTAACCCCAGGGCTAGCCTTGTGCATGGCTAAGGCTGGAGGAAGTCCAGGGGGAATAAAAGATAACCAGCTGATCGCTGTGACTGCCATCTAGTGGGTCTTAGTGCCAGGCCCCACGCAAAGTGCTTCGCCTACATCCTGTCTCGGTCTCAGCTGTCAGTCACTCCATCCCACTAGTACTTAGTGAGCAGTAGCCCTGGAGAGCTCATGAAGCAATGGGTTAGATACTGCTCCTGCTCATAGGAACCTTACAGTCTAGACGGCACTAAGTAATGGGGGGGGGGGGGGATAGCCAGCTGTGTGAATAATTCAAACAGAAATGACCTGTGCAGAAGAATTTTAGCTTTTTAGAAGTATGTGGAGTGGGATGGCTCTCCAAGAGTCCACAAGTAACTATGAGTCACCTGAGTTAAAAGTTTGTGTGGAGAAAGTACAATACCTGCAAATTCCTTGGTCTAGGGTATTTTGTGTTGCCAGCATAGAACAGTGTGACCAAAAGCAACTTGGGGTTAGAAAAGGTTTGTTTTAGCTTATATTTCTAGGTCATAAGTCATCACTGAAGGAAGTCAGGGCAAGAACTAAAGTAGAAATCATCGAGGGTCCTTCTCAATTAGCTTTCTTGTACAGTTCATACCTACCTGCCTAGGGATGGTACTGCCCACAGTGGACTGGACCCCTCCCATATCAACCATCAGTCCAATCACAGACATAGGCTAGTTTGCTCAGTTGGGTTCCTCAATTGAAGTGTCGCTTCCCTGGTGACTCTGGGCTCTGTCAAGTTGATAAAACAAAGCTGCACAGGCCCTGAGATGGGAACTGATTTCAAAAAATGGGAGGAAAGAATCCTCTGTGGCAGGAACAAAGTGAGAGAAGACCATGGGTCCTACAGAGGTTGGCCAAGAAGACTCTCTAGGCTTGGGAAAGGATGACAGGGAAAGATGTGTGACAAGCTTTCAGAGGGATACCAGCAAGAAGAAGGCATATTTAAAGTGTCTTCTCCAGTCTTGCTGCTGCTGGGGAAGACCTGCTTGGTTGTAGGCATGGTTGGGGTTCTGGTAAACAAATTTCAACAGATTGGAGAGATGGTTCAGTGGTTAAGAGCATTGACAGTTTTTATAGAGGTCCCAAGTTCAATTCCCAGCACCTACTTGGTAGCTCCCAACCATTTATGATGAGATCTAAGTCCCATTTCTGGCATGCAGGTGTACATGCAGACAGGGCACTCATATCCATAAAATCCATGAATAAATCTTTAAAAATGTTCATAGACTATTTGGAACCTGGGCCACCAGGAACAGAGATGTCTGGATTCAAGCATGGGCAGTCAAATAGTCTGATGACTTGTATTTTGTCAGGGAAGAAAGGGTTCTGGAATATTCTCAGCTTTGGGGAGTCATTGAGGTGGGGATAACAGAATGGTGGCTCTGGCAGCTCTTCTTTGCCCAGCACGTTTGTGCCACACCTGGTACCAAGACAAGCTTTGAATCTGCACTCTACTTATTCCATAGCATTGCGTGAGCCTCTTGCTGTCACAGGGCCACCATCTTTCCATCTGTAGAATGGACACATCAGGGTCCATGAATCCTCTTTACCTTCCTCCAGTTGGTGTGAGCAGAAAGGTGGTTGGATTGTCCAGGTGAGGTAGACTGTTCCTCACACTGCATAACTTAAAGGTGACTTGAGGTGGCTGGATGCCTGTCACAGTGCAGATAAACCTCAGCTACACACAAGAGGACACATTCTGTGTGGTTCTACTCTTAAGAAGAAGCCGAGAAGAGACCCGAGCTGTAGGTGCCCCAGCTGGGGAAGGAGAGACAGGCCAAGCATGGAGAAGCTGCCGTGTGACTAGAGGTCACCAAAACATACCCAGCACCACTGAACCGAGCACCAAAGTTGTCAAGATACTGAAATGTATTTTACAATAATTAAACAAAACAGGCCTTGGCTCTTAATTGTGAAGGGCCAAGCTAGGTTTGAATGACGCCCAGCAAATTCAGTCGTGATGTGCTTAACTGCCCGACCATCCCACTTCCAGGGACACAGGGCCCCAGCCTGACTGGGAGCATACCCATGACACCAGCCTCCGCAGTTTCACCACACACTGGCCTAGGGTCCTGGTGTGAGCAGCCATATTCTCCCCCTCCCCCAATCCCTCCCCTGCGCCTCCTCCAGCCCCTTCCCAAGGCCCTCCCCATCCTGTGTGCCACTTCTAGTACCAGCCAATGGGATACTGTCCTCAAGAGAGTGACACCGGAAGTGAATCAAATCTCAGAACTTCTGCTTGTTCCACAGTGCCTCCATGAACAAAGCAACTCTTCGGAGACTGTCGGGGTTTGGACAGGAAATGATCCCCACAATAGCCATGGTGGCTCTGTTGAAAACTCTGTAGGAAGTGGAGACTTATTGAAGGAAATGTGTCACTGGGGGAGCGGGGGGCGGGACTTGAGACCAATAACCCAGCCCCACTTCCTGGGCCATTTGCTTTATTTTGAAGCAATAGAAGGAGACTTGTCTCACCACCACCACCGTAGACCTGCCTTCCGCCATTACTTCCCTGCCAGAAAGGCACTGTCTCCCCTCTAACTGTGAGCCGAAACAACTCTCCCTTTTAGTTGCTCGGTTAGGTACTTCGTTCACAGCAGCAACAAAGACAGGTGCCGCCGACGGTGACGTTGACCAGACACAGCCCCACACATTGACCTATCCACAGCCCTTTCCATCTGTGTGTGAGTGCTCACATGCTCATGCACATATGTGGGGGGTCGCCCATGCGTGTGCTCCACACGTGTACAGGCAGCATGCCCATGTGCATGCTGAGGAGAAAGTAGGCCATCAAATGTCTTGCTTATTCTCTGCCATATTCCTCTGAGATAGAGTCTCCCGCTGAGCCTGGGCAGCCAGCTTTCCCCAGTCATCCCCCTGCGTCCCCCAACCCCTACAGCACTAGGATTTGAGAAGCACATGTGGCCATCCCCAGCTTCTTATGTGGGTGCTGGGGATTCAAACTCAGGTCCTCATGTGTACGTAGTAAGCACTCTTACCCACCATTACTCACTGAGCCATCTCCCCAGTGGCCCCCCTCCCCAATACATAACGTTTTGTTAGTTTGAACTTTAACCTATAATAACAGGTGCTTCCATTGTGCCCATTCTACAGATGAAAAGATAGAGGCCCTGTGACAGCAGGCGGCTCATACAATGCTAGGGAGTGAGAGGAGCGCAGATTCCAAGCTTGGCTTGGTTATTTCCAAGCTTTTGGTGCCTTTCTACCAACACCCAGGTTAAATGGGGAGACTCATGACAAAGGTAGGATGGTACAGGCTCCTTTGCCTGAGCCCCAGGGTGCTCGGCACTCAGCCTCCTGTGCAGAAGCTGACTTCCTTTTGCTTGACAAGTCACAGCAGAGCTGGGTATACTCCTGCCCCGCCCCACCTCGTGGGGGGGAGGGATAAGATAAAGCAGAATCAAGCTGAGCTCCTAATTGACATTCCATCTCAGGCAGCCCCGTGATGGTGAACTGTGGAACTAGAGATGAGTTGGGTGGAGGAGGTGAGCAGCTGGGTGGTGTGGCTCAGTAGCCAGGTTCACCAGGGCAGTGCTCTTAGGGCAAGGAAGGCGGGGCTCACCCATGTGTGTGGATCAGGGACCGCAGTGCACTCCCTGCTGCTGAAATCTGGTTTTTGTTTTGTTTTGCTTTGTTTTGCAACGTGGTAAAATACCCATAACAAATCTAACCATTTCAAAGAACCCACTGAGATTCACTAAGGACATTACATGGTCAATGCAGTCAGTACCCCTGGCCCTCTCTAGAACATCCTCAGCCTTCCCAGTCATCATGGCCTCCATTGAGGCCTGACTTCTGCTCTCCAGGCAGCCCCCTTCATACTCCCTGTGTCTGGGAGCTGGCTACCTTCTGGGACTACATGGGAGCTGCATCTTTGCATATCGGTGGCAGGCTGTTTTACTTAGCGTGGTAGCCTCAGGGTTCTGCTGACCCTTGGAGGAACACCATTCCTTTTACATCTGAACAGCATTCCATGGTGCGAACATGGATCGCCATTCCCCCGCATGGCCGAGCTCTTCCGTTGGCTTCATCTTTTGGCATGACTCCCGCATGCCTCATCTTTCACCACAGCCTTGACCGTAGCTGTCTGCATTGTGGGAATCTGTGACTGGGGCTCACCAGTGCCAACCAACAGGATGGCTGCCTAAAGAGTACTCCTGTGCCGGGCGGTGGTGGCGCACGCCTTTAATCCCAGCACTTGGGAGGCAGAGGCAGGCGGATTTCTGAGTTCGAGGCCAGCCTGGTCTACAGAGTGAGTTCCAGGACAGCCAGGGCTACACAGAGAAACCCTGTCTCAAAAAAAAAAAAAGAGTACACCTGTATCTCTTACCAGATCTCGCCGAATGCCTGGTGGTATCCATAGCAACCCGTATCCATGGGCTATGGGAAGAACGGCAGCACATAACAGTCTTGACTCAGGACAGTTGATGTCAGTTTTCTCTTCTGTAGACCTGGGATCCTTACATCTACTACAGATCTGGGGAAGAGATGCAGGAGTCAGCAGCAGCCATTAGCTCACTGCCAAGCATCCTGGGGGTGTCCTGTAAGGTCCCACAGACTTGATCCCTTGCAGCTTCTCCGAGAGACTGAGACTGCCAGACTCTTCCGACCCTCACCTAACAGAGAGCCATGCTGCTGTGATTCTAGTTGCGGCCATAGGTACTCGTTTGCAGAAACCACCCAGCCCTGAGGCCCAACTCATACATTTTTTTGACATGATCCTAACTGGCTACTGCATCAATGAAATCGATTTGCCAGGTCCTCATTAGGCCTGGATGTTCTGAGTTTGGCTCTGGGCTGCCCAACTGGGCAAAAGCAAGAGGGATCCAGACCTGGATTACTGGAAATCCTGCAAATACTGACTCCCAAGAAGAGTGTGTTGTTTTGTTTTTCACATTTCTCAAAAGATTTCCCGTTGCCAAGTGGCAGAGGCATTTCTGGATCAGACTACTGGCCCCACAGATCCAGCCACACTAGGCAGGATGGACTGTGGCTCTCAGGAGGTGGTGGGGAAGGGGCAGGGCAGGAAATGGTTTGGTTCATCATATACAGTGGAGTAACCCAAAGAGAAGAAGGGTCTGGAGTGAAAAGGAAGGTTTTTCTGGGCCTGATTGCTACACAAGTGACGCTGATGACTCTTGGGACAGGGGCCTGAGACACAGAAGCGTGTAGCGGAGCCTCTGTGTTCCTGGGCCAGGGCCAGCTGCTCTACCTGAGTGCTAGCTCTTCTCTGCCAAGACCATGCCGAATGCGTCTTCCAGGAAGCATGGCTACATCTTTTCTTCCCACAATTCTTAAGGCTGGGAATCACTTGCTATAGAGCTTGTTTAGCACAGGGCGATCCCAGAGGGCAGGAGGGCATCTGGGTACTGATATGCAAGTCACCTCATGATTTTTGGTTGCTGTGTCACTTGGGGTGGATGGAACTATATGTTTGTTCTTTTGAGCCCCTAGGGGAAGCTTTGCAGACTCAGACCAGAAGGGCTCCACCTAGCTCTATAAAAGCCTTCCAGATCCAAGCAATGCCACCTGTGTGGCAGGGATAGCTGCCCACTCCATGCCTGGGGTCATGTGTGCTCTCCAGCCAGTGCCCACAGTCTCTGTTTCAGCTCCAGCCTCCAGTATCAGCCTGGCATCTCCCAGGGAACCCCAGGCACTTAGATGTAATCATAGCCTAAGTTTATTGAGCATTTACTTTGTGTGAGGCTCTAAGATAAGCCCTTTGCCTGGTCTGCCTTCCTCAATCCTCACCACAGCTCCCTGAGCTGAGCACAGGGAGCATCCGTGTGTCCTCATGACAAGGCTGAGACTCAAGGCGCTGTGACTGGCTATTGACATCACAGATTTGGGATTTGAACAGGAGCCCATGGTGCGCTCGCTCTGCTTCCTGTTCTGTCTTAACTCCTGAGGCACAGGCAGCTGGAGGGCACAATCCAAAAGCAAGGCCGTTGGGATGGAAGAGCTATTCTCAGACCCTGACACTCATGGCTTCCGAACCCATAAAACATCCCACGTACCTCCCAGGTCATGGATTGAGCCCACGGATACCTGAAACTGTCCTAGGGTCTGGTGCGACTCAGACTATTCAAGAGTTCAGACTCATTCCAGTCAGGCTTGTGAGTGTGGGGGCAGTAACACTGCCTTCTAGGGGTCTTCTGGTCAGGTGGGAAGACAGCTGGGAGGAAGGGTGAATATCCTGGTGCACACATAGATTGTTTCCTTGGATGCGTGGAGAGGTGTGCTGGGTCTGTTGTCAGGGGTGTGGATGAATGAGACGGGGATGGAGCTGCTGCTTCATGCAGCATCTAGCTAGCATGCATGACACCCTGTGTTCAGACGGAACCTGACAACACACACACACACACACACACACACACACACACACACACACACACACACACACACACACAGAGGTGGGGGGAGATTACATGTTAGTCTCTGGCATCCCTTAACAGGAAATGCCGACCCAGTGCTGAAAACATTGGAGAGAAATTAAACCGTGGCTAGGGAAGGCAGCCATGTGACTGTGGTTTGCATGCGCCTGTTCTGAACAGCTTTATAGGTGCATCATCTTCTGGGATCATAGCCACACGCCTCATTGCCCTCTCTTATGCCCGTCTCACTTCTTCTCAACTAGTCGTGGTGTGGTGTGTGTGTGTGTGTGAGAGAGAGGGGGGGGGGCGGTGTTGTAGGGAGAGAGATCCATGTTAGGTTTAATCAAGGCTGACTGTAGAAGCGCAGGTAGGGGCTCTTTACTAGAACGCAGGTGACTTCTAAGTGGCTCCCCCACTGAAGAGAACGACTCCCCCTCCATCTGTCTATTTTCCTGCATGTACAGTTGTGCGCACACTAACGAGAGGAAGGGGGCCCTGGGGATCTGTGCATGCGGCCTGAGAACAGAAGGATGCCTGGGCAGATTCGCAAGTCATTGTTGGCTCTTCCTAGAACAGTCTTCTCCAGGGTAGAACCTATTCTAACTTCTGCCCCTGTGACCCTGAGGACGGATCACAGACACTCCACCCATCATGGGGCTCTCGTGAGGCCTTTGTGGAAGTTACTGAACTCCAGAACTGAATCAAAATGAAGCAACAGGCAGGGGAAAGCTGGGCCGTCCTGTCCTCCATTCTCAAATGCTCACTGAGTTCCGCCTTTGGCTCTCTTGAGGGAACTTGTGGCCACTGGGCCTCCAAGCTGATCCTTAGCCAGAACAGCAGCCATGTACTTCACCACCGTTCCGCCACTGCAGTGCGGCTGCAGAGACAAGTCAGAGGACAGCTGACTGGGATGACACCCAGCTCCACATGCCCTGGGCATGTGAGATGGGAAGGCATACCCTTCTGATCTTGTCTCCCATATGGGGAGAATTTCCAAGTCTGTGTTAATATGTGGTTTAGAGGAGAATGATTCAGGGTCAAGTTAGCCCGTAGATGTGGCCAGTGAGCAATAGGCAGAAAGAAGGAAAAAAAAAAAGAATGGAAGTTTGCAGAGAGCATATGAGGGTCGGGCGCATCCAATTTGTCAGTGTAGCAGGGACCACCCTTGTCCTGTGAAGGGGGTACAAGAAAAGGGGGGGGGTGATTCTATTTAGAAACTTTGTTTCTCTTTCTGCACCAAGGGATGCAAGGTCAGCCGCTGACTTGAAGTGAGAGATGGTGTTTCATGGCCCCAGACAGAGAGCCGAGGTGGAGGAAATGAGGGCCGGGATTTGCTGAGGAGAGCATCTCCCTGGACACAGGATCCCTGTCAGGTTTAAACACCACTTCTCTGTTGCTCAGGGAGAACCACAAGACCAGGACCCCATTCTGGGGATGGGGTGTGCAGAGTCTGCCCCAGAGCAGGGCCATCTCCCACCTGAGGGGTTAAAGGAGAAGGCCAGGCTAGTCACGTAGGTCTGTTTAGGTAGGATGACCTACTGAGTGGACGGCTTTGTAAGAGGCTAGGAATCCCAAGCTTGAGGCAGGACCGCTCTCCTGCTGGTTGATTCAGAGCCTTTTCTGACTCCTTTGCTAGGGTGAGTTCAGGGCTGACCTTCAAGCGAGGCTATTCCATTGGCAGGCGGGTAGGGTGAGGGCTACTCATAGCTGCCCCTAAATCTAAAGCATACCCTGGCTATAACTTGCCAAATGAAAATCTAGAACCCAGTCTTTTGCCCTTCTTCTTCAACATATGCTGTCACCAGCTGAAAGGGACAAGCTTACCTCAAGGAGTTGGTCTATCACCAAAAGTTAAGAGCAGAGAAAGCTGGGAGGTCTGAGCCTTATTCCCAGAAATGCAATGGTTTGCATGCTTCAGAGGGAACCATATTTATATTAAAAGAAAGAAAGAAAGACAGACAGAAAGGAAAGAAAAAAAGAAAAGAAAAGAGAAAATGGGTATTAGTCCAGCATGAAATAACATGTCAGTAATTACAGTGCTTGGGAAGCTGAGGCAGGTGGATCAGAACTAAAGGCTAGCCTTGGCTACATAGCCACCTTGTGTCAACAGCAACAGCAAAATTAAACGCAAAAGAGGACAAAGAAGGGGATGGGGTGGGGAGAAGAGGAGAGAAGATATTTTAGCCGGGAGCACCCAGCAGCGAGCCGAAAGGTCATGGCTACTGCTGCTTTAGTGTTCTGCTGACTGACACAGGGGAGCTGTGTGGACCTTCTCCCTGATCCAGCACCTCCCACAAACACCCAGAGAACAGAGCAGAGGGTGGCAGGTGATAATGAGAGTGAGGAAAAGAAGAGCAATTGCAGATCAAGCCAAGCTAAAGAGGCTTGATCCAAGGTCGCAGATACGCTGCAGGCACTGCTTTCCTCAATAGGGGGATGTTTCCGTGGTCTAGTCCCACGCTGTGTGTTTCCCCGTGGGATTTTCCCCCCTTAACCACTGCTGTATATAATTTGCACATGGTGAGTATTTGGTCCTGGGATTGGAGCCAGGGCCTTGTTCACACTAGGCAAGTACACTCTACCACTGAGCCCCACAGGCCCCACAAACCCTTTGGGAAACATGTCTGAGTTACAGTATTAGCTACATTGATCATCACTGTGACCAAATCCCTGGAGTAGCATCAAGGAAGAAAGGGTCTGTCATGGCAGAAGGCACAGTGGCTGGCTACATTATGTCTGGTCAGGAAGAATAAAGCAATGGATGCTGGCGTTTTACAGTTTCCCATTTTTATTCACTCTGGAACCTGAGCCCATGAATGGAGCCATATTTAGGGTGAGTCTTCCTGCCCTAGGTCCCTTGCAAACATGCACAGATAATTCTAGAACCTGTCAGGTTGACAGTCAATACTAGCCATCATAGCTTCATTCTGCAATGACTTAAGCCAACCCCAAAGTCCCCGTATGGCTCCTTGGCTATACTATGTTCAGTGTTATTTTGCAATGTGTCCCCATATAGCCTGGTTCTTTGTGAGTTTTATGCCTAAACAGACTTAAGGGTCCCTGAAATTAGGATGTAGGGTGAAGGAAAGTTGAGGAACAAAAGTTCAGCTTTCCTAGTGTAGAGTGACCCGGAGGAAGAGGTGGCTCCCTGGAAACCCTCCTTACCTCACTCTCCACAGGTCCAGCCCATTGCTCTGGGCTCCACCTCTATGTCTGTTTTCCAGTCCTATGGTACCCTCTTCTGAACCCACCTGACTCCTCCCCCTCCTCATTTTGCTCACACACACACCCCCCCGAAACTTCCCCAGCTCTTCTAGAGGTCAAAATCTTTGATGTCTAGGAATCCCTACCCCTCTGGTCACATTTGCCAGATGGGTTAAAATATAAGACGCCCCATTTTGCATTCCAAAGGCCAAATTGTGTTCAGCATGTGTGTCAACCAAATGGTGCAAGGATTTTTATTTATGGTAAAATCCCATCTGTGTTTATCTGAAATTCGAATGTCACCTGTTGTCCCCCGTTCTACTGGGCAGCTCTGTTCTGGGACCTGGGATGCTGTCTTGGTGGTGCTGTCCCTAGAGAATTAGAGGTGACAGAGTGGAGGCCACAGGGTGAGAAAGCAAGGGGATTGTGTTCTGATGCCTTCTACAGCCTCACTGATCAGGAGGTAGATGCCTTTTCAGTCTTCACTAGGCTAGGGATGGGATCCAGGAGAGAGCTGTTGGTGCGGACAGCAGCTTGAGTCTCAGGTGGCCAAGGTCAGTGTATGCCAGTGACTGCAGCACTAAGATCAGCCTGCCTAGAGATGCAGTGTGGCGTTGGGCTCCACTCTCTCTCCCCCACTGTCCCTCAGTCTCCTCACCTGAGGGAAGAGGACAGGTATAGTGTGTCTATGTGAGACTTGTGTCCAGATGAGGGCTGGTGACATGGCTCAGCTGGTAAAGGTGCTTGTCACCAAGCCTGCTGGCTTGAGTTCCTTACCTGGAACCCACATAGCAGAAGGAGAAAACTGTTGGGGTTGTCCTTCAGCTTCTGCATGTGCATCCTGGCATGTGAGCCTCTACACCCCTGTACACACACACACACACACACACACACACACACACACACACACTTTCACACACACATATATATAGCACTCTCACACACATACACACATACTCTCATACATACACAATCACACACCTGTACATACACACTCTTTCACACAGACATAAATAAATAAATACATAAATATATAAATACATAAATAAATACATAAATAAATGTAGAACTGTCCAGATGACGCTCTGAGCAGCACCCGGGGTGTATTAAACAATCCAATAGGTGGCAGCTCTCGAGATTTCTCCCTCTCCTTTAGTGCTCTAGATACGCTGTTGGGTTTAGTAAAAGGGGCTTCTAAGCCCATCCTGAGGAATAGCAGTGGTGACGTAGTCATACACCACAGATCAGGCACATATCAGGCCAAGCAGTAGTCCTTCAGGGGCAGATTGTGTCCACAGCCTCTGGGTCCTCCTGCCTGTTCTTATAAGTAAGGTTTGACTGCAGTGTCAGTGGCTGCTTTCAGACCACGGAATGGAAACTGAGCCACTGCAGCACAGACCATATTTATTAGCTGGCCCTTTACAAAAGAAGTTTGCCAATCTATCAGCAGTAGTTTATTGCATAGATATGTATATACACATATAGTATATATACACATATTAATATATGTATGTATCTTGCACACATATGCATATAAATGCCATGGTTTTTTCACTTATAAAATGTGTGTATTTCATTATTTATATTTAATTCACTCAATACATGCTCTCCTTGCCAGGCAGTAAGCTATACACTAGCTTCATAAAGAACACTGACACTGAGAGAGTCCCCAGATGGAAATAGTCCTGTAGGGAAGGCTAGCCGGCAGGCTCTCCTGCAGGGTACATGAACAAATGAATGGGATTGAGTGATGCAGGAAGTGACATGTGCTCAAAACCCCAATGGAACTCCACAAACAGCCTCCCGAAGCTCCAGGCACTACAGTGTGGGCATATGTACGTGTACGTGAATTAAATGGCACAGGAGCCTGTTTGTTAGTGGACCAGTTCAACGATTGTGGAAACCAGTTACCAATGGCACTGGGACAGTATTCTCTATTCTATCAAGATTTGTTTTTGAGGAAGTTTTGGTTTATGGCAAGACATATTGGAATTCTCTAAAGAAATGGAACTTATAGAATGAAAATTGTATATATGTATATGTCTAGATAGATACATAGATGGATAGATAGGTACATAGATACATAGATGGGTACATTAGAGAGACAGACACATACATACATACATATATACATAGATGGATACATTAGATAGATAGATAGATAGATAGATAGATAGATAGATAGATAGATCATAGGGTGTTTGTTAGGATGATTTACAGACTATGGTCTGAGTAATCCAATGATGGCTCTTTCTCATTCAAAAAGTCAAGAATAGGGAAGTTCTTCAGTCTACTCCACTTGGTGTATCAGCAGTCTCAGTCTGGTGCTAGATTCCCAAGGGATTCTTAGAGAACTCCTGATCTCTGGTCTATGTTAGAATCCTGAAGAAGTAGATTCTAATCCCAGTGAAGGGAAGGCTCCGTGACAGAGTAGATGAACTTGTCAACAGGAATGAGCGTAAGCAGGCAAACAAACAAAACAACCCATAAGGCTTTCTTCTTTCATGTCATTTATGTGGTAAATTTAGGGTGTGTCTTTTCACCTCAAATGGTCCAGTGAAAATCACCTTGAGTTTTAGTTGATCCCAGATATAGTAACATCGACAATCAAGATGAGCTGTCACAAACACCGAGGATGGCAGTTGGTGCTCCACAGAGAATGTGGTGCTTGACTGGGCTTTTGATGGCTGAGTATGTATTTGATAGATCAGATCTCTTCCATGCTTCACCCCAGCCCCTGGCCCTCCCCGGCCAGATGCAAACACCACAGCCACAGCGTCCTCTCTTCACATGCTGGTGGGAATGAGAAGACAAGCTTCTTTGCCCCAAATCTTTCCCAGCTTTCCTGCCTCTTTAAGTCAGTGACATGGCCGTGAGGAGGACTGGTCTAGTTACTTGTTGGAAGCTAAGACAAGACATAGAGGAGATCATGGACAGCTTAAGGGACTCTTCCTTCTATGATGGGAGCCCAAGTCTCACATTAAAAATAAAACCTGGCATGATGCAGTTCTAGCTGAATTCCAACCACAGAGGAGAGCCATTGTCCTATAATCACAGAGAATAGTGTGTTGATTGGCAGGAGCTGGGCTTTGTTAGAGGGCGAAACTTCCCACTGCTAATCCACAACAGAAGAGTTCAGGGCCAAGCACAGCCTTAATAAACCGTTCTAGGTGGTGCTAGATGTAAATAACCCACTCGTGATTTTGTAGGCATCAAGGGGAAGTTTTATAGACAGGAGAGCAAGAACAACGGTAATATCTATGCCGACAAAAACTCATGGGGAACACAAGAACAATGACAAAAAAACCAAACAAAAACAGAAACCCTAAGAACTTGTGCCTTAGAAAGATATCTTGGTGGTGCATCTCTAATCTGTGCCTGTCCAAAGTCCTTCATTAGTCACACAATGAAAAAGACTATACTTAGACATTGCCCTTGATATTAGTGACAAACGTGTAGGGTGGTTACAGTATTTTTTTTAAATCAGAGTATTAAATGAGGGCTCTCAAGTGGTCACCTCTAACTTCTAAAGAAGTCCTCGCCCCTGGATGATTCAGGAGAAAGAGAACTCATGTGGCGGCATCCTGCCTCTCAACAGAGCCAGGAAAACATGGGTTCTCATCCAGGCTCTTCCATTGCTAGCTGTATGTCCTTGGCCAAGCAAGCTGCTTCCCCTGTCTGCCTCAGAGCTGTCATCTGTGAAGCGAGGACAACACACACGTGTCCTACAGGTTCCTTTGCTACATTAAGTAAACTTGTTACCCAGGCCCAGAAGCCTACCGAATACTCAGTGGGTACTAGAAATAAAACTTAACTTCCATGGCATCCCTAATATGTGTTGAATTATCTCCTACAATCTGCCAAAGACCTAGTCCCTAGTCCCTGTTAAATGTGACCCTTGGAAATGGTCTTTGCAGAAGATGACTTCATATCGAGGTCACAAGGGTGTATCCTGCCCAGCATAGGTCACGGAGATGTAGCAGGAGGACCTCAGATGAGCTGGGACAACTAGAGGGACGCATCTTACCACTAAGAACCTCAGAGGTTGCCGGCAGCCAGGAAAAGTGACGGGAGGAAAGGAAAGATAGTCCGCACCCTCAACCCCATCCCTACCTCAGCAAGGCTATCTGGCCTCTATAACTACGTGCTGATGACAATGATAAGAGTATAGTTGCTAGTACACACTTGGTGTTACTGTGTTACATCATCAGCCCGACTGGCTAGCAAGGTCTTTAGAAGCGAAAAAACTGCCCCATCTCCAAACAAGGATGGAGACTCAGAGAGGCATGGGGTGAAGTTTGCATCTCTGCATCCTGCCAAAGGTGGAGGAGCTGGATATGAACCCAGCCCTCGCTGAGCCCCAAGACAGCTCACTCTGTGACTCTGTGTCACTGTGTGACCGCTTTGGGTCAGAGATTGGGATTTAAAAAGGTAACGTGAGGAGTGGGCTCCACTCATTACAACCGAGTCCCAGTTGAGTCCCATTTCAGAGTGGTCCGATTATGAACAGCTCATTAAGTAAGGAACGGTAAGCATTTGAGAGTGACTTTTTAAAAAAAAAAAAGAATCAACTTTTATTTATAGTGACGTTCCAGTCATTAATTTCAAAGGAAGAAAGCCCAAAGCAGAAGCAGGTTCATTAAAAATTTGACATTAGTAATTCAATTAAATTGGGTCTTTGTGTCTTGTTGAGGAAAATGAAGCGTTAGTTCTACACCAGTTCTCAGTCGGTTTCCCGTCGGCTCCCTCCCCTCACCTTAGCTTGCTTGCTTCTCTAAATGTTTACCTGGCTCCCTCCACTCCCAGTACCCTCGCACACACATTATATCGCCTGTGCTGTAAGCCAGAGGCAGGACACCTCGAGAAAGACTACGTGAATTAGGAGTAGAGGATGATGGGAAATGCAACTAAGCCAAAAGTGGGGCATCTTGGCGAACAGGCAGTAAGAAGGGATCATGAGAAATGCTCAGTGAACCAGCAATGTGGGGGTGGTCATAGGAAATACAGCTGAGTCAGTAGCAGGGCATTCTGGGAAATGTTCAGAGAATCAGCTGTAGAGGGTCATGGGAAATGTAACCAAGCCCACTTGGAGGACCATAGGAAACAAAAAAAATGTGTCAGCAGTGGTGAATCATGGGAAAACTGAGTCAGCAGCAAAGGATTGTGGGAAACATCCAGTGAGCTACCAGCAGAGGATTGTGGGAAACATCTACTGAGCCAGCAAGAGCCGGTCATGGGAAGTGAGTGAGCTGTAGCAGAGGCTCGTGGGAAATGGTAGCCAGGGCCAACTGACAGAGTAGCAGAAGCAGATTCTTGCACCTTGGTCATCTGACCTGTCAGGCAGGGGTAGAGAATTAAGTAAGAAGAGCTCTTGGGTCCTTAAAATTATTCCAAAATAAGCCTCTGAGGATGGAGACCTACCTAGATAGCTGTACTCCAAACGCTGAGTA
Source organism: Uromys caudimaculatus (assembly GCA_028551405.1). Taxonomy (NCBI): domain Eukaryota; kingdom Metazoa; phylum Chordata; class Mammalia; order Rodentia; family Muridae; genus Uromys; species Uromys caudimaculatus. The sequence goes on from CM052702.1 coordinate 116,423,355, forward strand.
CAGTAGGCCTACAATAAATGTTTGTTGCAAAAGATGAATTGATACATGAATAAACATGGGCTTAAATAACTAATAAGCCCATGATTAAGCCCCTTTAAGTACCAGGAACTCTGTAGTCTCCAGGGTACACATTTGAACCAACCCCACCCACTGTCCTCCTGATCCTGAAACACAGTAGGAAGAAAATGTGGTTCGTGTAGCTTTTATCAGTATCACACACACCCCATCCCCCACCCCAACAATCACTGGAAAATGAGGCTCAAAAGCCTTATGTGACTCTAGGTCATGCAGGAGACAGTGAGGGCACCTGGCCTCAGACCCAGACTAGAACAGCTCCAAAACCTGCCATTTACCTCTGCATGGAGCTGTGCCCTTGCAGAAAGGGAGGAAAAGAAGGCTTAGGAGAAGATGAAGTGGGAGAAAGCTGTATTATAGATGGTGGAGAACCTTGGGTCTGGTGGAGAGGGTGTAGAAGGCAGGCGCCAACAGGAATGTGGGTTGCAAGGGGATGCTGCAAAGGCTTTGGGAGGCCGGGGGATGTGGCCCCCTCTTCATTTTCCTCCTAGTTGGCCATTTCAAGGCCCCCGAGCCATACGTTATCTTTCTAGCACCTTAACATTTTTGTCCCATCTGTCTGAAACATCTTTGACCTTGATAATTCTTGCTCATCTCAGAGTTGTGCATAGATGTGACCTTTTCAGGAAGTTACCCTTGAGCACCCTCCATAACTGGTCCATCTCCCACTATCCCAGGTGTACGCCATCTTTAGTGGCACCCATACCTCCCAGGAGGCTGAATGCTTAATTCACTTGATTTGTGTTCCTGTATGTGCCAGGTTTTGTCATAAGCCCCTTCTGAACCCGGGCTCATTCAGATAGTCCCCAGGAAGGTGCTGTTGTGATCTCTATTTACCAGTGTGTGACAGAGCAGCTAAGAGACTTTGTCTTGGCTCCAGGGATGTTCTGGAGTCTGTGCTCTTCCCATTATTCTGCCATGGGCTTCTAGGGGATGGCTTCATGAACTATTGCTGGCAAGGGGGCAGAGGAGGCTGGAAACTCATGGAAAAGAACTGAACAGCGATCCTGTCCAGCTGACATTTCCGGTCAGTGCTCTGTGGTGCTCTCCTGCAGTGGTGGGAAGGGTAGCCTTTGGAGTGCAGGCATTTTCCAACCATGAGGGAGAAAGCTGGGACAGGAGGAAAGAGGAGATACGTGGGCACGCAAGTGCTGCGTCCTCCCTCCAAGGCTGACAGGTCGCGATGCTCTTGCACTCTCAACAAGGCCATTTGCTCAGGATAATGACAGTACACATGCAAGAGCTTTGATTGCTCGGGCTCCAGTTACATACTGTACAGCCTGTTCCCAGCTCCCAACCCCCACTTTACACAGGCCGGCCTGATGAGAACCCGAGAATTTAAGTTTGTCTCCCTTCCTCTCTGCTTAGCCCAGCTTCCCCCTTTAATTCCCTGCACCTGCTCTACCACAGATGCCTCTGCTGTTAGACAGGGTGGCAGTGACAAAAGAAAGGACACTGGGTTTATAGAGCGGTGAGTAAGTGCCGAATGTCCCCTTTGACTCTTGTGTGAGTGTTTTAATCAAGGCAGCCATGCCCAAGAAGTTAGTGTACCCCATTGGGGCTCGTAATGAGGACGGATGGAGCTGTCACCCAGTGTTGCATATGAACAAGCAGACCACCTGGATATTCAACGAAAATCCTCAACCTCTGACCTCTGGCACGTAACCCAGTCTCTGGTGACCGGCAGCTGAGAAAGGAGAGCCGGTCAGTAGTGGCCAGCTGCACTCAGAGAAGAAACGAGGTCTAGGCAGGTGGCCTGGCCCAAGGGGAGTTGCCAAGAACTAGAATGTGTAGGTTCAAGCCCAGTTCACTAGCTACATCCCCCTCTCTTCACAGTTCTCCCGAGTCACACTTGTGGGAACCCAGGGAGGCTGCCCAATGGTATCCAGCAAGGCTCCACCTTCAACCTGGGCGACAAGGTCCGCTACAGCTGCAATCCCGGCTTCTTCCTGGAGGGCCACGCGGTGCTCACCTGTCATGCCAGCTCCGAGAACAGCGCCACGTGGGACTTCCCTCTGCCTTCCTGCAGAGGTAGGTGACTAAGAGGGCCTGGGAGGACCTGGTGGCAGCCGGGAAGGAAGCCCAAACTTCTAGTGGGATCTGTCTATGAGCAGAGTTGCACCCTACCCAGGAGACTTGGATTCTCTCTCATTGGAATCTCAAATCTAGGAACACTGAAGTCCCCAGGTGCTTCCCCTAGGGTCCCCAGCCCCACCTCACTTCCTAGTTCTTGGATCTACACTCCTCAGGTTGCTCTCAACTTTTGTGCCCTGCTCACTGGCCCCATCTCAGAAATGCCTGAGTCCATTTTGTTAGACCCATCACTGTTAGATGCTCATCCAGAGAGCGCTCCCCCAGAAGATTTCTACTTGCCCTATGCTGGCATTCTTCCTTTTTCACCTATAAATTCAACTTTTCTCCCAGTTCCAAGCAAGCAAAGACATTGGTCACTCTACTGTTCTTTATTGTCCCTCCCCACTCATCATAGCCAAATAAGTGTCAATCATTCCTATTTGATAATATAGATGATCTTCTTTTTTAAGAGCTTAGAAAATACAGGAAAAGAAAAGGGAGGGGGAAGCCAAACAAATTATATGCATTTTAACCATGGTGTGTGTGCATTTGTGGTGGTTTGAATATGCTTAGCCCGTGGAGTAGCACTATTAGGAGGTGTGGCCTTGTTGAAGTAGGTGTGGCCTTGTTGGAGGAAGTATGTCACTGTGGGGGTGGGAAATGAGAACCTCCTCCTAAACACATGGGAGCCAGTCTTATCCTAGCAGCCTTCAGATGGAAATGTAGAACTCTCTGTTCCTCCTGCCTTCCTGGACACTGCTATGCTGCTGCTTTGATGATAACAGACTAAACCTCTGAACCTGTAAGCCAGCCCCAATTATATGTTGTCCTTATAAGAGTTGCCTTGGTCATGGTGTCTGTTCACAGCAGTAAAACCTTAGCTAAGGCAGCATTACATTACTATTGTGTTCATTGCTCTAACAAAACACCTGACAAAAGCAACTTACATAAGCAAGGCTTATTTTGACTACCAGTCCAAGGGGGATACAATGTATCATGGTGAGGAAGCCATTGTGCCTGCAGTCTAAATAAAGAAAGAGAAAGAGAGAAAAATGCTGGTCTCTTACCTTTTTAATCAGTCCAGGACCCCAGGCAGTGGGATGCTGCTGCTCACGTTCAGGATGGGTTTCCCTGCTTAATTAAACAAACTTCCCTGGAAATGTCCTCAGAGACATGTCCAGTGGTGTGTCTCCTAGGGGACTCCAAAGCTTGTTGAGGTGTCAATCAAAATCCACTGTCATGCCTTCTCATCATCTTCTTTCCTTGCATGCTAGATCTGTTCCTAAAGTATATACCTGGGTTGGCATAATTCTGCCTGTAGGAGATTTTTAGTTCCTCTAAAGAACTACTCTCTTCGCTTGCTTCCTGTTGCTATGATAAAAACATCATTTCCAAAAGCAACTTGGAGAAGAAAGTTGTTTTATTTGGATTACAGTTATAGCCCATCATCAGAGAAAGGCAAAGCAGGAACTCAAGGCACAAACAAGCAGGGGCCCATAGAGGAATGCTGCTTACTGGCTTTGTCTCCATGGCTTACTCAGGCTGCTTGCTTTCTTATACCACCTACGACAACCTGTCCAGGGGTGGCATCACCCACAGCAAGCTGTCCCCCTCACATCAATCATCTATCAAGAAAATGCCTTACAGACTTGTGTACAGACAATCTCATGGAGACATTTTCCAGGTAACTCTAGCTTGTGTCAAACTGGAAAAAAAAAAAAAAAAAAAAAAAACACAGCTACTATGGCCACTATTGGGTACCCTGCCCCCACCCCGACTCCAGCTTCTGAAAATGCTGCCAGACTTGCTACCCATTCTGAGTTCACAGCTTCTTTGATATTGGCTAGCCCTACATACTGTCCCCGTGGATATTGCCCCAGTCAGTGGGAATTGTTCTGGCCCTTAGACTGCCTGACTTCCCAATGGCCTTTTGCACTATTGATCAATGTTGTTTTTAAAACAAAAATCCCATTCATTCAATTTTACTAATGACGACTCAGGAGCCAGACACTGTGGTGAATGCCTGCTACCTCAGAGAGGCAGAGAAAGCATGCAGCTGACTTTCCTACTCCACCAATGTCACAGGAGGAAAAGGCCCTTTCTCTTCTATGATTTCTTAAATAGCCTCTCCTCAACATCCCTCCTTTCTGTTTACTTTTGCTCACTCCCTGTCAGCTGGTTGCTTGCCCCACCCATTGACCTAGGGTTGACTTTATCTAGCTCTTGGATTAAAGGTGGGTGTGCTAGGGCTGAGCCACACCACAACAAGATTTCTCCATTTCACAATCTTGGGTTTCACAGCGTGATCAACTATCCTGCAACAAACCAATCTTTTCTCCCTAAACTCCCTAAACCCTCACCTTCAAATCCCATAGAAGCACACAGGTGCTTGTGTGGGAGAGCCATTGGCAGCTGAGATGTGTCTGCAGGTAGTTCTTCTGCTTCAAGTTTGAATTTCCTCTCTGGTGAATCTTTCCTCTGGAAAGACTAGCCCCAGGGCCAAGCCGCTCTTGCCTGCCTCCATCTGCACAGTTTATTCTTAGAAGCAGAGATAAAAATTACCCGGCACACATACCTAGTCCCTTCTCCCTGCTCACGTAACAAGGCATCATCAATTGATCCCAGCACCCTCACCTGCTGTATAGAATCCATCTTCCAGAAGACAAGCCACCCGTCAAGCCTAGTTGGTGCTGCCTCATGCCTCTTTATTCCTCCAAGAGAATTGGCCTCACCCATGCTGGCCTTCCATGATGGAGCTGGTAGGGACTAGAGTTGTTGCCTCTCATCTTCTCATGTCCCATATCTTGCTCAGGATCCACCTCTTTTTAGTAGGTTAGCATCAGGAAGGACCAAGCTGGTTGGGTCTGACCTTGGATCCCTCACAATAGGTGTGGGGCCCTATGTGGCCTGATTCCTGTGTGCCTGCCCTTTTTTGTACCATCCCTACCCATACCCTGTCCTGGGGATGTCACCTTTAACACACCCATCTTCTGAAGGACATGTCAGAATTGTGACATGATACTAGAACCTGAAATGGAGGAATAGACGAAATCCATACATTGTAATCCAAGAAACAGATTCCTCTCTTAAGTACTACAGACATTATTCCCTTTGGTCCAAGACAGAAATTAAATACAAATATAATCTAAGTCTCATCTACAGAGCCCATGTTTGTCCTGTTAAGGCAGAATTCCTCTGCCTATACCTTCTAAAAATTTCCCTTAACTTCCTCTTGCCTAACTCCCAGCCCTGGTTCTACTCTGGCAACTAGGTTGGGAATTTGGAACATTTTCTGGACCCTCTTACCTCCATAAAACTATACCCTCTAAAACTCAATAGGCAGAATCCCAGAGTCCTTTGCAGGACCACGTTATTCACCAGAGGGTATGACAGTGCTGGGCTTACGTCTCTGCACAGCAGATAAGTTACCACAGACATGTGTCTGTTCCTGAGGCTTGTGGCTTGGACTTCCTGATGCTTCCCTCTGCTCTCCTTGGCCACTCCAGCTACCCCTAAAAGACCCAAGATGTCAGCCATCTCTTTTCTCCAGTCTCGTCTGTCTGGAGGCTCCCTGCACTTGGCCCTGCTTCAGATCTTCAGTTCACTTTGTAAGTACTTAAAAGCCTGGCTCTCTCTTGATTTTGCCTTCCCTAATACTTCCCTCTCCTCTCAGGTATAGAATGGCCTTTTCCTAACCAAAGAGAACTCCCTTCTTGAAAGAAACTGGGGCTACAATGTCTTTTGCAAATCCTGATAAACGGAGACAAATGATCTGGTCCCCACCATCCAGTGTCTGTGTGTCCTGAGATTGGGAGCAGTGGTTGCCTGCTGACTGCAGCCTCACCACATCTGTGGTTCATGAGTGTGACGTTTGTAGGATGCTCTCCTAGCATTCCAGCATCCTGGAGCTTCTCACTTGGTCCTGATCCTTCTCTTCTCCCGGACTTTCCTCCTGGAAGCTCCCCATGTCCCTTGGACTCTCTTATCTTTGGTACAGCTGCCTGCTCTGAGCTCTAGCCCAGATGGAAGTGACACCTCCACTCCAGCCCTCCTTGGATATGCATCACACTGTTTATCCAAACTGTTTTCCCAACACCCACTCCTGGGCTTTAATGAAGCATCACTACCCATGGTGGCCAAGGTGAGCCATAGGCCCACCCATAGGCCCCGCCCCTTCCCCTCGGTCTTCTGCTACAGACTGGGCCCTTGAAGCTACAGGTGTCCCTCTGCAGACTGCCACCTACCAGAGCCACATATCACCTCATCTGTCCTCTACCTTAACAGAGGACACAGGTCTGACCAAGACCCCATGGCTTAGCCTCACTAACTTTGACAACGTTTGTTTCTTTAACATGGAGCAAAGGACCTTTCTAGAAAAAAAAACTCCAGACCAACTTGTCCCCTGCTGTTCATTCTCCTCTAAAGTAGCTCCCCCATGAGTCACAGGGAGAATGCCTCCATCTGCACACAGAAGAAAACCATAAGGTGGAGGCTATCCAATGCCCATGGGGCTGTGGCTGAGATGCGGTTATTCCCTTCATTCAGAGTCTGGGGTTCCCTCATACCCACAGACCTCTGCCTCTATTGATGCATCCTCAGTAGCATGATTGCTCGTCAATCGTTCTTCATGCTGTTCTCAGGATGTCAAACCTCCCAGGAACAAAAATATTCACTGGTTGTCCAAGCCATGCCAGGGACCACAGCTATGCCAGGAACCACAGCAATACCAGCATGGCTGGGTTCATGCTCAGGAGGGACCACAGGCCTTCCACACAGGCCTCTCCAGAGCTGGTATCAGGAGCAGATAAGCCTCCCCACTGGAAAGCTGTCTGCAGGTATTCCCTGAATGAGCAGCAGCATGGTTAGGCTTTGTTCAACCTTTAGTGTCCAGCAGGCATGCCACCCGAGAGGGAGATTTCTCTGGGACACATGACCAAAGCTCCCCAGGTTTTGCTAGAAAGCCCTGTTCTATCCAGAGTGCCACTGAAATGGGAGTGGGGCACAGGATCTAAGTCACAGAACAGGCAGAAGGGGGCTGTGGAACAACTGGGGTTCCAGGCACAGCAGTCCTGAAGCTGACTCTCAAGGAGCCCTCCTTCTGAAGATCCTGACCCATCTGGGTTCTGTCCAGTAGCAGAGAGCAGAAGACGGGGCCTGTGATGTCCCTTGATGTGCCTGCCACTTTGGGCACATTCACAAAGGCAGAAGTCCCTTAAGAGACAGGAGGAGCACAGTGGAAACTCTTTGATCCACAGCAAGGAAGACCATGTGTGCTACAGCAGCCAGCCTCTGATGCAAAAAGCATCAGCCCAGGATCAAGAAAGCTTTGGGAAGAGGGAGGGAATTCAAGGGCACAAGGCGCCAAAAAGCAGGTGGAGGTCGGGGAGGCTGGCTGGAGCAAGATAGGTTTGGTCTTGGAGCACCATGACAAGTACTACTGACTGCCACCAGACCTCTAGGGAATAGGCAGTCTGTCAGCAGAGTCTGGAAAACAGGCTTCAAGGATTTGGGCCTCCGTTTGGGGTGTAGCTCATAGGCCTTGCTATTAAGTGAAGGTTTGATGTTGACCAGAAAGCTCTTTCTGAAGTGCAGACTAGATAGAAATGATGATGGGGAAGTGGAGGGTGACCAGGACAGGTGCCTGTGTCCTCCAGAATCACAAGAACTAGCTTCCTCAGGGTAAAGTGTGAGGGTGTTTGTGAGCCCGTGATATGGGGGTACTCCTTCTGCAGCCAAGGGAGGCCCAAGCTAGCCAGGACTATGCTATGAGGACTCACTGGCAGGAGTCAGATATCCTGGACAGGAGTGTAGAGAGTAGAGGACCCAGGGCTCTCTGTCAATCAAACAGTTTGTGGGTAGGACATATTGTTGTGCAGACTGGGAGTTACTGAGCCTGGGCTGTGTGGTTGAAGCTCTGATTGTTGACCTCCCCCACTCCTGCAGGAGTCCTGAGAAACTTCTCTTTCCCTTTTGCCACTATTCTTCCTGGAGCAGGACAAGTCATGGCATGGAGTCTGAAGTGCCATCCCCTGATTCAGGCAGGTCTCTACCTTGTCACTTGTAACGACTTGCTAAGAGGCTCTGGGCCAGCCACTCAGTCTCACTGTGCCCATTTTCCCAGAAGTCATTGGGAGTAAGGGCACTACCGAGTTCAAAATGGACTGGTGTTCTGTTTATAGACGCTTCTGGCGGAGGGCTTTGTTCCAACTAGTGCTGTGATTCTCTGCCACAGACACTGCTGGCCAGCACTGATTGACATGCTGGCCCTGCTTTGTCTAATTTAATCTTTACAGAAGCCCTAAAGAGGCCACAGTGTTGCCAGTTCCTGTTGTGAAGGAAAGGGCCCGGACCTGGAGAGGTGAGGTGGGTGTCAATAGTAACGGGTAGAGAAGCTGGAACAGCCCAGGGCTGCATTCCTGATGCCCATGGTCTTGACCACTGCTGCCTCTGTGGGCAAGGATGCTGGTAATCTAGTGACCTTGGCAGGAAACTCACAATCACAGCAGCACACTGACTATGACGTTCTCCTCGCTGGTGCAGAGTTTGAGAGCTAGGCACTCTGCATATTGAGGCAGGGAAGCCTAATTCGTCTGCCTGAGCACAGCTGGATCAAGCTTGGTTCACTGAGACCTGTGAGGCAGAGAAACCGGTGTGAACTGGGGCAGTTCTGAAGCCATAGAGTCATAGGTTCCGATTCTAGTTCTGGCACGTGTAGCTGTGCCTATGTTTTAAACTCAGCCTCAGATTCCTCATCTGTAACATAGAGGTTGTCTTAGTTTCCTCTTCAGTGGCTGTGATATGACACTCAGATTCAAACAACTTAAGGAAGAACAGGTTTCTTCTGGCTCACATATGTCCAGGGGCTCTATCTCTCAGGTGATTCCAGGTTCTATCAGGTTGACAACTGACACTAACCTTCACAGGGGTGTCTCAGCTAACTTTTACAGTGGCTTGAGGGTTCTCAGTGCTCTGCTGGCCCATGAGGGACACTCCACAAAGAAGAGCTTCCTACTCCACCCTGCACTGATCAGGTTGCCATCACTAAAACTAACAAATTGTCTTTGTTAGGATTTTATTGCTATAAAGAGATGCCATGACCATGGCAACTCTTATAAAAGAAATCATTTAACTGGGGCTGGCTTACAGTTTCAGAGGTTCAGTCCATTGTCATCATGGCAGGAAGCACGGCGGCAGGCAGGCAGGCGTGGCGCTGGAGAAGGAGCTGAGAGTGCTCCATCTTCATTCGCAGGCAGCAGAAGGGGACTTTTTTCCACACTGGGCGGAGCTTGAGCATATATATATATGAGACTTCAAAGCCATCCCCCAGAGTGACACACTTCCTCCAACAAGACCACACCTCCTGATAGTGCCACTCTGTTCAGCCAAGCGTCCAAACACATGAATCTATGAGGGTCATACCTACTGTAACCACCTCACAGGTACGTGAGAGAAACAACTAACGAGGCAGAAGGATTTGCTTTGGCTTGTGGTTTCGGAAACTCAAGGCCAAGATCAGCTGCTTCCCTTGCCTTGGCTTCAGAGGAGGCAGAACATCATGGTAGCAGAAATGTGTGGAGCAGGTGGTTTACCACAAACATCCAGGAAGCAGGAAAATGGGTTCTCAGGGGCAAGAGATAGGCTCAAAGGACCCACCCCGTACTTCCTCCAACTGTGCCCCACCTCTGGAAGATTCTAGCAAATTATGAACCCGTCAGTGGGTCAATCCATGGAGAAAGGCCCTGAGAACCCTTTTACCTCTTGATGACTGGCTGTCCTCACCGGGGCCAAGATCAACAGGAGCCTTTGAAGAATATGTTGTGAAACTGTACCAACCAGGAAGAGCTTGAATGTAGCTCTCCACTCAGGAGAACCAGATGAGGGGACACTGTGTGTAGAAAGAATCTGGCTAAAGATGCTATTCTCATGAGCTGCTATCACTACCCAGAGCTTCCATTTGTGGGTCTGGAAGGAAGAGGAGTTGATTTCTTAGGGCATGGAATAAGTCAGTTTGTTTGTTTGTTTGTTTGTTTGTTTGTTTGTTGTCTTGATTGACAAGCTAGGGTTAGCTAAGCCTTAGTTCACTGTGCATGCCTTTTCTCATGATGCAGCTGGCTTTGATAGTATGCACATCCACTCTGGCATACGGTTTTTCCCTAAAAGTTCATTCAGAGTACACAGGCTGCCTTACTGGACATGCACTCAAAACCAGTTCAGACTAGATCATGAGCTCCAGGAGGCAGTTGACCTCAAAGTTACCAGGGGTTTCTAGGGAGCTACAGGTCAGAGTGGCTGATCACTTTGATAAGAGGGGGTTTACTACTTCTCAGTGCAGCTGGTGGAATCCCAGCTCTCTAAGTACATCGTGTGTGTGTGTGTGTGTGTGTGTGTGTGTGTGTGTGCGCGCGCGCGCGCGCGTGTGCACGCGCGCGCGCGTGTTTGAAGCCATGAGGTTTCAACCTTGGGTTGCCTGCCTCAAGGCAATGTCTTTAGGGAATCAGAGCCCTGATATTCTGTTTTCGCGCTGGAATTTCAGGATAGTGACTCCACTCCAGGGCCTGTGGGATTTTCATTCCTCTAAGTCCAAAGGATTCTGAGCAGGAAGAGATGGGCAGAATCTGCAGAACTAGTTATGGGGATATTTGGTCCTTTGAAAGCATATGATGGTTAAGATCTGATTCTAGAAAGATCTGTAAAGCCATCCGACTGCCATAGCTTCCAGGCATCCCAGGGTGCTCCAGGGAGAGGCCTGGCACATGTGTTCCTTGTTCTGCCCATTCTGCCCTGCACTGTAAGTCACCGAATAGCTACCAGAGGCAGAGGGGACAGAGGGATGGCTTTCTGAAATTATGGCTAATTGGAGAGACTTCAGGAGAAGCTAAAGCCAATCATAAATACAGTCATAAGCTTGGAAAGGCAAATATCAGCACGACGCACCTGCACCCGGGATGCACGACTTGATGGCTCAGGAGGCCCTCTGCCAGAGGAGAAAGTGTAGATGAATATTTTAGGGCTTGGTGTGAGCTGAAGGTTATATTTTACAACTCCAGAGTTGTAACTATGAAATACGACGTCTTGTTTAAAGTGCGAGGAAATCTCCAAACAGCTTTTACAGTGTCTTCAATCAAAACAGGATGGTTCCAGAGCCAGGGGGTCAGAGGAACCCAAGACAGAAGAATGACATATTCTCTGAGCACACAGGTGGCTCTGGCCTAAGAGTTCTTCGAGACCTGGTTCCTGCTTGCAGCATGGTCCAGGGGTCCCTGGCTAATGCTGGGATATTTGAGAAGGATTTTAGTGTGGAGGACACTGCCATCCTGGTAGAGAGTCAGCTAAAACCCTGTCTTAGCCATGTCCTGTGTAGCCTTAACTTAGCCTCTCTGATCTTCAGTTTCCTGCTTAGTCCCTTGGTTCACCAGCTCCTCATTGAATGCCTATTTTCCGCCAGGAAATTTGCTAGGTGCTTGGTCCAGAGCGCACAGTCTCTGCCTTCAGAGAGTTCAACCTCCAGATATGAAGGAACTGAGAATGTCATTGGCCGAGGAAGTGTAGGAAGTAATTACAGGAAAGCATATGGTGTGTGTGTAAGAGAGAAGGAGAGAGAAAGAGGAAGGGACAGAGGGAGGGAGGGAGGGAGGGAGGGAGGGAGGGAGGGAGGGAGACAGAGACAGAGACAGAGAGACAGAGAGAGACAGAGACGAAGTTATTTCTGGAAAGATCCTTGAAGAAGTAACATTTAGGCTAGCCCCTAAAAGCCTAGGAGGGTGCGGGGCAGGCTCAACAAGAGAGCAAAGATTCCAGAAAGAAAGATAGGTAGGCTTTGGTGAAAGGAGACAAGAGAAAGCTTGTGATACCTGAGCGGAATGGAGGTGGGGGTGGGGCGGGCAGGAAGCCAGGGGTGTGTGTGTGTCTGTGTCTGTGTGTCTGTGTGTGTCTGAGTGTGTATGTGTGTGTGTGTGTGTCTGTGTGACTGTGTGTGGTGGTGGTGGGGGGTCCTTTGCCTGATCCTGAGTGATTGGGAGCTGCATCCATCCAGCCTTGTCCTTGTGAGAGAGGATGAGAGATGAGGCTAAGTTGGGGAGGCGGAGCTATCACTGAAGTGACTGGAACACCCATGACCTCAGGTTGTATACTTTGGACATGGGAGACATTAGTATCTTCAGGCCCGAGAGAGTAGTCAGCAGGCAGGTGCAGGTCCACCCTCTGCAGACCAAGGTCTAGGACTAGGAGGCAGTTTGGTGAGCTGACTGAGAACACAGTGGTCCCAGCCCCGAATCCTCTTGTCCCACTGGTTACCCTGACCAGAAGACTGCTGGGGACCAGGCCTAGGCTGAGAATTTCTGCAGACCCTATGACTTCCAGGGGCTCTATTCTCACCTGAGCCCCTCCCCCTCCTTCTCCTGCTCAGCCCTCACCTGCACAGGCCACTCTGCTCCACAGAGTGGCTACCCCTTCGCCTGACTCCAAGTCCCAGGCCCTGGAACAAGGCCACTCTTCTGTCCTTGTGACTATCACAGCAGAGGAGTGGGAGGAGCCACCAGCACCACCTCCTCCCCTCCTCCTCAGCCCACCATCCCCTCCTTCATCCCTCCCTCACACCACCCCAACCCTGGCAGAGCTAGGATCCTAGGTGGAGCTATCATGGCCACCTGCTCCCTTTCACTCTTGCTGTAACCTAGGGTCCTCACTCTCCCCACCCCCTGCCCTCTCCCCCCACAGCTTCTGCCATCCTCTGTCCCCATCTCAGGCATACCTTCTGTCCCTCAGGGAGCACCAAGGGAGTCTTTCTGCTTTGGCTCTGGCCTCTGACTCCCTGCTGAGATCTCTCCCCACAGTGCAGATTTCTTTCCCCTACAGGCAGAGCTCAAACCATCCAGAAAGAAGAGAGCTTGACTTTTCCTGCTGCCCTCTCCTCCCTCCCACTGTGACTCCCGCAGGGCTCAGGCACCCTGTGCTTTCATCACCACCCTGCACTGCATCCTCCTCCTCTTCTCTCAAGGTTGGGGTGAATGTCCCTAGCCCCAGAACCTTCCAGATGAAGCCCTTTGGCTCCCTCCTCCAGGAACCACCCTCCCTCGCCTGCTCTATCTAGTCAACTATTTATCCTACAAAAGCCAGCTCTAATGAGGCCTCTTCTCTTTCTCCCTCCCAAGTTGACTCATTTAAGTAGCATGTTCTGCTATTTATTCATGTCCTTAAAGAGTGAGCTGTCCTCTTAGGAGACCAGACTGGTGACAATTGTCATACGCTCACATGCCAGGACCCTTTCTGCCCCAATAGGTGAAGTCAGGACCCAGGAATCCTACCACTCACAGGAACCTCTTGTCTTTCCCCACAGCGGATGACGCCTGTGGAGGGACCCTGCGGGGCCAGAGTGGAATCATCTCCAGTCCCCACTTTCCTGCTGAGTATCACAACAATGCTGACTGCACGTGGACCATCCTGGCTGAGCTTGGGGACACCATCGCCCTGGTATTTATTGACTTCCAGCTAGAGGATGGCTATGACTTCCTCGAGGTCACAGGGACCGAAGGCTCCTCTCTCTGGTGAGTCTCCCGCCAGCCCCCCTCCTTCCCTCGAGGCCTCTGCAGCTGGGGAGGACTGGACAGTCCAAGGTGTCCTCTGCACCCTCCTCCCCACTGGCTTGTTTTGAACTCCGGAGTCCTTGCATCTCATCATTAATGAGAAACCGCTGCATGGTTTTAAAGTGGAGATGCGTTTTTTACAGGGATTTCTAGATCTGATTTGAAGTGTGTCCTTGCTGGTTTCAGGATGGAACTCAGCGGAGGAATCTGAATTAAAGCGAAAAATGTTTTGGTCTCGTGACATGAGCTTTGGACAGGGTCTTGGTAGCACTGTACAGAATCATGTTGCGTCTCTGGATGGCACAAGCACCTTCGGGGGCCATCGCTCTTCTGAGCACTGCTGGGACCTTGAGACATGGGTAGTGTGTGTGAGGAGCAATGAAGGGATATGTCTCCCTCTTGCCAGCTGTGTCGGGGGCCACTCTTCTTCCTGAGCATCCCAGACACGCCCAGATGTTGGCAGGTCAGGGAGGAGGAGGGACATGGGAGGGTTGGGAGCCTGACATCCATCCTTGGTTAGTGTCTACAAGCTCTGTTAGTGTGTGCCCAAGAAGGCTGAGGGTGGCTTGGGGAGGCTGTGTGGCCAGCCTTTCCAGTCATGTGACATATAAGGTGTGCTCTTAGATTCACAGTGTGACTCTCTTCTCCTAATGATGATGTCTAGGGGTGTTTGTGACACATCAGGATCCAGCAGAAAAGTTTCCAGATGCAGGAAAGACTGGGCTGGGCATCTTCATTGACTTCATTGGCAGAGATGACTCAGGACATGAGACAGTGGGGCAGAAGGGCATTGCTGAATATTCTAGGCAAATCAGGACTTAGGGGCTTGAGAGCCAGGGGAGGTTAATGTGGAGGGACACGGGGTAGTTACTGGGGTGGTGGACAGACAGGGAAAGACAGAGCTGGCATGGAGAGGAAGGACACAAGGCTGTGATTGTACGTCTCCTGCCTACCAGTTATCATGGTGGTGAAAAACCTTCCTGAGGCAGGTAGTGGTGGCACGCACCTTTAACCCTAGCACTCGGGAGGCAGATAGGCAGATTTCTGTGAAGTCGAGGCTAATGTGGTCTACAAAGTGAGTTCTAGGACAGCCAGGGTTGCTACACAGAGAAATCCTGTCTTGAATGTAAAGAGGGGAGAGGGCCTCCTGAGCCAGATGCAGCCCTGTGAGGAGTGTGCTCTCGGTTGGGGGAAGAAGTCCACCTGGGAGGTTGGGTGTTCTGTAAATGTGCCTCTGGTCAGTGTGTGTGAGCAAGGAACTGGAGTTGCCCCAAGCTTCTCAGCTTTAAGACCCTGGGGCCCCAGGCTCATTCTGTAAAACACTCATTCTTCTGACAGCAAACAAAAAATATGAAAGGACAGAGAGAGGTGGGAGACACAGATTAAAACCATGGCATGCGCCCCTTTGGCCTTTTATGTATATGTATATGTGTATGTGTATGTGTATGTGTATGGATATGTAATGTGTGTATGTATATATATACATATATATAATGTGGCTATTTATACATTTTATTATGAAATAGTATCTGAATATCTCTACTCATGTATTTTTAACTTAGCATGGAATCATGAAAATCCTCCGTGCATCATTAGAGTCCTCTGAAACAGACTGTGATGAAAGTAGCGATTACTGAGCATTTCCTACCCGTAGGTGCCAGGCCAGTTCAGGTCAGTTCTAAGTTCCTTATAGATCTAAGTTCATTGCATGTTCATAAGATTCCTATGAAGTAAGTTCCATAATTCCTCTCCCTTTACAAACGAGGAAAAATAAGGGCCCGAGAGTGTCTGCTACTTGCTTTAGGTCACAAAGTGCTGGGGTTGCAGCTCTGGTTAACACCACTCAGTACCCATCTTTTCCACCAGCCATGGCGTGTTGTCTGTCTGTGATGGCTCTGTAGCTAGCTAGCACTCGGTGTCTTTTTCTCACTGCTAGGACTATGCCATGGTTTGTTTCTTGCTACCCCTCTTCCAGCCTCAAGCCTGTTTGACTCAGTTCTTTACACACGGGTCAAACAATCTTCTGTGGCTTCTGCCCCCCAGCCGTGAGTCTACACATCACCTGAACTAAAACAGATCTCAAAAGAGCCAGCCTGTTCCTTTAAGTCACCCAGTGGGGAAGGCATGATGTAGAGATCATTGTGGGTGTCATCCCCAACTCTTTGCCATAAGATTAATTTCGACTTATTAGGGAGGCTGGTGTTACAGGTGCCAGGCAGGGTGTGCTTGTGCTTCTAGTTTTTACAGACCTGCAATTACAGGTAAAATAAGCTTGGGACTCAGGCTGGGGGTTTGGAAAGGAGCAACTTTCTCCCCTGTGCCTTTCTTTCAAGGCTCCCCCGGATACTTGCAAAAGAAGGCTACACTGCTGGTTTAGGTAGACCAGTTTATAGGCATTGGATGAGATTTCAGGCTGTGCTCTTGAACTCTGGGTCCTCTTAAAAGAGGCAGATTTGAATGTGTGGGCATCTGTTTGTCTGAGGAGACAGAAACCCTTTGAAAGAACATACCTGCCACTCCCTGTTCCAGCAGCAGGTTGCCATGGATTCAGAGGAGAGGGGGCACATGCTATGCCTGACTCAGTTTCCTTTCTTCCCTCTGCCACATGAGAATAACACTGGGGTTTTCCTGAGGGCTCTGTTCAGTGGGATGTTCTGGACTGGTACGGGAATGATTTGTAATTTTCTGTTTTGCCACATAAGGCTATTTTAGAAGCGAGCCAGCCACCTCTTCTGCACTCAAGTTCATCAAACAAAGGACACCAGTGGCTTAGAGTGTGGCAGGAAATAATCACTTGGCAGCCTCGAGGTGATATAATGAAAGATGGGGGAGGGGGAGAGAACCACAGATAAACAGCAGGGTAGCCCAACCTCAGAGCCCACCAGCATACAAATAACATCTTGGAGGTCTTAGCCTCCCTGGTTTATACTGGCCTTCTAGAACACCGCCCAACCCCTTTTGTGGATAGGCTCTTACTACCATGAGCCTTGATCCACACGGTTCTACCATGTTTAGAAAGCCCTAGGACTTAGACCCTCTCCCCCTTCACTCATTGTATGAGAGCAAGAAGATTGACTATGAGCAAAGACTGTGCTTGAATAATCCCAACACAATCTGCCTCTCCCCTGACACACACATACGCTACGCCAGTACCCAGGTACGCCCCTGCACATCACTACCATGGACGTACCACTGAGCCAGCACACCACCCCTTTACACACCAGAGTTTTTTTTGGCTGACCTGGATTGGGGAGGTGCTCTCTGAAGGTGCTGCTCTTACCCAGTGGGTAGGCTTGACCTCTGACCCCAATGGATCCCACAGTTTTCCATCACATTAAAGGAAAATGTTCTCAGCATTTCTATCTTCAACAAATCCTGATACCTTCAAAGGGTTAGGCTTGGGGATGCAGGAAACTATTTATATAGGAAACCTGGGTCTCTGGGGGACATCGGGTCAATTTGAGTTGAGAAGTTATAGCCAGCTGGCTACAAAGATGGTCTCTCCATGAATGGGGCAATCATGGCAGAGAAGGCTGAGGAGAAACTACTAGACCCATCCCTCTTCCTCCTTCTGCTGTCTTGTGGCTAGGGCTCAAGCTCCACTATGCCGTCTAGATGAGAAAAGGTCAGCCTGGGAGTCAGATACACTTGGCCTTAAGTAGCTGTCTAATCCCAGGATAGTAAATGACCCTTTGAGCCTCAGTTTCCACACTTGAAAATGATGTTCATGCTATACAGCATGCAGAGAGAACCGTATGTGTACACCGCTGCCAGGCTCCTCCCTGGTGTAGTACTCCCGGTCTGGAGACCACCCTAGGTCCATTCTTTGAGGGATAAAAGGCAAACTGCGACATCTCTATGGACTTGACAGACCCCATTCTCACCCTTAGAGTCCCTTTACATCACTCCTCTTTGCATGCTTTTATTCATGTAGTTATGGACACAAAAGTTCCAGTCTACAGACAGTCAGTTTCAGTGTTTTGGGGCCACACTCTCTCCCTTTGAAAAACCTTGTTTTAATTATTAAGCATCCAACACGTGGAATTTAAGCACACTGAAGCCATTTGATCTCAGCGACTTTTGACTCAGTATTTTATTGAGGGACCCTTAGAAGGAGCAGAGTCAGAGGCACATGGTATATGCCGGTGGGGGTCTGCTCAGAATACCTATTTGCTTATTCAGTCACAGCCAACTGTTAGCTTAGGTCATCTGTGTGCTTTCTTACTCCCTTCTACTTATTTTTCATAACCATTTATTGAGATCCTTCTATGAACCAGGCTTTTGTAGATGCTGAGGACAAAGACACAGACCGGGATCCTGGGGAGTTATTCATTCAGTCCACAAACGTTTTTGTAATAGTCACTCACTGTGCTGGACCCTGGAGCTCACAACCAGTGCTAGGGGGAGAATAGTATTCAGTGGTTTACAATATCGTGTGTTAGGTATTCTTCTAAGAGGTATAACGGAGGTTCTCCCAGGGCCTGAAAAGAGAAACACAAGGACTGGGACTCTTTCCCTTCAAGAACTGAAACCCCATTTCCAACCAACTTAAGCTACAAAGGAAATGTGTTGGCATCTGTCGCTGAAAGAAAACCAGGAGTTGGCTGCAAGTACTGCTGGATCAAGGTGAACAAATAATGCCATCTCTCCCCCCTAGGGTTTGCTCTCCTATAGATTAGTATTATGGAGTAGTATTCTTTTCAGGTAGGCTTTCTCCTTGAGTAGGCAAAAAAGATTCCCACCAGGTCCCTGCCACCCACCTGTGTTAGCCATTCTAGTAGGAAGTTGTCATAGTGCTTTATTTTATTTGTTATTGATTGAGAATTTCATAGATACATTTAGTGTGTTTGGATCAAGCCCCCACCCTCTCCCTCCAGTTCTTCCCCATCATTACCGTCCCCTCCCAACTTCATGTCTTCTTTTCTTAACACATGAAGTCCATTTAGCGCAGCCAGTATGTACATGAGTGTAGGCCACCTATTGCAAGAGGGGCATTCTCTCAAGGACCACATCCCTAAAGAAAAAGGACTCCGCTGTCCTAGCAGCAATCAGTTGCCCAGTGCACCTCAGCTAGGTATGAGATTCCCTGACTTACTGCCCACACCGTACTAGGATTTTGTCTGGCTGGGTTACCCAGCCACTGTCAGTTTGTATATGTAATTCCCCTGCGTCCAGGAATCACTCTTTAGCTGTAGGCAACCGCTGCTTCTAGCTCTTATAATTGTCCCTTCCATAGTGATCTGCTCTTGGTCACTCTCTTGGACACCACTGCCGAAGACACCACACATTTGACTCAGACGTCCTGGAAGCCTCATCCTTACTGGCTAGCTTTCACAGTGCTGGAAGGTGCTACACATGCTTCTGGGGCTGAGAAAAGTGGGGGAGGGGATGTGATGCTGATGTTCTGTTCGGCACTGAGCACTCTGCAATCTCTTCTTCTCTGCATGTGGACCACTTGTGGGTTTCTCTGTCAGTCGTCATCTACTGCAAGGAGCCTCTCTGATGAGGGTTGAGAGATGTCCTGATCTGTAGCTATAACAAGGTGTCTTTAGGATTCAGTTTAATATTACGTCCATTTAGCAGAATAGTAGTGGTAGGCCTGTGACCCAGCCAGTCTCAGGTTCTTGGCCCATTAATAGGGCAGAGAATAAGTTCTCTTTATGTAGAGTATGCCTTAATTCTGATCAGAAAGTATTTGGTTACTCCCATAACATTGGTACCTCTGTTGCCAGTGGGCATTTATCTTGGCAGACTAACCGTAACTGGCTTGCAGGGTTCACTACTTTTCTCAGCCCCAGAAGCATGCGTAGCACCTTCCAGCACTGTGAAAGCTAGCCAGTAAGGACGAGGCTTCCAGGACGTTTGAGTCAAATGTTGGTGTCTTTGGCAATGGGCTCTTACCATCACATTTTGGAAATGTCCAAGAGAGTGACCAGGAACAGTGACGATGTCCTGTAATGCTTTGGAGGTTGATATGGGACCCTAGCCTTTCTTGCTAATACCTGCAAAGGTGGCAGTGTCACAGTTACACAGTCACATGCTCACCCCTCAAAAACGTTGAAACCAGAGATGCTCCCATCCACCAGAGTCAGGTCATATAACCACAGACCTCTTGTTGACCCTGGAGTAGGGATGAGTCCAAGGAAGAGAACCCTGGAGCGTCCTTCAGAAAAGTTGTCAGTCTCTTGACACATTGCGTTTAAGACTCTGTACAATGTGTCCCCAGGGGTGGGTTTTATGTTGAGCCAAAGAAAGTGTAAGATTTTGCTACCAGCCTGGAACAGGAAGGAAGGATCCCTGATGTTGATAAGCCAGGAAGGCCTCCTGGTGTTGGGGGCATTGTAAGCCAGGTGCAAGGAATGGGGCAGGGTGATGACTGTACACAAACCTCAGTGAACAGTAGAAAAGTGTGGGCCTGGGTAGGGTCTCGCCCCGTGTTCACAGAGCGGGTTCCACACTGGCAGAAAGCTACTGAAAGCCTTAAGCACAGGGGCAAGAATACCCTGAATGTTACTGGGGTCAAACTTGAAGGCCCAGAAGGCAACTGTAAAACTTGTTTGCAGAGACCAGCCTGGGCTGCAGCAACTCTGGAGTAGGGAAGGGAGGGCATTAAAAACATCTCAGATATAGGGTTGGGGTGACAACTTAGTTGGTAGAGGCACACCTACCATGTAAGGAAGCCCTTGGATCATTCCTTAACCTCAACTACACTGGGTATGCACACCGACAATCCCAGCACTCAGGAGGGAGGTGTAGGGGCAGCTAAAGTTCAAGGTCATCCTTGGATACACTGCAAATTGGTGGCTAGCCTGAGCTAAGTGAGACCTGGAGGCTCCTAAGGACAATGAAGGTAGGAGAGGAATTGGGGGCTATCCATGTCTCTTACTGAATGACTGTGGGGGCCACATACTGAACAAAGTGTGTGTGGGGAAGAGGCGGGGCTAAGGCAGAGGAGATAGGTGGTACCTGCTGGCCACTCTAGCATAAAACAGGCATTGTAAGGAAGCCAAGTCTACAGCAAGGATGGAAATACGGCTGCCCAGGGACAGGGCACTTTGAAGCTCTGAAAAACAGAACTTTGGGATTAGATCTGTAAGGGTGATCAGTGAATGAACTCAGTAGTCATGTCAGCCAAATTTGGTGTCGGATTTCTCTGGAATCAACAACTTATGTTTCTCTTTACCTCACTGTCATGGGCCACCCCCTGTCTTGATCACCAGTCCCCCTCCATCAGTTTATCCATCTCTACATAGTTCTTCCACCCATGCCCTGTCTGGGATTGGCCCTGGCCCTGGGAGCATAGCAGTGGAGAAGACAAGAGAGGCCTGTGCCCTTGTGAAAACTTATGATCCCCAGACAATCACAGAGTGGACAGCAGACACCTGTGAGATCTCGTAACAGGTGACGAGACGCGGGAGGAAAAGCAGCAGAGACCCCATGATAGAAGGATCAGGGGTGTGCCATCACTGAGGGGAAAGGTGGAGCCTTCCTGCTAGGAGGGGGGCACTGTGGAACCATCACCATGTCCTAGCTGCCTTTGAACCCCATGTATGGCTTGGAGATTGTCTCTGGAGGTTTTTTCCTTGAATGTCAGAAGCTTGGTAGGATCAAGGTCCCAAATTGGCAGACATGGACAGTACAAGGACCAGTAATGCTGAGCCTAACCCAGGGGATCTGGTGAGCAAGCAGATAAACTGAATCTGAGACTAGGAACCTACTGCGGTACCCAGCCGGTGATACTCCCACTACCTCTCCATCCCTGCTACACGGCACGGCTTTAGGTCACACCAAGAAACTGTCTGCTTCTGATGGAGCCCATGAAATTGCATCTGTTGTATCCATCAGAAGCCAGGCCATAAATAACTAGCCTTTTAAAATCTCATCTCATGCATCTCTCGGAGTTGGAAATAGCATTACAAGCTCCATAGCCGAGCCATAGGAAAGGATTAGTGCCCTAGCAGGCCGCTGGCATGCACGAGTCCGCAGGGCCAAGGCCCTGACTCCCAAGCTCTCTACTGAGGAGCAGTGTGACTTCTTCTCCTCCCGTCTGCAGGTGACAACATGCTTTCAGAAAGAAAAACAAAGTCTGAGCTGGGAGAGCAGGGCTCAAGGCTACATTGTCTGCCAGAGACACAGGGGCTCTGCTGGAGCTTGGGGCTCACAGTCTGTGCGTGGGAAGTGGAAGTAGGGCAGCTGGCCTGCCCCCCATGGCTCTGACGGCATGCAACAGGTTTGTACTAAGTACTTCATCTGCTAGGAGGCCTGTGCCAGGGCTGTGAAGGGCACAGACAACAAGATGCTGTCCTCAACCTCTCCCAAGGAGCTGCCAGGTGCCTGGCAGCATGGCTAAGACAGATGGAAGACCTTGTTTTGGGCCCTTCTTGGGGCCCCCGCATTCTGGCAAGCCCTGTTTTCCAGAAGAGTGTTGATTCATCCGGAATGTCCAAGGTCTCCATTTCTTTATTTGGCCACAGTGTGCCTTCCACTCATTCATGGCTGAGTCCAGCCTATATATTCCACCAGTGTTTCTCCTCTCTGTGGCTCCTGCTCTCTCTTTCTCTCTCTGTTTCTCTCCAGCCAGTGGCTAGGGTGTGACACTCACAGATTCATCGGGGCAACAGAATTCACATAGAGAGCTGGTATCTGGGTCATTTAGGAAGAAAAGGAAGGACACTGGTCAAAAAGAAGACAAGACTTCTGGTATTCCAGGTCATTTGTCACCTAGGCTTCTGTTTCTTAAGAGTCTCACTGTGTAGGCCAGGCAGGCCCAGATCTTGCTGTGTAGACCAGGCTGGCTTCTAGCTCACAGGATCCACCGGCCTTTCCCTCCTAAGTGTTGGAATTAAAGGTGTGAACCGCCATGCCAGGTTCACTCAAGCTTCTTGTAGAGTAGCCTACGCTGTGCTCCCAGTCTTTGGTTCCTGTTATTCCCTTCATCTACTTCCTCCTCCAAACCTCAGCCTTCCTTGAACCCATTCACTCTGAGGGCATTTCAGATGCCATCTTGGAGGATGCTCTGTAACACTTAGACTGGGTATTTTATTTTGAGTGTTTTCTCCTTTCTCCACCTTCAGGCTCCTTTCTGATTTTTGGCTTTGTTTTATGTTGGAGATGGTACTGAGGTTTGAACCCAAGGCCTTGCAAGTGCTCTACCGTGGTACTATTTGCCAACTTCTCTCATTCTCTCATTGGACTTCTCTAAGCCGTCCTTCTAATCGTCTCTCCTTTGATGGCCTCAAAGCTCTGATCGTGTCCGATTGCCCTACTCAGTAAACACATTCTCTTTGGGTAAGCTTACCTGCTGTCAAAGCTTCAGGTACCATCTGTTTGTTTTGAAAGCCAAAGCTGGCTCCCTAGACCACCTCTCCACTGAATATCAAACTGTAGAGCCAATCACTGGGTGGGTGTGGCCCCAACCACATGCCATCGCTGCCTCTAACCCAGCTCTTCCCACCTCTCCTCATCAGTGACTGCATAAAGGCCGCACTGGCCGGTTTTGGGTGTCAACTTGACATAAGCTAGACTCATCAAAGAGGAAGGAGCCTCCGTTGAGGAAATGCCTCCATGAGATCCAGCTATAAGGCATTTTCTCAATTAATGATCTTTGGGGAGGGCCCAGCCCACTGTGGGTGGTGCCATTCCTGGGCTAATAGTCCTAGGTCCTATAAGAAGGCAGGCTGAGCAAGCCATGGGAAGTAAGCCAATAAGCAGCATTCTTCTATGACCTTTGCATCAGCTCCTGCCTCCAAGTTCCAGCCCTGCTTAAGTTGCTGTCCTGACTTCCTCCAATGATGGAAGTGTGAGCCAAATAAACCCTCTCCTCCCCAACTTCCTTTTTGGTTCTGGTGTTTCATCACAGAATAGAAACCCTAACTAAGACAAAGGCCAAATTCCTTCTCCTGCTTAGTTTTTGGCACTACCTTGTTATCTAAACTCCAGGGACTTGTCCCCACTCTGTCCCCATCTCAACAGCCACAATCAATTAAGGGCTAAGCTCTCCCAGCATACCTCCTTCAATATGTCTTTCTCTCTTGCTGCTACTCCCCGAATTCAGGCGTTGTCTCATCTTTGTGGGTTTTAATCGCCTTTTTCCTCCGCTCCCAGCATCTTGGCTTTCTCTAATTCATCCTTCCCACTGCCATCAGAATGGCTTAATTAAAATGCAGCTCCAACATGCTAAGCCCCAGGCGAAAGCTTTCAATCGCTCTCTGTTGTCTAACAGAACAGACTTCAAGGCCTTGATAAGGCACCCAAGATCCATTTGGATCTAACTAGCCCTTGCTTCCCACTGCAGCCTCATCTCTTGACTTTCCAAACTTTGAAAACCATCAACCCAGGGCACTCATCCAGAGGACCTGGGTTCGATTCCTAGCACCCATATAGTTGCTCACAACCATCTGTGTCTCCAGTCCCAGGAGATCCAGGGCCGCCTTCTGCCCTTTATAGGCACCAGATACACTTGTGTTGCACAGCCACATAGGCCGATGAAGCACTCATACGAACAAAATAAATGGATTTTAAGAAGAAAAAGCCATTAGCTCTAAATCCCACCGTGATACCACTAAGGAATGTTTCTTGCTTGATGGAAGTGTCTGTAATCCAGAATCATGCAAGTGGATACCCGGGCTCAAGAACGTCCCCCCACCCTGTGGCCGCACTGTCTAGAATATGTGACCTCTGGTGGCATGGCAGGGAATGTGCATTGAGCATCCAGCATGGACTTTTCACTATCTTATCCCAGATATGATATACTTTACTTCTGGCTCCTTTTTCATTGATTGGAAATTACCACATGGTCTATACAAGCTCTCAGGAAGCCAGGAAATGTGGGTAAGCAGATAAAATGCTTGATGAGGCAACCTCTGCCATGCCTTGTGTCCCTATAATTAAGATGCCCTGCTCCTGCTCCTGCCCCTGCCCCTGCCCCAGACACCCCCCCCCCTCATGCCCCAAGTCTCATCTTCACCAGGCTGGAGTCACCTTCTCATTTCCTCATCTTTTGTGTACTCTGGATACACCTAACAGCACACAGCCATGAGATAGTATCTGCCATCTAAAACCCTAACCAAAAAGGGCACCCCAAAAGTCACTGCTTCTCCACCCCAGTCAGTTACTACACAGTTCCTCAGCTACCCCAGGTGCTGAGCCCATTCTCTTTCTTAGTTATGCCCAACATTGCCACTAAAACAGACCTTGCTAAGACTACTGGTGCCCCACCCACCCCGGGTAGCCAAATCCAGTATCACTCTTCCACCCACATGTGATTTGGTTTTCCGGCAACATACTTGGCTTAAGCTAGAGAGTCATCAGAGAGGACTGGAGAGCCGTGGAGAGCAAGCCAGTCAGCAGCACCCCTCCATGGCCTCTGCATCCGCTCCTGCCTCCAGGTTCCTGCCCTGGTTTGAGTTCCTGTCTTGACTTCCTTTGATGAGGTAGTGTAAGCCAAACCATTTCCTCCCCAGCTTGCCTTTCGGCCATGGTGTTTTATCACAGCGATAGTGACCCTAACTAAGACAGTCTCCTCTTGGCTACCAGGGAATGCCTTGTCTGCTATCATGACCTTTCTGTGAAGCCTCCTGTTTTCTCTTCTCCACTGTTCCACCTCTGCCCAGCCAAGAGGTCCAGAACCCTCCACTTTTACCCATTCCCCCTCATTTCCAGGTACCCTCACAGGTACGTTTTCAATATAATCTGGATGCCAATAGCTCTCCATTAAATTTTCTGCCCTCCAAACTCCATGTATATTAACAGGAATCTCAAAATAAACACATCCAAAATAGATGTCTTTTCTTAGTGTGGCGAAATGTGTATTACATGACATTTGCCATTTTCCCATTAAATGTACAATTTGGCATCATTAAGGACACTGGATAACAGCCTTGTCCATTATTGCCCACCCAACTTCCCCCAACATCCCGCTGAAACGACATAGCCACTGAATGACAGCCTTCAGCTGGGGCAACCACTCCTCTCTGTCTGTCCCCCTGGATCTGACCCCTTGGGGTGTCTCATATAAGCAGGTGGCCATGCTCCTCTGTGTTTAGGAGAATATTTTCCAGGTTCATGGTGTCAGAGTCTATTCAGGCTCGTATCCCATCGGGCTTTGCGTGTCCTTTGGTTAATCCATTCTTCCGCTGGCTTGGATGGTTTCTCTTTCATTAGAACGTCCTCCTCTTCCTACTGTAATGGCTCCTCTCCCACCCTTCTCTACGGGCTCCCACATCCCTCTCTCTCCATGGATAAGCTTCTTCTGCCCATTCTGCACCGCCAGTGTCTTTGGGCCACTCTGTGGCCAGAGTCTACTCACCCCAGTATCTGTTCTCGGGGAAGCAAGGAAAGTTCTAGTTCATAAAGCAGATCCTGTCTTGGCTTTCTGTCTTGTCCTAGGCAGGCTTCCACCTCGCCTAGCTTCCCCTCAGCCTTCTTCCCTGCCTTTCCCATCCTCACCATGGTCCAGCAACATGCCTCCCCGGATGTGCTAAGAGGACTTGTCTTGGACTTCTTCCAACTGGCTTTAAGATTCTGTTCCTTTGGTTTTACTTTGTTTTTTCCACACAGTGTTCATCTGCATAGCCCTGGCTGGCCTCGAACTCACAGAGATCCGCCTGCCTCTGCCTCCTGAGTGCCGGGGTTAAAAGTGTGTGCCACTACTGCCTGGGCTTGTTCCTTTGGTCTTTAAAATCGTATTTCTTCAAAAGTCAGCCTGCCTCTCTCTCTTCCCCCCCTCCCCCCTCATTTAAAGGGCCTGTGTGTTTTGAAACACTGAATTCACTTTAAAGATCTCCTTTCCAAGAAAGCCTTCCAGCCCATACAATCTCAGCATACTCTAGCTCTGTATCATAATATCTTGCTTTATTTCAGGCCTTTATTGAGACGTAGTATTTTCTTGCTTACTGATGTCTGTGGTTTTTCATGCTTTTCCTGTTCTCCCCACTCCTATTGATGGAAAAAATTTAAAAGGCCCAGATCCTGGGCTTGGCACTTAGTAGGACTCTAGGGTGGGCTTGCCCCGCGGACTGTGCTTGGCTGATCTCAGCGTCCTGTGGCTAATTGCAAAGGTTAACGTGGAGCCTCTCCACCAAGTATTTTAAGTAATCACCTTCCTGGGGGACATTTGCAAATTAGCACTGACTCTTGCTGATTACTCCTCCTCAACTCTGTCTGATTAATAATTAATCAGCAAACTGTTTGGCCAGAGAAGGCTGATCAGCGCCAGGAAAGATCTTAAATCATGCAAGTCATTGGCTAGTCCTCAAACCACCGAAAACAGCCCGGCAGTGGGCAGGACTGGAGAGGACTGACCTCGAGAACCAGGAATGGTCTCCAGGTTGTTGGTTTTTCTCTTTTTGTCTTTCCCTCCCTACCCCTCACCACCTTTTGAACAGGAAATCAGTTCGGCTCTGAGAGAGAAAGGGGAGGAGGCACAAAAAAAAAGAAATGTGTTAAATATCACTGCTTTATTATTATTATTATTATTATTATTATTATTATTATTATTATTATTTCCATTCAAAGCAGTTTTGGCCTGAGGGTAGAGGTTAAAATTAGCCAGTTTGCTAAGCAAATGGCTGTCTGGTACCTCATGTCATTCTCTGCAGTCCCCATCAATTTTCAACTCTCCACTCAAGTCCCCAGACCGGCACACCTAGCTCTAGGAAGAGGCTTAATGGGCACAGCTCCCTGCTGCACCCCAGGCTTGGGGAGGAATCAATTTACCAGCCACCTGTCCCATCAGGATTCCTTCTAGTGCCCTTTGCCTCCCACCTACAAACCCCAGGGTGGCAGGAGAGAAGGCAATCAGAGAGAGATGAACGCACGTGCACTGTCAGCCATGAACTTGAAGACTGCTGGAGGCCTCTTTAAGTCTCAGGCATTGCCTCCTGTCTCAAAAGCCAGGTCTGTGTGGAGCTTCATCTTCCCCAGCTTCCTACATGGGTCACAGAGATATGGCTGAGGTAAACTGTAGAGAGACCAGAGAGGTCCGTTAATGCTGAACTCTGGCCCAGAGAGAAGAAACAGGAAGAAAAGCTAGTCTGAAGGATAGGCTTACAGCCCCGATTGCCAGTGAGAACCATCCGTCGGAGAAGGTGCCACCCTCACTAACTGCATTAGAATGCCCTCAGGTGAGACTGTGGGTCTCAGTGCGCACTGCTGAGGGCATGATGCAGCCTTGGAAGCTTTGGGGACATGATGGGGGTGCTTCAAAGAGTGAAGCTGGGGATGAGCCTCTCAGGGACTCATTGTCCTGACCATTAATGACAGGCAGGACAGAGGGAAAAAAGGTGGATGGAGACTGCTGCTTCCAGGGACCCCAAAACTTCTCCCACATATTCCTCTTGGTTGTACTCCTGTTTTCCAAAATACCCCCCAGAACTGACTGAACTTCCCAAATTCCCCCCACCGACTCCCTGCTCAGAAACTTGTTTGTGTGTTTCCATATTTCTGTATTTTATCTGTATGTATGATTGTCCTCTATTTTGGGGATTCTACATATGAGATCGTCAGTATATTCCTTCGATGACTGGCTGTTGCCAAAGGGAACGCGTTTCCCAGTCAGCTCTGTGAGACGATGGATAGGCCACTTGGCTCCACCATAGCAGCCACGTGCATAACACCGTACACACCTATCTTACTTAAAGCGCTATCTTCTATACCGTGAATACACATAAAAATTATTTTTAAGTTAAAGACACAGAAAAGTATCCACTGATTCCCTCTTTGACTGAATTGGGGTAGTTATATTTATTAGATGTCTTGCTCCAGTGAGTCTCACTGCAATGTTTGAGTTAGGCATTACCATGGCCATGTTATAGATAAAGCAAATGATCTCTACAGACTTCTTCTCACACCTGGGCAGCTGGATTTTCCATCTGGATTCTTGGGCAAATCCTAACCCAGCCAGTCTAGGGTCCTCCCTTTTCCTCAGAGCAGGCTCTGCTGTGTATTAGTCTCTCTGTACTGTACCTTACTCTTTGACCTTATGAAACTTTCCCAAAAGAGTAGTTCATTCTCCCTCTTCATCAAGCAGAAAGTCTGAGGGGGTCACGCGATAAAGACAGGTGCTCAGTGTCACACAGCTGCTACGTGTCTAGGCTAGGAGGGAGTTGAGCCCTCACCTCTGAACTCTGAGCCTGGATTTAGTCCCCACTTCTCTCTCTCTCCTCTTGTCCTCTGTGCTCAGATTCTCTCTTGGCCCCAAGGAGCACAACCTGGAGAAGCATGGCCTTCCTGGTGGGTCCTAGTACCAAGTGTTCTGCCAGCAGTTCCTGTGTCCTCAGTGAGCTTGCCCTCTTGGGGGTGAGGGTTGTGTAGAGTTACAAGAACTCATTTGGCACAGAGGGCCTTGGGCAGGCCCAGCATTTCAGCTTGTCTGTCCTTCCTCAGACCTTGCAGGGCAATAGGACAGGGACGGGCCTCTCTCCCACCCTTCCTCCCCTCCCTTACTCCCAGCATGTGCTCCGGGTTCAAGGTGCTGCTAGTCTGAGCCTCTGCAGTTGCTGAGTCAGGGATGCTGCCTCAAGGTGGTATAGGGCAGGATCCTCAGCAGGAGGATGTGATGTCCCTCTCGGCCAGGTGGCTCTAATATCTCAGAGTCATCTCATACCGTCCTAAAGGACTGCAGGGAGAGAGTCAGGGGTGAACAGCCATGGCTGTGACTCCAGTGAGTCACACATTCTGAATACCTTTTGCCCCAGTTTCATAAGGCAGGTGACACGTTGCAGGTCTTCCTCCCAGATTGCTGGCATTTGAGACTTAGGACCCCAAAATGTCCACAATTTTTATGTATGCGCACAGCCCTGCAGACTCTCCTGATATTTCTGGAAACCAGAATTGTGTGAGGAAGAAAGCAGGAACCATGTCTGTGGAGCACCTACTACATACCAGGGACCTGCCTTCCTGGTCTCCTTTGAATCTTTAAGCAACTGTGTGGAAGAGATTCCTCAGGGTCACATACCCAAGGTCACAGATTCAGAGGCCCATCCAAACCCTTCTTTACCTCCCAGCCTGCTTTCTCTTTCTGCCCCCTGGATCTTAGAGGTCTGTGATATAGAGAAGCTATCTGTGCCCCCCGACACACCCAAGCCCTGTAGCCTCTGTGCCAGGTTGTCTTCTTGGGGTGGCTGTGGCTGATACAAGCCACCACAGCTATGGTGGGACAGCTGCTGTCAGCCTTCCTGCTCAGGAGAGCCCTGTCACTACAGACAAATGGCCCCTGTCATTTAGCCATAGCATTCTCATTGCTGGTCTGAGGTCTGAGTTGTCCAGATAACCCATTTCATTTCATGTTGTCTTGGCGGTGCCACAAGGGTGCCCAGACAGTGACAGCCTAGCCTTTGACCCGACCCAGAAGAGTCGCAGACAGGCCTGTTTCCTGATGTCGGCTTGCAGCCCAATCGACTCACAATTATTAGACTGTCAAGCTCCATCAAGTGACACTGTTCACAGGAGGGCAAGTTTCCCTAGGCCTCACTCTGAACAGAGATGACATCCCAGACATTGCTTGTGCCATCCAAACTTCCACCAGTGATTTCGGCACAGTTGTCAATCTTATTCCAACTCCTGCCCAACAATGGGCTCCCTAGCTCCTCTAAAGAACCACCCCCCCACCCCAGTCCCTCTGCTTGTAATTATCCACGCCCAGCTCCTTCCCCAGCCCCACCTCCCCCTGGTGTCTTAGCGAATAATTACCTTCACCAGGAAGTAGACAAGTCTCTGGTGACTCCTGGCCCGGCTGGAAAAGATTCATTATTCTGTATCTGGAAATAACCAGCCCTGTCAGCAAGGGGGTTGAGATAACACCACTGTAAAACCTCTCCATTCAGGGGAATTAATTAGGAGTCCTTATTAAACATCCAATTAGGCAAAAGGGCATTTTTATCTGTGATAGTCAGCTGCTCTTATTTTTCTTAAGCTATAACTCCAAGTTTTTTGGTGATTTTTTATTTTTTGTTTTTTTAGAAAATCATGGCTTGTATGTTTCTGTGGAGCAATTCTCTCTTCCAACGTCAGCTATGTCTTCATCAGCATGTGAGAATAGATTTTTGCCATTCACTTTGCAATGCTTTGTCTCTTTGGAGTGTCGTAATGGCTCCACCACATCCCTTGGGTGGGACCTGTAGCCTGGATGGTTCATTTGGGGAGTGGGGTGTTTCCTTAGAGTAGCCTCAGGCCACTTGGTGTTTCTTAGCATCCAGATTCTGTGGGTCAGTGGGAAACGATGTGGACTGTCTGTGTAAACAAGGACAAGGTGCTTGACCTCTCTGAACTTCAATGTATTCCTCTCTTAATCGATCACCCAGGGCCAGAGTAAGGATTAAGGATGGATGGCTGTGAGGCTGGGAGATGGTTCAGTGGATAAGAGAGTGTGTGGAGACCAAGCACAAGGACCTGAACACAACTCCCCAGCACCTACTTTAAAAGCCAGGAAATGGCTGTGCGTGCCTGCAGCCCCAGCACAGGGCAGAGATTGAGAGAGGTAGATCCTAGGAGCTCAATGGTCAGGTAGTCTCCCCGAACCAGCAAGAGCTTCTCATCCAGTGAGACATTGTGTGTGATAGAGGTAGACTCCCAACATCCTTGATGTATGTGAATAGCCACAGATACCTGTATGCTCAAATGCATGCAGTCCATGGGCTCACATGCACACGCGAGCACACACACACACACACACACACACACACACACACACACACACACACCACACACCACACACACACACACAAATGTATTCACTATAAAAATTATACCCATTGGGTAGGAATATGGCTCTTTGCCAGAGCTCTTGACTAGCAGGTGCAAAGGCCCTGGGTTTAATTCCCCAGCCCTATAAATAGTAATAAAAACTTGGCTTAGAGTCAGGGCCCTTTATCAAGGCCTCCTTGTATTCATACTCACGTGACATGTGACCTTGGAAGAGGTGACTTCTACATCTTTAGTGTCCTTATCCCAAACTGGGAGGGTTAGAAGGGGTGGCATGTGAGAGCAGCTTCTCTCCGGACGGTGTCTTAATCACTTCTCTATTGCTGTGACAGAAAACCATGACCAGAGCTGCTTATAGAAGAAAGGGTTTATGTGGGCTTCTTGTTCTGGTGGGTTAGAGTCCATGATGGCAGAGCAAAGAGGTGTGGCAGCATGACCAGGAAGCTGCTCTCTCTGCAAGCACAAAGCAGGAGTGGTTAAGCATCTTTAAGCTCTTGTCTGGCAGCAGTATGTCCTCTAACATGGCCACACCTTCTAAGCATCCCCAAACAGATCCCCCCCTCCCCACTGGAAACTAAGTGTTCAAATGCCAGAGACTGAAACAAGCCACCGCCAAGAGCAAGAAGTATATGTTTGGTAAGCTTGAAACAGTGTGTTTTGTCTCTTTCAAATTAGTTCCGAGAGGTTTCCTGGAAAGAGCTTTTCCTGCACCCCACTCTAAAAAGAATTGGCTCCTTTTTTTCCCAGGGGGTGCCTGTGTGACTGGAGGCTGGAACCCCCCGCTCTGTGTCACCCAGCTCTGACCTCTATTAGTTCCAACAGAAGTAGACTATTAAATAGGTGAGGGGTAGCCTCTTGGCCTCAGCCTCTGAGCCTCCAGGCCTAGTTCTCTTGGCCATAGCTGTGGCCACACACATGTCTGCCTGTAGACTTGTAAATCATGTCACCAAGGAGACCACCCACAGCTTGTTTATTTCAGAGAAGAGAAGACCTGGAGAAATAACAGACAAGGAGGCTTCTGGAGAAGCCCGTTGAAAGGGCATTGTTCCACATCCCACAGATAAGGAAAAGCACCCGCCGCCTCCCTCAGCATGTAAATGACAGAGCCACAGAGCCATCTGAACTCTTCAAATCAGGCCCCTCGGATTTCTCCTACACAGCACCATCCCCTGCCACCTGTCCCTAGGCCAGCATTTGCCAGACTTTGAATGACAGGGTCAGGGCAGGTGCTCTCAGGTTCAGCAGGATTGCTATCCATGTTAAGCCTGCTTCATGCCATGTCTCTTTCCTGTCTGAATGTATGTTTCTGCTACCTGTTTCTTATACCTCAGTTTACCACACAGGAGAGTCCTGGTTAGTTCCCAGTTCCTTTTCTCAGTATTGCTTGGCCTCCGTGCCCTCTGCCCATGTCCCTCCCCTACTGCTTCTCTGCTCATTCCTCTGCTCTCTCTCTCCTCTCTCTCCTTGTCCTTCTATCCCTCTCAATCTCTCACCATCCCCACCCACCAAAGGCACACCAGTCTCGTAGCTCCTTCTTACATAGCAGGCATGCTCTTCCCACCCCAGGGCCTTTGCACTTACTGTTCCCTCTATCCGGAACATTCTTACCCTCCATTTTCACAGAACTCAAGTCCCTGGCCTCCTTCAGCTGCCACTTCTAAGCTCACATTCTCAGTGATGCTCTCTAGGAACACGCACTCGAGATGGAAAATGCCTCTTGCCATTCTCAGAGTATCCAAGAGTGTTCTCACAGCTGACTCCACACCCCAAATGTGTCGGGCCCCAGAAGCTCTGTCACTTGAGAGCCACCTGATTCAACTGAGGAAACTGGCCCATGGGAAATGACCTTGCCAGGATTGACTGTGGCGGGAAGATCTTAGAGGAACTGTGAACGTAACAAGTTCATTTTAAAGCAGACCCTGAGCTGTGGTCATGTGCAGGACTCAACCCTGCACCACAGAAACCCAGTATCCTGGGGCAAAAACACGATTCTGGAAGAGAAGGCAGGCTGGGCTGTGAACCAAGAGCTAGCTCCTCTCTTCCTCCCTCTCCCCACCCCCTCACCCCCTGCCAATTCCCCCATCAAATAATTCCTGATAATGAAGTTAGGATGAGTCGTTGGCTTTCTGATGAGCGTGAATTCATCATCGAAATCTACATATTTCAATCCCCTGATATGTGCTCAGATTCCTAACCTGATTAATATGTAAAGTGCTTCATCCTAGAACTTACCAAGAATGAGCCCAGTGTGGTTCTCAGAACAGCATGGCTCCTGACCTCCGGGGACCTGGCATGTGTAAGAGATGCCAGGGTGCCAGGTTGGGAGGGGCCATGGGACTTCATCACCCACTGGGTCAAGGTGTCAAAGGGTCCAGCTGAGAGGGCACATCAGACCCCTGGACACCCCAGTACTGTGACTTTAGACATCCCTGCTTGGTAACCCAGAAAGACATTGCTGCATGGCTCAGCACACAGCGCCCCAAACTGATGCAGCCTACATCCTGGTGTCTATAAACCCCAATGAGATACAGCTCCCTTCCACGTCGAAGGCCACCCAATAACATTACCTGTGTGACAACACCGCCTGGCCAGATCTTTGTTCTGTCTCTGCAAGCCCCCCTACAGAGAAAACCAAAGTTTGGCAAGAAGCCCTTTCATCCTTCCTCCACAGCCACAACCCTGGCTCTGCCCCGACTGCCACCAACCAGTCTCTTGTCATTCCCAAGATTCCCTCACTTTAAGATGTAGCTCAAAACCTCTGTCATCTCAGCCAAGATCTCCCCACCTGAGATCTTGCTGTTGGCCCAGAATGGACCAGTTTGGGTCCATACCTTCTGGGACTCAGATCATTGTTCCCATACAGAGATAGCCCTTGCCCCTCTGATCATGTAAAGGAGATTAATGCTGTGAGTGCTGTACACGGGCGCGCACGCACACACACACACACGTGTGCGCACGCAGCCACATACATGTGAGCTCATGTTATGGCTCCCAACATCACTATCTGCTATTTATAGGAGGTTACTCAGTCCAGAATAAGATATGGGTCCCCATCCCAGCTCTCTGGTTTGGCTATAGTTCAACCTCGCTGAGCTTCTCACTTCCTGAACTTTTAACCCAAGACTTTGTGTAATGACTGTATGCTCTTTAGGGATGCTGTGAACTTCATGTGGGATCTAAGCAGGAGGCCCTGCGTGCAGTGTAAACTGTTCCATCTCAGTGCTGGGACTGAGAGATGTGCGGAGACAGTGGCAGCATTCCATATCCATAGCATCCTCTGGATCTTTTGAGTTCAGGACCCTGCAACAGATAAAGGTGTCATCTCCCGGGGAGATGCCCTGCAGAGAATAGAAAACCAACAGGTAATCTGGATGTCTCAATAACCAGAGGGTCCCAGAAAGGGCCCTCTCTTGATACATCATATATTTTATGCTAGAGCCTTACCCATCTGGCTCCAGGGCATTGTCCTAGCTTGCATATCCCGAGACAAGGGTTCAAGTGCAAGTAGTTCATTGGGAGGGGAAGTCACATAAGTACAGCAACAGGACATGACCAAGGGTGGATACTAAAGCAGAACATTCCTGCTGGGGACAGAATCCCATGGGGAAACTCTAGCAAGTTTACTTAGTCTTGGAATTACCAGCCAGGGACTGCAGGGGTTGAGTTTTTAGGCACCAGTTCCTGGGAGCCATAGAATGAACTGCTCCTCAGAGCTTGATTCCCCACCCCTCCCTGTCTGCTATGTGCGTGAGTGAGACGGTGTGGAGTGTCGTAAGAAGCTCTCCGGGCACGAGGATGCAGATGCTGGCAGCTGGCAGTGAGCCGGCCTCTGTGAGAAGTTACAGATGCCAAGCAGGATGCTGACAATAGAGGAACTGCCTGGGAATCGGTCTGCCAGCACAAACTTCCTCGAGGCAAAGCCACTGAGTGCTGGAACCTAGCCAACTAGGTATGACCTGAGAGAGCATCTTTGTTTCATCCATGGGAGCCATGAAGACTTTAAGCAACCCACAAAAACCTGCAGAGGGGACAGAAGCTCTGACAGCAAGTACAGAGGACATTGGAAGTCCAATAATGCTTGGGGCACCCACCCCATCCCTGTCATCACTATTAGACATGGAGACCACTTGGGACAGGAAGAGGAGAGACCTAATCTGAGGGCATGCTGGGTTCTCCTGCCTCTTCAGCAGGCTGCAGCCAGCAAACATATCACTTTTGAGTATCTCCAGGCCTGAGGCTTCCAGGGAAAGGTTGGTTTGTCCTTTAGTTAGTTAGCTACTGAAATCCAGAAAACCAACCACTTGAAGCCTCCATTATAAAGCCACAAAATGATGCTCGCTGAATTTAGGTCAGACACCAACACATCCGCACACACCCCAATTACCAACGGGATGCAAGCGAGTCTACTGTCAACTTTAAATCTTTTTGAAAGGTTTGTATTTTGGAGGCTGTGGATTGAGCGAACTTGGCTGGCTCCCCGAGTTACAGGAACCGGGTTGAAGTCACAAAGAGCTCGTGCATAGCTGAGTAGGAACGCCCACCCATGGGCTTTATTTAAACACACCCCATCATTCCTTCCATTACTTTTCCAAGCCATCAAAAGAAACTGCAGAATTCAGAGCAGGAAGGGGCTTTATGTTCAGCCCAGGTCTCCGGCACCCTCCCACTTCACTCCACACCTCAGTTCCTTCTCCCGCTCCACATGGCCATCAGTGAGAAGCCCAGAGCCTCAACCTGTGTGAGTGATGTCACATAAGGCAACCTTTTGAAGCAAGTACCTTATCTCTCGTGGTTCCCATCTACAAAGCCCAAAATGGTGCTCAAGAAGCAAATAGTATACAGCTAGTGCTCAATAAAAGCCACGTCACTGCCCTGCTGTCTTTTGAGGAATTTCAATTCTCCGTTTTGATTTCTGTCCCTCCTCAGCCATTCTGATCATCATAGGCAGACCTATGACCCAGACATTTGCACCAACAGGGCGTGTGGGAGTGCGGTAGACAGATAGGTATCACACAGGTCTAGTTCCTAGGAGCCGTAGAGTAACTGCCTTCAATTTACTGCACACATGCTATTATGTGAGGAGCAGGCCATGCATCATTTCTAATGGGGTAGCGTGAACCTTCTCTGCAGAGCCATTTGCTGTGTTTGGCATCTGGTTCTGATTATTCGCCTCCTCATACGTTCAGTGCCGAGCGTCCCTAAGGTACCCAACTCCCCTTCCCCTTTCAGATTCACCCCTCTGCCCTCTGAAGAAACAGAAGGAAAGGGCAATGCTTCGACTTAACCATTTCCCCAGCTAAAAAAGGAAATCAAACTTTAAAACCTGTACATGGTTTCAGTCATTTATTTCCATTACAAACATAAGGTATGGTCATCAATGGAAATTCAGAAAACGGAAATGCTAGATTAAATCACAAAACAATTGCATGTGGGGAGGGGCTTTGCAAGCGTTCTGTTTCCTTCCCCTAAGCATGGCGTTGTTTTTAATTTAACCAACTACATTTGTGTACACGCGTATGCTATTTACAAAAGCAATTTGTGCTCATGCTAAAAAATTCAAAACATACACCATCCTCTCCAAAGACAAGTGTTAGTACCTCGTTGGTATGTAGCCCTGTAAGGAGTGGGCAGGATAAGGGGTGGGCACCCTCATTTTTAACAACTGCCTGGTAATGCATCTTTGCCTGCAGCCTGCTGCAATTAGCGGTATCAGGCATTTGTCTTGGTGCACACTGGTACACACAGAAGAAAACTCCCCTAAAGTGGGATTTCTGGGTCAAAGCAGATGTTATTTTTAAATTTGTATCCTGCCAAAATGTACTCCAAAAAAGCTGTGTCAATTTGAGCTTCCCATAAACTATGTATGAGGCTGGCTATTTCTCTACTTCCTTTCTCAAAGTTAAGTTTTGTTTTTTTGGCTGGTGTTTTTTTTTTTTTTTCCCATCTCAGTGGGTGAAAAATAATAATCACTTCCAGCCAGGTTCAGTGGCATTCCCCTACAGACTATGGCCACTTAGGAAGCTGAGGCAAGAGGTCCTTTTGTGCACACTTACTAGCCTGAGTCACGTAGCCAGACTATAACAAGAAAAAACAAAAACAAAACAAAACAAAACAAAAAAACAAAATAATGATAATACCTCTGATTCTCATTTATACAACAGTAGCTATCTCATGGGTTTATGTTTATTTTTATTTTATTGTCAATCTTAATTTCTCCCTCCTTTTCTGTTTGCATGTTTCTTATTGATTTGTAGAAGCTCTTTATATATTTTGATAAGATAATCATTCTGTCAATAAGTAATAATGCTGGTCTTACAGCATTGCTTAGTTCTCACTCATAGAAGACATTTGAAAGGTGAGACCATCCTTGCTCACAGTTTGATCACATACAACACCAGAGTTTTGTGTGAGCTGAGAATCCCTACTCTCTTGGAAACAATACTGCATGCTGGCTCATGCATTTCCGGAGATTCTCCCATTGCTGCTCCCCATCTCCTCATAGGAGCACTGGGGCTGCATGCTTGCCACCATCCCCAGCCCTGTGTGAGTTCTGGAGATCTGAACTCGGGTCCTCAAGCTCGCAAAACAAGCACTTTGCCCACGACACCATCCCCAGCATCCTACTCTGTCTTCATCACTGTCCTATGGTTTTATGGTGACCTCTGTTCCCCTGTGGAAAGGGACCTCCCTCTTTCTTACTGGGGAAACAATTCACTGGAGGTCCGTATGCATTAGTTTCTTGGTGAAATTCAGAGTAAGCTTTTCAGCTTTCCCGCCAGATAAGGGATGTGTAGAAGGCTTTGGAAAGAGCTGCCTTGTTTTTGATAGCAAGTCTTCCTCCCCAGAACCACGGTGCACCCCTTACTCTTCAGGTACTTTTCACGATCTTTAACAAAGCATGTATAGCGTTCAGCATGTAGGCCTAGTAAATTGCTTGTTAGGTTTATTCCTGAGTGGTTTTGCTGGTTTTTCTTGTTCTGGTAAATAGGATCATTTTGCAATTGCATTTTCTAATTGTTTGTGGCTGGTTTCTAAAAAAAAAGAGAAAGAAAGAAAGCAAGGTATTGATTTTTGTGTATTTCTTTCGTAACCTGCCATCTGACTGAACTCTCATTAGCTCTAATAGATTTTAAGCTGGTTATTTTGGTTTTTCTAGGTTAGGCAATCATATTAGCTTCAAGGAATGCCATTTTGCCTCCTCCTTTCCAACGTAGGTACTCTTTTCCTTGTTTGCTTGGTGTGTGTGTGTGTGTGTGTGTGTGTGTGTGTGTGTGTGTGTGTGTGTGTGTATGTGTGTGTAGTGTAGGTATGTGAGAATGTATGCATGAGAGTGTGTGCACACCTGTATCAGTACTAGATTTTTTTCTCAATCACTCTCTACTTAACTTTTTTAAGATTAAAAACATATGTGAGTGTTTGCCTGCATATATGACTGTGTACCACATGCACGCCTGGTGCCCACAGAAGCCAGAAAGGGCCATTAGATTCTGTGTAACTGGAGTTCCAGATGCCATGTGGGTGCTGGGAACTGACTCTATGTTCTCTGCACAAGCAGTCAGTGTCCTTAACCACCGAGCTATCTCTTTACCCCTATCCACATTACTTTGGGATAGGATCTATTTCTGAACCTGGAGCTCACTGATTGACTAGACTGGCTGGCCAATGAGCTCCAGAGATCAGGCCCTCATCCTTCAGCTGCAGGCACCTTGACTGAGCCATCTGCACAGCTTCTTTTTGTTTGTTTTGTTGTTGTTGTTGTTGTTGTTGTTGTTGTTGTTGTTGTTGTTGTTTTGGTTTTTTGGTTTTTCAAGACAGGGTTTCTCTGTGTAGCCCTGGCTGTCCTGGAACTCACTCTGTAGACCAGGCTAGCCTCGAACTCAGAAATCCACCTGCCTCTGCCTCCCAAGTACTGGGATTAAAGGCGTGCGCCACCACTGCCCGGCTCTTTCTTTCTGTTTTTGGTTTCGCCTGTGCTCATTGCCTCCAAAACGAAGTGATAGAATTGGCAACTCCCAGATTTCTTCATAAGAGGGACGTAAAGGCAAGTCCCTTTAAGTCCAGTGCCTATTCTGTTCTCTATTATAGGTCCATGAAAATAGCAAGGTTTCTAGCGATGGTTTGTTCTCATTTAATATACATTGAGAAATTCTAGTTCCCATATTAATGTTTTACACATGCACACACATACATACACGCACGCACGCATGCACGCTCACACACACACACACACACACACACACACACACACACACACACACACACACAGGAACAATTTGGTTTGGAATGAGCTAATGGGTACTGGAAAGAGCAGAGCCCCAAGCAGTGTCTGGGTGCAGGCATGGGGACAGCCCCATCACTGAAGGCAGTGGAGAGAGTCTGCACTGTGACTGCACTGAACTCCACTTCAGCATTTTTTGTTACGTTAAACCTTTGCCCTCACATATTTGTGGTTGTATCACAATTTACTTAACCATTTCCTCTTTCCATGGGCATTCAGACTGCTTCTCATCGTTCATGTTATAAATACAGCTGTGGAGAACATTCTCTCTCTCTCTCTCTCTCTCTCTCTCTCTCTCTCTCTCTCTCTCTCTCTCTCTGTGTGTGTGTGTGTGTGTGTGCGTGCGTGTGTGTGTGTGTGTGTAGAAAGCTTTTTCCCCCTTGAATTTATGATCATTTCTTTAGGAACGATTCCCAGAATGAATATTTTTTAAGACTCTTGATTCTTATTGCCAAATAGCTTCCTACAAGCATTCGATCATTTTCCAGAGCTGGGGCATGACGGGAACAAGACTTTTAAGTTGAAAGATGACTTATTCCTCAAGGGAACAGAGTGGGCTTTGGAGTCAGGGTGCTAGGTTCAAATTCTGGTTCCTCCCATGAAACACTGGGGTGTGCATACGCGCTTGCGCGCGTGTGGTATGCATGCACACATGTGCCGCACTCGTGACACAACCATAGCTGTTATTCCTCTTGAGCCGTACATCTTCTTTTATGAGACAGGGTTCTCACCAGCCTGGAATTCATCAAGTAGGCTACGGTGGTCAGCCATCGATCCTCAGAGATCATCCTGTCTCTGCCTCCCATTTGCTGGGATTTCAAGTATACACTATACTACACCTGTCTCTATTTACATGAGTTCTGGTGTTTGCAGTAGGTCTTCATGTTCACAAGGCCAGTGCTTTAGTGACTAAACTATTTCCTCAGTCCCTGGATCATATTTTCATAAGAAGCTCTTGAACCTCTGTTTGCCTGCTTGTAAAAAATGGGGCAGGCTCCTTCTGTGGCTCTGCAGCCATGCTAAAGGCTGCATGACAGCCAGCGATGACACTTGGCATGGAGCAGCAAGAGGCATATGAGAGATACAGCCCTTCTCTTTGGACTGTTTTCAGAGGTTCATGTTTTCTAACTAGGTTTGGATCCTTCCCCTGAAAAACAGGCTGCAGTTGGGAGTGACTTCCGTCCTCAGTCCAGGCCCATCTGCCAAGGGGAAGCCTTTTCCTGCAGCTGACTGCTTGCCCCAGCTGTAAGTTTGGAATCCTGCTCTGTGGAAGAATGTCATGGTCTGCCCACTCTGACTGTCCATAGAAAGACCACCCAGAGCCTATGCCAGAACTCTGTTCTGGTCCTGGGTAAATGAAAGCAGCAGCCACCCCGAGCATGCTCAGCATCCCTAGCATGCTCAGCATCCCTAGCATGCTCAGCATCCCTAGCATCCTCAGCATCCCTAGCATCCTCAGCATCCCTAGCATCCTCAGCATCCCTAGCATGCTCAGCATCCCTAGCATCCTCAGCACCCCTAGCATCCTCAGCATCCCTAGCAACCTCGGCATCCCTAGCATCCATGGCATCCCTAGCATCCTTAGCATCCTCGGCATCCCTAGCATCCTCAGCATCCCTAGCATCCTCAGCATCCCTAGCATCCCTAGCATCCTCAGCATCCCTAGCATGCTCAGCATCCCTAGCATTCTCGGCATCCCTAGCATGCTCAGCATCCCTAGCATCCTCAGCATCCCTAGCATCCTCAGCATCCCTAGCATGCTCAGCATCCCTAGCATTCTTGGCATCCCTAGCATCCTCGGCATCCCTAGCATCCTCAGCATCCCTAGCAACCTCAGCATCCCTAGCATCCTCAGCATCCCTAGCATCCTCAGCATCCCTAGCATCCTCAGTATCCTTAGCATCCTCAACATCCCTAGCATCTTCGGCATCCCTAGCATCCTCAGGGAAAACTATGACTGAGTGGGGTGGATGTCATCTGCCCAGCTCCTGTTTGCCTAGTGCCAGTTCTAATGCATCGGTATCTTGGATATGCTTCCTTTTCTCTGCACCCCAGCCCCTGACCATGACCTTGTGAGAATACACTATACCATGAAGCTGTCCCCTACTGGTCTGCAGAATGGCTCTCTTGTCCTTTTTCTATTGTGACCCAATATGAGCCTGCCAAATGCCCACAGCTGATCAGGACGATGTCCAAGCTGAAAACTCCTCGGTGATCTTTGCCATCCCTAGGGTAGAGTCCAATGCCTTGGCTTGTCTCCTGAGGCCCTCCAGTGGCTACCAGTGCTAAATCATGCATACCACTCATGCGTCCAACTATTCCAGGGGCATTCTATATGGATCAGTGGCCAGGCAAAGTATTGAAGGTACGATTTTAAAGTGTTTCAAGCTACCCAATCCAGAACAAGACATAGTAACTAAGTATATACTGTCTTCCTCCTTGGGACTGCATTGATATGCCCTGTTCCTCCACCTTTACCAGGCTTCTATGAGGCAGGCATCATTTTCAGTCCTCTTTCTAGGGGGAACAGCACCTCAGCAAGCAAACATAGCTTGCTGGAGGCGTCTCATCGCTCTGTAGAGCCTCATCCTTTGTCACCGGTGTCCCCGTCAGTCCCAATTTCTTTTACATGTATCATGTCTGAAGAGAACTATTAATATACACTGTGACACATTAGCTTTCCACAGCCGTGGAAGAAAAACACCTGTGAAAAATGGAAGGA
Source organism: Uromys caudimaculatus (assembly GCA_028551405.1). Lineage (NCBI taxonomy): Eukaryota > Metazoa > Chordata > Mammalia > Rodentia > Muridae > Uromys > Uromys caudimaculatus. Next base: position 116,465,785 of record CM052702.1, read on the forward strand.
CTTTGACTTGGCTCATGTTTCAGAGATCTGGTCCATGGTTGTTTGGTGACACCATTCTGGGCTTGTGGCAGGGAAGAACATTATAGTGGGGAGTGCATGGAGATGAAGTGCTTACAGCATGGCAGTCAGGAAGCAGAGGGGGGAGAGAGGGGGAGGGGAGGAGGAGAGAGGAGAGGGACGGGGAGAGTCCCCAAAACTCTTTCAAGAACCCATCCCATTATATACTTCCCCTCAATCGAGCAAACAACTGGAGATCAACACAGGAGCCTTGGGGAGACACCCCAGATATGGTAATAGATAGAATTTGTGCATGTATCTTGTAGGAAATCTGAGCAAAAACAAAAAATCAAAACATCTTCACAGCTCTACTTAGGGAATCACTGACCAAGGATTTAGCAAAGGAGCTGGGAAATGTTCCCAAGAGCTCCAGAGCTGCCCTCGGAATTCCTGTCCTGTAGCCTGGCTCTGAGCATCTGGTCCTTCCCCAAGCAGGGCTTTGCCTTGCTCTGTGGCCTCTCAGAGCCTATCCAGGGTCTGCGGTGAGCACTCGATAGCTGCACTGAATTAAATGAGACTGCATTCAACTAAATTGAATTGAGAAGCAGGCATTTTTGAGCAGTGGCTGGGCCTTAAGTCCATTGTTGTCCTAATAACCTTGTGGTAGATAACATTGCCTTCCCCGTAAGCCAGGCCAGGCACTCCTGATTCAGACAGCTTTCTGTTCAGGCTCAGTAGCTTTCCCCGGCATAGACCACAGGAAATAGATGTGTTCTCTGATGGCGTTTGCTGATAGGTCTTGGAGGTCAAACATCTGAATGCCTTTGATTGTTGCGTGGCCTGGCTCTAATTACTTAACCTTTCCCAGGCTTTCAGTTTCTCATTGGTCTCTGTCCTCTGGGGATATTGTGGTAATTAAAAACTGAGGAGCTGAATATAATGCTCTCGCTATGCGTTGTGCATAGTCAGAATGCACAAGTTTGGGCAGAAGTTCTAACCATCCTTTCCATCTCTCCTGACCTCAGCAAGCTGCAGGCAGTAGATGGGAGACTTTACAGTCACATCAAGGTAGAGGCAGAAGTCTGAAATTATGCTCTTCACAGAGGCTGGTGAGATGAGGGCTGTGGAGGAAGGTGGAGTTCCCAGGTTCCATGCCTGGGAAAATGCCAGAAGGATGTAGAAACCCGAGGAGTAGGTGTGAGTTGGAGAAGTAGAGAGAGGCCAGATGAGTAGTGTTTTATTCAGAGAGCAATAGGGAGCCAACAAAGTCTTTACCATGGAGGAGTGTCCTGATCAGCTTTGCACCATTGAAAGATCACCCTTGCTGCTTTGAGAGAACAGGGTGGGGGACAAGGAGGGGTGCAGGAAGGAGAGCAACACAGATGGTGATAACTGGAACTTCTATCCTTTCCAGAGCTTGGGTGAGACTAGGCAGGGTCTAGATCAAGGCAGATCAAGGTAGATCAAGGATGGAGATTGAGAGGAGGGGTGCAGAGATGCAGGGAGCACTGCAGGAGAGAGCTATTGTTAGCTGGCATCCAGTAAACCAGCGGGATGAAGCAGGGGAAGAAAGGAAGACTCTGGCTGCTGGCTCGAGCGACTGGTGAGCAGAATGACAAGGAGGGGGTGGGCACACTGAGCCGCTGATGCATGTGGGGTACCGCAGGTTGTAGGAGCTGAGATTTAGGTTAAGTAATTGAACCAATGGTGAGTTGCAGGAACCCTTCCCTGACTCAGGAGACAGCTCAGTGGCTAGAGTGTGAATGCAAGTGTGAAGATCTGCATTTAATCCCTAGAACTCTTAGCATGGTGATGCATGCTTGCAATCCCAGTGCTGGGAACAGACAGGCCGATCCTGCGCTCCCTGGACAGCCATCCTAGCTTACCTGGTGAGCCCCAGGCTAGTGAGAGACCTGTCTCAAAGGTGGGGGGTTGCCTAACAAATGACAGCACTAGAGGTTATCCTTGGCCTTCTGCATGCATATGTGCATACATATCTGTATACTCATACACACATGTACACATGCGTGCATGCACGCGTACACACACACAAAGCAGAGATAACTAGTCTTGGAAGGCATACATGTCTCTTTCAACCCTGTGACATTTAAGATAAGAACTTGCTGTGGTTTGGGCTCCCTGAGTCTGGTCTCATGCTGACCTTTGACACACATGATTGTTTTGTCATTGTGATATCAGCTTTAGTTCCTTGTAAGGGGCTCAAGAGGGCGCAGTGGGTTCTGGTCTTTTCTCCTTCATTGAGTAGAAGGAACAGATGGCACCCCAGTTTCTTGATGCCTGCGGCTCCTGTACACTGGGAACCTCTTCAGCAAGCCCAGGGCAGTGTGGGGAAAGTGGGTGAGTCCTATCCACTGATGCCAGCCCAGTGCCTGAGAGGAATCCCAGTCAGGAGAGAAGGGGGCATGTCTCACTTCTCTTTGGTCTGAATGTTCTTCATTGAAGACAGGAGCTTTAAAGGGAGGATGGAATCACAGGTATGGTTCACCCACAGCCCATTCTTTAAAGCTGCCTCATTAGATCATCCATCTTCACGAGTCAACGGCCACCATCCATACTCAATTACCTCAGGCCATCACACTCCCAGCTCAAAAAAAAAAAAAAAAGCAAACTACTTTTGCCCCCCAGAGACAGGGCCCAAGTTAGACCCCAGGCCTTCCAGTCTCAGGTCATTCATCTTAGACTAGTCGTTTAACCTATTCGAGCCTCGTGCCCCGTCGGTGGGATTATAAATTGGCACAACCTTTTCGGGTGGTAATTTCGCAGCCATGATTAAAATGGGTAACGTCCATAACAGTTAGGTGTTTGTGGCTAGGAACTAGGAAGAGGTAGCTGGGGAGCAGAAGGTAGGCGATGCTCACCACAGTGTCATTTATTATGAAGGGGAAGAGGAAACTGTCTGTGTCCCACATTAACGGTTCAAGAAACATGTGGAGGATAAAGCATGCGGCAATTAAAATGATAATTTCAACTAATATTCAGAGGAAGTGGGAAATGCTTAGTATATATAAGATGAGAAATGGGCACACAGCACTGAATATATGGCTAAAACTAAAAGTGTTGCATGTATTCACATATAATGGTTGTAAAATAAGAAGAAAGCCAATAAAAAGGTTAGCGTCCTTAGTTCCAAACGGAGGTATTAATGGACTTCCCACCCCCCACCCCCCCGTACATTCGTTTGTATGAACTGGAAGTTTTACAATGATTTTATATTATGTTATTTTTTGGCTATAGCAAAGGATCACAGTCAAATGTAGTCATTTTGTAGCACTGTGGGTGGAACCTGGGCCTTGTGCATGCTAAACGATGCACTCTCCTTCTGAGCTGTATCCCAACCCCTTAAAACACATTTGAATAGCTCCCAAGAGGAAATCCAGCCTGTCACCCCATCCTGACCCAATGCCTGCAGCTTCTGCTATCTTCTACGATTCTCACAACACACACACACACACACACACACACACACACACACACACACACACACACACACACACACCATGGCTCAGCACTGCTTGCTATTCTGTAGGTGCATCATAGCTATTTCTGTTGCCATGTCTGCGTGTACTTCCCTACCTGTTTCAGGATCCAACTCCAACTCCCCGCTCTTCCTTCTTGATTTTTTTTCCTGGAGAACACTCTGAATCCACTGAAGTGCTTGTCTAATGCCTGTCACCTCCCCTTGCTTGTGTCTGTGGGAACCCAAGGGTGGAAAGACTTAACTGTCTTGGAGAATTCGGAAAGGATTCTTGGAGGGCGTGTAGGAGTTTGTCAGCTAGACCAAATACGATGACTCTCCTACATGACTCTAGAATGAACCCAGCTGACACAATCTCATCCCTCTTTCTCTCAACCATTATCCTGTTGAATAGTCTGCAACAGGTGGATCCACGTCTATCCCAGCAGCCAGGGAGGGCTCCACAGACAGGAAACTGCCTGTGTGCTTTGCAGCGTTCAGCCAGGAACCTGGTACCCCCTCTGGGCTCTACCACCTCATCTTCTCCCAAAGTACAAAGGTCTTAAAGTTTCAATCCACTGATTACCCTCCCCCTTGGCTTTGCACATGGGAAAGGACCGTGTTAGTGCTTCTCACTGGTTTAAAAATGGGCCTTGAGTATGCTGACAGGTTTTAACACACAGTCTGTTGACTTGAATCAAATTAAAGATGCTATTTACCTGGTAGACAGTGCGAGGCTATTCTGCAACATTTGAACTTTGCTTCACTGTGAGAATCCCTCTCGCTCAAGCTCTGCTTCCCCTTTAAGCAGCATGCCACTGTTCCAGAATGATGCCTTTGAAATAAATCCTGTTTGAGTAATGTTTCTCTTGGACTCATAAAATCTTTATGGCAATCTCTTCTCATCTCATAGACTCAGAGAAGGAGGCAAGAGGCAGAACCACTGAGCTACAAGTGGGGAGTGCAGTATTTTCTCAGATGGGTCACACATTTAATGCAAATAGTAGTTTTAGAATGCAGATCCAAGACTGAGTACACATTAGTATGTGCTAGGGTACACACACACACACACACACACACACACACACACACACAGAGGCATGTATACATGCACGCACACATGAACTAATTCTGTCCAAAATGCTGAATCTGTAAACTGCAATTACCTAATCTCTGGTTAAAGAGTAGCTGGTAAGGCTCATTGAGACCCACAATTCGAATGCATTAACAGATCTAGTGATATAGATCAGGGCCAGCGCTCTGCAGATGAAAGCACTGTCGCTTTGAACCTGACAACCCAGTTTGGTCACTGGAACCCATGTAAAGAGCCTGATGGGTGGCATGCATCAGTAACCCCAGACCTTCTGTCCCAAGAGATGTGATGGAGACAGGAGAAATGGCCAGTTGATGGCCCAGGAGCCTGGAGTACTTGGCACAGTGACAGGAATAAGAGAGATCCTGCCTCAAAAAAGTAGGAGAGAACCAGCTCCCAAAAGTTGTCCTCTGTTTCTACACATATACCATGGCTTGCATAAGCATCCCTTAAGAGCCAGTAATAGCCACATTAGAGGAAAGAACAAAATTCTAGCAAAAAAATAAAATAGAGCTACAGTGTAGCTGCCCTCATGAATAAGACTAGAGATATAAATAAGTGGGGAGAGCCCAACCTCTTACCCAGTTATGCAGAAGGACTCTTACCTCGAGGGCCACGTAGCCTCACTCAGCTTCGAGGTCCTCCTATTTAATAGATGCTATGCTATGACATTGAACTAGATAAACCATAATCTTTGGTTTCCATGAGGTCACAATCAGTGCTTGCTCAACCATCATTGACCAGCCGTCAACCCTGAGCAATTTACCTGACTTCGGAGCCCCAGATTTCTCATTTAAAAATGTGGGATAATGGGATCCCACAGGATTGTTGTACAGATGAAACACCGCGACGCTTGCAAAGCGCTTTGACTGTCGTGCAAGCCCTGGGTGAATGTCCGCCTATTATCGTTAGGTGCGAAGCACCATGCTGAGCCTTCATGGCCTTCATATCATCTGATCTCGTTTACTTAATCTTAGTCCTGTTGAGCAGCCTTAACATCTCCTTTCTAGAAGGATGGGATCAGGTGGCTCACCTACGTCCCCGTCAGTCAGTGGTATGGACAGAATTCCAAACAGTTCTGTCTCTAAAGCATGGGTTCAAAGTAGAACTTACTACAGCGGACTTTGGGGATAGACCACTTCTCCAAGGCAACCATCCAAGGAGATGAGGCAAGGGGCGCTCTTACCTGTGCCTGAGGAGGCAAAGCTGTGGGAACCAGGTGGGCACCGAACTCAGGTTCTTATGGGACTAGAGGTGGGTTGATAGAAACGTAAAGGAAAGGCCCCAGCCCCTGGGGAGATGAGGCTAAATGCCAGCTACCCAGAGTGAGTTTCCATGGGCTCCTAAGCCCTGAGGTTAGCAGCAGTGGGGACCAGGGACTTTAAGGGAACAGAGAGATTGATGCAGACCAGCTAGACCACTTGGGTCACAACCAGGTGGGGCAGCTTACGTTCCAAGGGCAGAAACCGTCACAAATGGGGCAACAGGCAACTGATGCCACCTGATCAGAGAGGAAGGCTCGCCCTCTGAATTGTCACCTGAGGTTCATAGCACTGAGACAGCATGGATTAACCTGAAGCTGCTAAGTAAGGGTGGACAAAAGCCAGGGTCTAATAGCTGTAGTCTCACGCACTGTCTCTAGCTGAACAGAGTCTATGATTGCACTGTATGTACTGGGTCTCACAGAGCAGGGAAGATGGAGGCCCTGGAGTACTGAGAACACATTGCTACTCTGGGGATAAGAAGGTGTCCTTTTGTATTATTCCAAGAACATATGGTGTGGTCCTACAGAGTCCCAGACCTATGTATGTTCCCTGATTTCCTTTCCATGTTAATTGCCAGGATTCAAATCACCAGCCCCTTTTCTCCTCAAGGCTGTCCCCTAAACAATAGAGCCATTGGGAGTCTCTTGATTGAGGTTGGAAAGGTCTCCACTCAGTGGTGTTTGTCTGGGCTGGCTTGTCCTATTTGTGATGGTTCTGTGCTGTCCCAGGATTCCCCTCAGGTGCCTTTGTAGCTGTGACCTTCCTGAGTCTTTCCCACACAGTCTGGACAGCAGGTAGGCGGATCATGAGGACAGCACATCTAATGGTACTGCTCCCCAGGTCTCTGTCTGCTGCTTTCAGGCCTCACTGTTGGATCAATGGGGCAGCAGGTGGCTGTGCTGTGTCCTAACAATGGCTTCTCTGCAGGGCCTTTGGTCTGTCCTTCTGTCAAGCTGAGGAGGTCACAGACAACTTTGCCCAACAGGCTGGAGGCTCTGGGGAGGCCCATGTTGGCATCTGATTCAAGTCAGCAGGGGACAGGAGTCAGGAGATCTCTGGAAGGGTACCCTCCCCCACCACATGCAGGTTTCCCACCTCATGCTCAGACATCTCTCCTCATTCAGTGAAAAAGTGAGGTTGTTTCTGTCTCATGTAGAAGCACCCAGGGTGTGCAGCCCCTGTCTGATAAAGCTCAGGAGAAGTCCTGATGTGTCTGAGAAAATAAAGCAGGAATTCTGTTTATCTCAGATACGTCAGGACTTCTGTTTACACCAGTGCTCACCTTCATGTGACATTGACCTCATGAGACAGAACAACCCCCTGGCTTTAGAGGTGTGGGGAGAGGTTGAACAATTATACAGGACAGGAAGTGCTTTATTTGCTACCCAGGTGTGCTCCTTCCCTCCCCCCCCATACAATTCCAAAAGGTCACTTCAGCCCCTGGGTCTGCCTGACTTTCTATCTCTGGGGACTGTGTTAACTGATACCATTTCTGAATCTTTTATTCAAATCACCAAGAGAGAGAATCTGAGTGGCTCATCTCCTCAGATGATGTCCATGACTTATCCAGTCAGCTCACACTAGGAAGAGACATGCTTAGCAGGTATGAGCAGAGCTGCAGGAATCCACCTCTTCAGTGATGGCTTGTTGGGGAGAAAAATCCCCAGGAAGTGTCCAGCCATGATTGGAAGTCTGTGTTTCTGGTCAAGCTAAGGTTTGAACGTTGCAGGCCCAATGGGCTGTCCTCAGCCTACATGGGATGGCAACTGTTTGCCTAAGATCCTAGAATACAGCTTCTAACACGTGGCTACGTCTCTCCATAGGTCTGTGACATTTGTTAGCTTAAAAAAAGGTCATGCCCCCAGCCCCTCCTCAGGTAGAGGTGTGGTCACTCGCCCAAGCCCCACCAAAGGTAGAGGCATGGCCATGGCCACGCAGCCTCAAGCCATCCCCATGTTAATGAGGCACCTGAAGACTTAGCCACACCCCTACTATATCTGTCTCTCCTCTCCCAGAAAGGCAGGGGTACAATTCCATCCACGCCACTCCACACGATGAAAATAAATGTCTTAGAATTATGGACTGTCTCTTCATCTGGACCCACCATGGGAAGCGAGGGATCCGGCCCTCGATTAAGGAGCCGCGTCTAATTTCTCGCCAAGGGTTTCCCAGTGCTCCCAGATGGTACCCCTTCACCCAAGCCTACGCAGCTAGCCCGGCGCCCCTAGCTGTTGAAACCCAGTCTTGGCGGGAACCCCAGCTGCACTCCGGCTAGCCCATCTGTGGTACCCTGCAGCCACTGCGATGCCCCAGGCTAGAGAACCCATGGAGATGCACATTCCCCGAGAATGGCCCCCTCCTCCACCCACAGGCAGGGCCCGCAAAGGCTTCCCACAGCCCCCACCTGCCATAGGACTGTGTGGGAAGACGCGATTCCACTTCCCGAGTGTCTCCTGTCCCACCCAGAGCCACAGAGCCTGGGACAGACACGTGGGCTTCTTCCCACCGCGCCAGGCTTGTTCCCAAAGGAAAGGCTTAGACCAGGCCAGCAACCCTTAGCAGAGCTTCCTCATCAGCCTAACTTTCTGATTTCCCTTTGGGCTTCCTCGGGAGGTGATAGAGATAACTGCTCTTTGCACCAGCCTCCTTGAACTAAACAAAATAATGCAGAATAACAACCTAGCGCTTTGTGAAGAGAGCTTGAGAGCCATCTCCAGGTATCCTCGTATCGACTTGTGTTGTCTGTATGGCTTTGAAGGTCTGCAGAAGAGAACCCTTGTGATTATTCTGAATCCTCTAAGTACCTAAGTTCTCCCCGGTTCTAAGAATGGTAATGCCCTGACTTTAAAGATATAATTAAGAGCAGATGAGCCTAAAAGAGGTTGATGGTGGTGCATCTGGGAGAGAGAGCTGTGTTGTGAGCATCAGGTCCCCATCTCCCCCATGTGGCTGTGTAGAGGACTGGAGGAGTCTGTCAGAGGAGACCTCAGTTCCTGGAGTCACTGGGCCTAGGAGTCCTTCACCTTCAGTCCACCTATCCCTTGGGACATAGTCATGAACTTAGCCCAAAGAGTTGGGACTGCTGAGTCAGCCTTCTGCTGTGAGCTCCAGCACTCTGGACAGCTCCGCGCTGTGAAAGGATTGGAGGAAACCTGCCAGTCTGACTGGTTCCTTCCAGCCCAGCGGCCATTTGCCTTCTGCCCACACAGAGCACTCTTGCCAATCAAGGGCCAAAGCCTCTCCCACATTAGCTGTTACTTCCAGTGCTTTCTCTGACTTTAATACTTATGAAAGGCGTGGGTATCCCAGCGGGGCAATTCTATGTTTTATTTGATCCACTGACTGTACTGACCTAAATCTCTATCATCTGTCACAACAAGAATGCTTTGACCTTCTACAAGGAAATGAATGCTTTCTGAACTGGAGTCCAGCAAGCAGCTTAGGCTTAGCTACCAGTGAAAGTCTGGGGTCTGGGGCACTCTGGGGCATTAAATCACCATCAAAACATGACCTCGAGTCTGCAAGCTTTGGATTTGGTGTTGCAGTGGGGAAGAGAGTCTCATAGCTATCCCAAGAGGCAGTGGAGAGAAGGTGGTAAACTCAAAAAGTCTGAGTTCCTCCACTTGATAGCTGTGTGACCTCAGGCAGGTGATTTAACCTCTCTGTGCTTCCATCTTCACAACCTCTGCCTCATGAGGCCGTTGTGGAAATTATGCGTGTCAGTGTATATGAGGTAACTAGAACCATATCTGGCATACAGTAGGTGCTCAAAGTGGAGTCTCTTTCCCAGGAACTGCTCAGGTACCTTATCCCACACCTCATTCTTGTCTCAAGATAAAATCCAGAAGCAGAGTCTGGGATCCCATTAAGCAGGAGAGAAAACTGAATCTATCACACTCAGTAAATTGCTCAGAGCCACATCATTGGTCAGTGTTGGGGACAGTTCCTATGATGGAGAATCTGGCTCCAGAGCCCACATTCTATCTCATCTCCCCAGTGACTGCCTCCCTTCCTGGTCAACTCTGTCTTTCATAATGAGCCCAACCTCACCAGTCCACTGCCGGCTCTTGGGTACCACTGGAGTAGTGCCATCTCTGGGATTTCGACAGCACCGTCTGCCCTGACAAGGTGGACGGTCTGGCTCATGTGGCTCTGCTTCTGAGTCTTTGTTGAAGCTGTCACATGACACTGAGAATGAGTAACAGACTCTGGTAGTTAGCAGTGGCCCACCCCTGGCAGGCCTTGTGGGGCTGGAGCCCCCAGATGCTTACAAGTGGGCCTTGGTAAATGTCCTGTTGCCCTTCCCTAATGCCCCTCCCTAATCGCTGGTGTCATCCAGGTATGGCCACTCTCTGACAAACCTGAGAGCTTTTCTAAATTTCCTCTGAACTCAGCACATATTCAAAATATAAAAACGAGAGTTTAATGATACTCAGTTATACTTGCAGACAGGAGCCTAGCATAAATGTCCTCTGAGAGGCCCCAGCCAGCAGCTGACTGAAAAAGATGCGGAGACCCACAGCCAAACACTGGACAGAGCTTGTGGAAGAGTTAGGGGAAAGACTGAGGGCCCCGAAGGGATAGGAACTCCATTGGAAGACTAACAGAGTCAACTAACCTGGACTCTTGCGGGCTCCCAGAGACTGAACCACCAACCAAAAAGCATACATGGCCTGGACCCAGCCTCCCACCACCACATATATGCAGCAGATGTGCAGCTTGGTCTTCTTAGGGGTTTCCCCAACAACTGTGGTGGGGTGGGGAATCTGTCCCTGACTCTGTGGCTCCCTGTGGATCCTGTTTCCCTAACTGGGCTGCCTTGTCTGACCTCAGTGGGAAAGGATGAACCTGGTTCTGCAGTGGTTTGATGTGCCAGGGTGGGTTGGTACTCAGTGGGGCCTCCCCTTTCTTGGAGGAGAGGGAGATGGGGAGGGGTTGTGTGAGGTGGGACTACAATCAGAATGTAAAGAGAACAAAAAAAGGAAGGAAGGAAGGAAGGAAGGAAGGAAGGAAGGAAGGAAGGAAGGAAGGAAGGAAGGAAGGAAGGAAGGAAGGACAAACAAGGTTCTAACAGCCCCTCCCTCCATCATGTTGAAGGAAAGTGATGCCAGTTCCTTGATGCTTCTCTCTGCACTCTGCCAGCTGCTGCTCTAGTCTTGCTTCAGTCTCTCCCCCTCTGGATTCAATTCAGGAAACATCCATCCACAGAATCACACTACCTTCAGCCACATTGGATCCAGGGCAAAGCTAAGCTTCTCAACCAGAACCTTCCTCCCAAGCCACACCAGTTTCCTGTGATGTAATGTCTCTCTCCCTCTCACTGCCAGTGAGAGGTGAGCCCATCTTTGTTCAAGGAAAACTGGATCCCTGAAGGCCTTCAGCCATGGGATAACGCCTGCAGAGCACATAGAAGAGAGGGTACAGTAGCACCCCACATGCTGCTTGTGAGTGGTCCGTTTACTACCCCGGAGCCGGGCGTCCCCAGGAGCTCCCTCCAATAGCACCTTCCTCACCTGATGTCCCTGCAGGTGCCCCCGATGCTGACCCTCTCAGTGCACTTACCTTTCACACAGCACAGGGCTCAGCCTCTCCCTGCAGAGAAGCCTCTTTCCCCATTCAGGGTGGGCCCTGTCTTTGGGGCTCCCATGGAGGACATTCTGCCCAGGGTGTTTAGGGAGCAGAGAGAGATGGCAGAGAGGACAGGTGAGCTGTGGAATGGAGTAGGAGCCGGGGACAGAGAGGCTATGTGACTGGAGAGTCTCCTGCCCCTTTGACAGGGCAGTGTGGGTGAGAGGCACCTGGCCAGATTCTTTAGCACAAATGTACTTGCAGCTGTAGCAGGAAAGGGCTGCTCCGGAGACCACTGAGCTCTTTCATGCTCACTGCTGCTGCTAATTGCAGATAATGCATTAAAAATACAGGATAGTATGTTCATTCTGACCCAGGTTATCAGGTAATTCAGGTGGTTTATAATGACAGGATGTGAGCCAGAGATGTTGCTGCAAAAAGAGTGATGGGGGTGTGCTTGGGAATGCCAGGCAAGTCCTTCTTGCGTGGCCCTAAGGAGTAGATCAGGTGTCACCAGTCAAGCATAGAATGTGTGTCCTGATACATGGGGGCCCTATGGCTGCGCTCTGGTGTCTGCAAAGATCTCATTCTTCACCCGTTCTCCAGAAAGCACAAGATGAGCATGTAGCCAGCGTCTACATATTTAATCTGCAGAATGGAATGTTTAAAATGCCTTGAAATTGGGAATGTGGCTCGGTGGTACAATATTTGCCTGGCACGGTGGAAGGCCTTGGGTTCCATTCCTAAAACCTTCAAAATAATGCAGGGGCTAGGGATATGGCTCAGCCTGTGAAGTACTTGCTGCGCAAGAATGAGGACCTGCACTCAGATCCCCAGCATCCACGCAGAAGACTGGGCATGATGTTGGTGTGTGCTCTGTTCCCAGTGTCCTGCCTCCAGCATCCATGCAGAAAGCTGGGTATGATGTTGGTGTGTGCTCCGTTCCCAGTGTCGGGAGGCAAAGACAGGAAGATTCATGGAGTCTTCTGGTGAACCAGTTTAGCCAAATTTGTGAGCTCCAGCTTCAGTGAGAGAGCCTGTGTTGTCCTGTGATGTGAGAGTTTTCACCCTGTGTAGGAGTGGGGGGGTGAGGATGAGGGCAACCAGGCAACATCCACCCACGCTTTTTTTTGCAAGGTCCCAATGATGAACCACAGTCCTCTGTGAGGAACCTTTGGGTTTATTAGGCTTACTCACAGTGGGTAAGGGCTCCCGGCCTGAAGCACAGGTGACCTTAAAGCCACCATGGAAGATTGGAAAACATCAGGGATGATGGCATCCTCACAGCTGTGTAGAGGGTGCCTCCTCCCCTACTCTGTCTCTGCTTATGTGTAGAGCTCTTACCAGAGATCTCAAGGCCGTGTGCAATTAGGGCAGAGTTGCAGACAACCAATTGGGAAGAATGGCTGGATACTTGAGTGAAGTTCCAGGATCTTCTTCCCATCTCTTCCTTCTCTGAGGGAAGATCAACAGTCAACAAGCCCTGCCTGGGTGATCTCTTGTGAGCAGGCCCAGCTGAACTCCTGAAGACGGCAGCCATGTAATTAGCAGGATAGTTCTATACAACACCTTGACACAAAAAATAATGTGATAAACAATTGAGGGAGACATCATGGTCAACCTCTGCTCTCCAAATGCACGCACACACACACAGGCACACACACAAGCATGCACACGCACATACACGCACATTCGTACACACACGTGCGCATACAGATATACACATGAACATGTGTGCATGCACACACTTGCTGCCATGCACATGCACACTCACCTGCACACATGGGCACATGCATGCACATGCATGCACATACATACGCATACACACACATACACACCCAGAAGTACCTGCCTCATTCAGATTTGGGTTTTTATTTGTGTTGGTTCCTCCTGTTGCTTGCTTGCTTATACAGACCAGCTGACCAGCCTGATCTTGAACTTGCCTCAGCTGCTCTTCTGTGTCAGCCTCCTGTGTGCTGGAATTACAGCCTTACATCTGCATGTTCAGCCCCTCTAGGTCTTTTTATTAAGATAGTCACAACAAAGTGCCTAAAACAGTAGCAGGCGTGGCATAAAATTTATTACTGTTATCTTTTCCATCTGTGGGAAGGACTGTATTGGGTTTTCAGACACTAGGTGAGTGAGTCAAGGTTATTGCCCACCTCCAAGCTGGGGAGATAGACAATAGCTACAGCTCACTATGCATTGAGATGGCCATTGGAGGACATTACAGATGTTATGGAGCACAGAGGAGTCGGAGGTCTGAGTGGAGGGGTTTCCTGAAGGAAGTGACACCTGACCCATAGGGCCATTCAAATGCTCCCTGGCCTACAAGAAAGGATGATCCTGAGGTGGTGAGATGGCTCATCAGATGGCACTTGCCCCTTGAGCCTGCCGACCTTAGTTGGATCTCCAGGACCCCCGTGATAGAAAGAGAATTGACTACCATAAGTTGTCTTCTGACCTCCTCATGTGCATTGTGGCACATTTATGCACTTACACGTGTGTGCGTGCATTCACACTAAATAAGTGGATGGATGGATGGATAGATAGATAGATAGATAGATAGATAGATAGATAGATAGATAGATAAAGATACATAGTTGTAGAAAACTAGAGTATCAGGTATAATGGTCCTGAGCACTAGAGGGATTAGGATGACATTTTTAGTTGGAAATACATTATATGACCTCAAAGTGGGTGTATCAGTTATCTAGTACCTATAGCAAATTAGCTCCAAACCTAGCAGTTTGGAATAATGTTTATTCTCTCCTATTGCCTAGGTGTGGCTATGTAGAATTCTTGGGCTTTAGATTTCCACTAAAGTCAGATCAAGCTGTCCAGCAGGACTCCCATTGAGGAAAGGATGGCTTCCAAGCCAGTCTGCCTACTGGCTCCTGCTCCCTGTTGCTGTTGATAGGAGACCACCTAGCTTCCTTCCTTCCACAGGGCAGCTCTGATAGGCTGCTCTGCTCATCAGAGCAAGCCAAAGAGAAGATGACAGAAGTCACGGTCTCTTCTATATAACCTGCTATCAGAAGTGACATTCTACTACTTTTGCTGTATTCGAGTCATTAGAAGCAAGTCTCTTGGTCCAGACCACACACAGGGAAAGAGGATGGTACCAGAGCAAGGACGGAGCCTGGAGAGGTCATTCGGAGTCACTTTTGAAGCTGCAGACCACAGTCTGCCCGCTGGCCCCTGCTGATTCCTGTCTCTTCCATGTGCAAAACAGTCACTCATGGCCAAAGTCACAGCCCGTTATGGCATCCTCATGTGAATCTGGTCCAGGGTGGATGAGGCTATGGTATACATTCTTTTTTGTTTGTTTGTTTGTTTTTTGTTTTTTCGAGACAGGGTTTCTCTGTGTAGCCCTGGCTGTTCTGGAACTCACTCTGTAGACCAGGCTGGCCTCGAACTCAGAAATCCACCTGCCTCTGCCTCCCAAGGGCTGGGATTAAAGGCGTGCGCCACCACTGCCCAGCTACGGTATACATTCTTAAGTAGAGACTCTAGAAAGCTGTCCATTTGGATTTGACAATTTTCAAAATGGAACAATAACAACAACAACAACAAAGATCCTTCTCCAAATGTCTTAACATAGGATGGGACACACATCTAGGTCACAGCATCACACATTCCCTCCTCAGAAAGAAGGGAAACACGGGCACAGAGGAGTCACTGGCCCAGAATTTTGACATCCAGCCCATAAAGTGTGAACATTTTCTTGACCAAGTGTGGACATTTGAAAGCCTGAGGCAGCTTTCCACTCAGGACTCCTGCTTCTAAACTCCAGCTTCTTCCCCTCAAGCCCACTTCCTTCAAAGCATGTGTTTGGGGGGCTTGTCTCTTCATCGAATAGCCCTTTTAAATATTGTACTGGGCCAGGTATAGTATCCTATACCTGTAATCTCAGCACTAGAGAGACTGACACAGGAGGATCACTATGGGTTTGAGGCCAGCCTGGGATAGATTACAAGACTAAAAACAAAATTATTGATTAATTAACCAGTTTGTTAAGAAATTTAAGACCATGAGACTCACTTTTAATGAACTGACCATAGCAACAACCACATACTCCTTGGGACTAAGCCTTTCTACCCCGACATCCAGCTAAGACAGCCAAGGAGCAGCTCTCCTAGGCCCCACGGTATCTTTTGTTTGAGCTAAAGGATCCTTGAGGGCTGATCTATGTCTCCAGGAACTTTTTGAGCCTCTGAAGTCTTAACCACTCCCACCCCAGCTTGATTTCCAAACAGCCCTTAAAAGCCCTTTCCTAATGCTTAACATCATTTACCCCGGGAGAGAGGACTTTCAAAAGAAGCATCCTGGTTCCTCTCTAGTCCAGGGATTTCCTCTCAAGAATGGGGCAAGAAATTCCATCTAACCCTGGACACCTCCTCTTTGCCCTGAAACCATGGACAACAGACTCACTAAACTGTGCCTTACAAAGGACCACTTCCTTCCTGTTTCTAATACACGCTTCCTCCTGTCCTCTGGGCTCCTGCCGGCAGTGCCCTCCAAGCCTTATCTTCAACAGTCTGCTTGAACATTTGAAGATTTGTCACCCCTACCCGCTCCAGACGCCTGGTCCCACGGCTGCCCCACATTTTACAGGTCTATGTCATGGCTCTCTCCTTATCTTGGTGCCAAACTCTGCATCCACTGACCGTTCCAGGTGGTAACAAATGACACGAAACACCTCTCAGGCTCTGTGTCAGGAACTGGGTGCATCCTAACTGGGTCACAAGCTGCAGAAAGGGGGTCCCTAAGGCTACAGAGCCCAGTTCTTTGGAGACAGTCCAGTTCCAGGCTCTGTCTTGGTTCTTGGAAGGACTTAGTTCCTTGAACGCCAGGCTGGGTACTTCAGCTCCTATTGTCTACCACTGCCACCTACCCTCTATGCCTTGCCATGGGGTCTTCTTTCCTGGGCAGTTTCCATGTGTCAGTGTGCTTCAAGCAAGGGGAACTGGGTTAAAGGCATAGGGTTTATAGCCCAATATGTATGTGCGTGTGTGTGTGTGTGTGTGTGTGTGTGTGTGTGTGTGTGTGTATGTTTTAAGCATTGTCTTGTGGCTTCTATACCCATGAACATGCACAAATGATAGCCCGACACTTCCGTATTATCATCTTTATTGGAATGGAATCTCTGGATGCAGCTCACCCTAGATAGACAGGGAAACATAGGCTGAGATATCAGGAGGTGGAGCCACTAAGAGCATCTTACAAGCCCAGGGACAGTGAGACTGGTTTCTGACCTGATTATGTCATGTCTGACTCCCACAGGTGACAGGCGAGCAGACAAACATGTCACTGTTAAAGGGGAGAATCTTAGAAGCATAGCCAGTCAGTCTGTATAGCAAGGGTTATACCAGGAACCCTAAGTAGGGACAGCAAAGCTGTTGGGGGGGCTCTAACAAGTGGTTCACTGTCAGTGCACCCCAACTCAGAGATCAAGGACAGCCTCAGAGTCCCCTGGTTTCTTTGGGTGATCTGCTTCCTTAAGGGGGTACCCTCACCTTCTTTAAACTACTCTCCAGCAGACTAAGCCAAACGCCATGACCCACCATTACCAAGGGCAGCCCTGTCCCCACCCCCACAGCACATTTCCAAAAATGGCCCTGGCTTATCCTCAGCTCACCTGAAGGTCAGATCTTATCTATGGAAGTGTGACAAGAAGTCACACTACAAGACAATAGGGAACCCCAGCCTTTATAACCTCACCTTGGTGGCCACACCCTGTCTATGGAACTTACAGGCCAGAGAACGAGAGTGTTAATCCCCTAAACAGCTGAGGTTTTTTTTTTTTTTTGGGGGGGGGGTTTATTGAGCTTACACTTCCAATTGCTGTTTATCACCAAAGGAAGTCAGGACTAGAACTCAAGCAGGGCAGGAAGCAGGAGCTGATGCAGAGGCCATGGAGGGATGTAGCTTACTGGTTTGCTTGCTTTTCCTGGCTTGCTCAGCTGGCTTTCTTATAGAGCCCAAGACTACCAGCCCAGGGATGGTACCATCCACAAGGGGCCCTCCCCCCTTGATCACTAATTGAGAAAATGCCTTACCACTGGATCTGATGAAGGAATTTGCTCAACTGAAGCCCCTTTCTCTATGATAACTCCAGCTTGTGTCAAGTTGACACACAAAATTAGCCAGTACAATTGACCCCTTCTCAACTTGACACACAAACACATCATCAATAAGCCTCGACCCTTACTTCCTTATTCATCCCCCAGATCTAAATAACTTTACAAGTCCCACAGTCTTTACAAATTCTTACATATTAACATTTCAGTCCCTTTTAAACATCCAATTTCTTAAAATTCAAAGTCTTTTAAAAATATAATCTCTTAACTGTGGGCTCCACTAAAATACCTTCTATCTTCAAGAGGGAAAATATATCAGGGCACAGTCACAATCAAAAGCAAAATCAAACTCCAACCGTCTGGTGTCTGGGATCCACTCATGATCTTCTGGATTCCTCCAAGGGCTTGAGTCACTTCTCCAGCTCTGCCCTTTGTAGCACACACCTTGTCTTCTAGGCTCCAGATGCCTGTACTCCACTGCTGCTGCTGTTCTTGGTGGTCATCTCATGGTACTGGCATCTCCAAAACACTGCTGTCTTCCACTACAACTAGGCTTTACCATGGTGCCAAGCCTCACCTCCTTTGCATGACCCCTTCAGTCCTGAGCCATCAGTTGCAGCTGAGGTAATGGCCTTCCACAGCCTCTCACAGTGCCCAGGCCTCAGCAGCTGAGGCTTTAGCGGATGGTGCAGCCAACAAAAAGATCCCAGTGTGGCTGGGCAGTGGTGGTGCACGCCTTTAATCCCAGCACTTGGGAGGCAGAGGCAGGTGGATTTCTGAGTTCGAGGCCAGCCTGGTCTACAGAGTGAGTTCCAGGACAGCCAGGGCTACACAGAGAAACCCTGTCTCGAAAAAAACAAACAAACAAAAAAAAGATCCCAGTGTGGTTGAGTGACATTTTCACATCGATCCCCCTACAACCTTGATCTACTTCTCTGTTGGGATTTGAGGGAAACCCAATAAATGAAATATACTTATTTTCCTCTCCAGCACAGAATCAATTGGCAGATGAAGGGAAAGCAAGAGAGGGTCCACTTCATTACTGAGGAACTGATCAACAGGCAGACCTGACCTCACTGCGGGAACAGGGAGGGCCGGAAGTAGGACTGGAGCAGAACCACCTGCCCCTCCTGCACATATGAGGCCCCGGATAAAGCATTTCTCTGGAATATTCTGGTATCATACTTACCAGCCCCCTTTCTGGGAAGGATGAATCACAAAGAGAGCATTCTCACAGTTGCTATGCTGGGTTTTTAGCAATGGGCACTCTAAGCAATTCCCAATGGAGGCCCCTCATTATCTCTGCTCTTGGACGGGAATATGAGTCTATTAGCCTCATGTCTTCTAGCTTATCCTCCTCTTCCTGAACCCATCGTGGGAGACTGGCACTTGATAGTCTCTGAAGATTCTAGAATGATCAATCATACACACCGTAGATGGAAGTACACGGCTCCTCTCCACCACTCTGACAGAACTCTGTGCTTCCTCGGCTGCACTCATACTTCCTGTGAACTTACCAAGCCTAGCACCCAAACTTCATCTTACACCAGGCACTCTGGAATGTCTGAGTCCCTGTAACACAACCGCACCTGCTTCTGGCTTTAGGACCTTAGCACTTGCTGCCCTGTGGCTTCAAAGGACTCTCCCCACAGGACTCAGTATCCTTAACTGTGCTTTAAACATAGGTGCCGG
This sequence comes from Uromys caudimaculatus, assembly GCA_028551405.1. Taxonomy (NCBI): domain Eukaryota; kingdom Metazoa; phylum Chordata; class Mammalia; order Rodentia; family Muridae; genus Uromys; species Uromys caudimaculatus. Next base: position 116,484,958 of record CM052702.1, read on the forward strand.
GATGGTGAGATGGCTCCACAGGTAAAGGTGCTTGCCATGGAGCCTGACAACTTATTTGGAACCCATGTGATGAAAGAGATCCAAGTCCGACTAGTTGCCCTCTGACCCCTCCCCCACGCACATACACACGCTCACATACACACATGCCTGCATGCATGCACATATGCACATACCCACTTAGAGCGCCCTCTACCCAACCTGTCATTGTCTCATCACCTGGCACTAGTGATAACTGTGTTGGATGACTTTCCTGTCTCTTCCTCCCTTGAGATGTCCCTTCCAGAGAAGGCTGGTCATGAAGATGGTGCTGGACCCAGAGGCTCAGTCTCTGTCTTCTCAAGGGCAGGGCATCTCGCTAGATTGCCCACTCTCCCACCTGTCATGTTAGACGCAAGGTCCCTCTTCTTTCCCTCCTTCTGGGTTCCTCCACCGTCATCCCATTATGATCATAAGAAACCAACAGCATCATCTCCTCCCTTGTCCTCAAACTTGTCCTGCATCCTGTTGTCAAAACTGACCTGACCTCCCATGTTCTCATAACCACACAGGAAACTGTTAAGGGATAGCCAAAGTCCCAGAACAGGGTCTGCTATGCCACTCAACTATCCACTAGACATCTGCCATTCAGGATCCAGCAATGAGGAAGTACCAAAGTCTGCGTCTAAGTACCAGACAGTGGGGACATTGTTTGAATCTACATATAAGGGCTAGTAACAAAGGGTTGGAGACAATAAGGCAGAAGCGAGGTGCCAGCTGGCACTCTTTGTCCCACGTCTTAACACGATACCTCTGTGGAGTTTCATCACCTGCTGGCTGCGGACGCTCATCCATTATGACCTTGCTGAAGATAAGGCAGGAAGGAAGATCTAAAGGTTGAGGCTAGCCCATGATAAATATCTTTACTTTTAGCCTTGCATCCATTGCTTGAGATATCGCAAGGCCACAACCTAGGTTTCAGCCATGGTTGAGTTGTCACATGATGGATCCACAACACCCTCCAGTTCCTTCTGCTTGGAGGACAGAGCCTCTGCTTCTCACTGTCAGCTTAACATCCCCTCAGCTGCCAGACATTTTTCTCCCAGTTCCTTAGACTGCTCCCTTCCCCCAACGCCAGGAAACTTTCTAGGGCAAATTGACTAGTAAGGCCTACCATTGGCTAGAAGCAATACCACCTATTCAGTATTCAGAACTGTGAAGCCTCATCTAGTCACTAAGATAATGCATAAAGCAGGTGCTGTACCCCGCTTTCGAGGAGGAGGCTGGGGCTCCCTAGGAGACACAGGCGGGGGGAGGGGGAATCAGTGTGGGTTGCAGTTTTTGACAGGAGAGCACTTAAGTCTGATGATCTCTGTCTTTTCAATGAAGCAGAAAATGAGGGTGTCTCCTGAGAGGGCGAAGGGGAAGCAGAGCCAAGCTGGAGTAACAGCTGTAAGCCATGGGAGAGTGGGGCTTTTCACTAACATGAGAACTTCTGGAGCAACCTCATCCCTCGCCCAATGTTTCTTGTTCACCATCACCCCACGGCTGTATTTTATAACCTTTGTCATTGTGTTCTCACACCCGGCAGGAACATCCCGAAGCCCCTGTCCCATGGACCTGGCATGTGGGAACTCAGCTTGATTCCAAACCCAGAGTTGTAATCAAAATCAAAATGGCTGCCTGCATGGACAGTTCAATCCCTTCTAAGTTTGGCCCCATTTCCATGAGCTGGCAAGCCGCAGCAGGAGCTAGGTGTTTTACTAATAAATCTCTAAGCTGATCACTTTATTTTGGCCGCAAAAGCAGCTGTGTGGCTCCCCATGCCCAAATGACTTTGCACATGTGCTTGACCACCCCGGTCACCTCAGGCCATTTGGGTCCTGAAGCTAGTTCTCTCTCTTAAAGCTGCCTCTCTGAAAACTAGCCTTCCCAAGGCTGGACCTCAACCACACCACTCACTTCCATAGCATACGTCCAAGGGCACTCTAACCATACAGGACAGCAGGACCAGAAAGCCAGTTGAATGATGTTTTATTGTTTCGAACTGGTCTTGACCGATCCCGAGAAGGTCTTCTTCCTGCCTGGGCATTGGCTGTGGTAGGCGTCCCGATCCTCTAAGTACTTTGCTCGCATAAGCGCAGCCTTCTGTTCATAGGGCTTCTTGTCCACATCGGCAGTCATGGACCACATCTTCCCAGCAGCCTTGGCCACCTGCACCACTGTCCAGTTGGGGTTTTCTTGCTTCAGCTTGGCGTAGTTGTCTAGGGAGAAGAGCAGGAAGGAGGATGGGGGCTTCCGAGGTGCCTTTGGGTCTTTCTTTCTTCTCTTTCTTCGCTTGCCCATGTAATTTACCATTTCTTCCTGGTACCGAGCTTTGTCGAGTTTGGCTAGGGCTTCATACTTTGCCTTCTCATGTTTCGAGATGGATCTCCATTTTTCTGAACACTTTCTAGAGAATTCCTTAAAGTTAAGGTAGGTGTTCGGCTGTTGCTCCTTAAATTTGTTTCTGAAATTCAGCATAAAATGGATGTAAGATGAGACATTCGCCTTGGGCCTTGGCTGGACTCTTTTGCCCATATTTATACAACCATGATTTTCTTTGCTGGATCCTGCTGATTTTGGGTAGCAGAGATTTCTGTCTCCACACCCCAGGAGCAATCTAGAAGGTGCCCTACTTGTGGTGAAATTTTCTCTGTGTGTGAGCTTCATCCAGGGCCGGGGGGCCTTTTCAATGCTGGTGGGCTTTGTTGCATCAAAGAAGGGAAATTGTGATGTCATCCCCAAGCTGACCAATGCCAGCCAAGCTCAGTCATTTGCAGGTAGGTCCTCTTAGTGGTTGGTTTCTCCAGGGACTTTTTATTTTTCTTCCTCTAAGGAGAAATGAAGGTTTATCTGAACCTTATTAGAGTTGCTACTGGCCCTGGGAATCTTTCCCTTTGGCTTCCTGGAGGCTGTGGGCTTTGCTCAGCCTCTGGTGTCTTTATATCCCTGTCCCCCGGTGGGTCATAACAAGGGCTGCCTTCCTCCGTCTGATTGTCAGGGCGCCACCTCCTCATCCTCCACTCAGGCTAGAAATAATGAAGGCAAGGAGGGGGGATGTCTCGGGAGCTGTCATGATAACATGTGAAGGCTTTCTGTTTGCCTTGAGCAGTGGCAATGCCTGCTGCACAAAGGGTTTAGTAGTAACTCTAAAAATAATCAGCTCTGACAGCTGGGACTTGGTTCCTGTCAGGACAAAGTTGTCTAATTTAAAACCCAAGCACTTCGACTCAGAGTCTGAATCCTTCCTTTCTCTGAAGAAATTGGAGAGGAAAGAGGGAAGAGAACCTGAGAGTTTATTAATTACAGTGGAGTTCTTTAAAATGTGAATTCTTAGCTCTTCCGGCAGCTCCTCCCCCTCCTCGATAGAGTCCCCATTTCTTAGGCTTAGTTTACAAAGCACTACAACAGATAAGCAAATTGGCTTCTTTGGGGTAAAAGTTGATACCCCACTGTCATCCAGCTGAAGAGAATGCAGGAAAGGCCAGCAGACTTGTCAGTGTGTAAGTGGAGGACAGTAGTGCCACATGCATAGGGCAAGAAATCATGTTCTCATTGACATAAGGACTGAGTTCAAAGTTAAGCAGCCACCAAGATGCATGTTCTTTATGACACCAACCTTCAAGAACCTGGGGGGAGGAGCATCTAGTGCCATGACCTTCTGGATAGGTAGACAGGAAGTGGATATGATCTGCTACATGAATGGAAGCATGATACTGAGGGTCAGACAAGCCTGATCACCTCTGGGAAAACATCTAGAACTAGACCAGACAGTGCTGGGGGTGCAGGGGGGGTGGGAGATCCTTTAGAGGCCTTAACAAAGGCGTTCAAGCCACAGGGTTAGAAAATGGCCTTATTTCATCAGTCTCCTGACCTTCTTCCAACCCTGACGACCGTCCCTGGCACCCCTTTATTTCAACATATTCTTTTGGAGAACCGTTCCCCTGGTAACCATTCCCTTGTCCTAAGGAATGAGTCCATGGCCTAGGCAAATGATCTGAGATCCTCTGGGGGTCTTTTCTGTTTGCCATGGTGAAGATGGTGAAGGGTTGAGACAGGGAGCTGCTGAGTGGCCATGGTTCAGCCTCCAGCGGCTGCCATTTTCAGTTAGCCAGCACACAGCCCTGCAGAGCGAGGCTGATGGCATCTGAGCTTCTAGCTCTGGATATTCCTGAGCCATCTGCAGCCCTGCTCTTTTGTGGTTTAATTACAACAGCACTGGTTGCTTCTCTGTTAGACTGATCTGGATTTCTTTCACCTGAAGTCACTAGTGCAGAGCATACACAGGTGTGAAGGGTTGGGAGAGATGACACAGACACAGGTGTGAAGTGGTGGGCTAGCTGATACAGACACAGGTGTGATGAGACAGGCTAATAGCAAACAGGAACCTTTCTCTCCCCCGGTTTCGGTTCCCTCCCTCTTCTCCATTGGTTGCAGCGTTACCACGTTGGTAGCCCAACCCTGGTTTGTTAGAGATAGTGTATGCCTCACACACCATGTCCCGCAGCATCCGAGTTTGTGCCTGGAGCCTGCTAATGCACTGGACAGTGCGGAAGGTGCCATCTCACCTATCTCAGGCCTAGTGAAGGACCTTTACTTACCCTGAGTGAGCCAGCTGGTAATTTAAAAGATGCACATCAAAGTCACCAGACAGACTTCTTAAGGGGCTCCTGTGTGGAGTCTCTACTTCACACGGCTTCCTCTCTGATGGTCCCTTACCTCTGAAGTCTCCCTAGCTGCACAGGGATGTGGCCTCTGCCAGAGAGGTCATTGCTGTACATTGAGGCTTCTTGACAGCTGTGTCTGCCTAACTGTCATTCTTAGGCGGCATCCCTATCCCTTGTCAGGGCATGCAACTGCAGATGCAGAGAATAAAGCCACCACCGCAAGGTCACAGGGTCAGCGTAGCCGTGAGAACAGAACACAGCTCCATGACACTCCAGGAACCCTTGCTGGCCTTCATGTGCACAAAGAGTCTAAACCTCAACTCTGCAGTTGCTCAGGAAGCACCACCACCATCATCATCCAGCCACCTTCAGAGGGTGAGGGAATGACACCCAGGATGGCGGTGGAGTGGGAGATGCCCTTAGAAGGCATCTAAAACATTTCCTCTGTGGAACTATTCCAAGAGAAGTATGCCCGAAGCCACCATGAGGAAGACAGCCAAGGTTGAGATGGTAGGAATGGCTACAGGGGGAGTGAACAAGACGTCTTTACCTTTTCACCCCAGCTCTGTTCATTGCATAGAGCAGATGCTAGACTTTGGATGCCTATGGGGGGATTAATCGATTTATTGAGCCCCATGTCCTCTGGAGGTGACATTCTTTGTACATTGCTCGAGTACTACCCAGCTTCCTCTCGTGAGCCCTCTATTCTGTTAGCAGAGTCCTCTGTGTGCAGTACACGGAGAACAGCTTTGCTGAGAAATCCCATGGCATTGGTGAGGAATTGAGGTTGTTTAGTGGAGAGAAAGAGTGGGTGCTCACTTAGATGAAGAGGAGGGAGCCCCACACCCTAGTTCTGTGGGGGAAGCGGATGAGGTTGGAAAGGCATTTCAGTATCTCTTCTGCTCTTACCCTGCCCCACACACATGCAAGATGTCCTAGGTCTCCATTAAGTCTCTTCTAATCCTGTGATGTTACATGTTTACCTAGGAAAGATTAGAGCCTGGATCCGAGTCCTGTATTGGCTGGGTGCCAGGCTCTGGCCCCACCTTGAACCTTGTTCTGTTCCATCTGCATAGGATCAGCCTCTGGCATCGGTCGGTGCTGAAGAAAATACCTGGTAGGGAGAAATGCTGATGCCCTGTAAGGCTGGCATGGTCACTAAGCTCTTAAAACCTGCTCCCTTGAAAAAAATGCTCCCTAGCCCTGGGTGATGCTGGTATGAGATACCTCAAAGTTACAGAACATCAGGGCTCCTGCCCTGAATCTCAGGTCTCACCTGCTGTGGTAGAGACCCTGGTAGGAACGGAACCCTGAAGGAACAGTGCTCCTGAGAGTCCTGAAGCTAACGAGAGTACGTCAGCTCTGAGATGCTGCCCCGGGCAGCCTTGAACAGGACTAGAAGAGACCTAATGGACATAGCCTAGGGCATCTTGTACATGGGGTGGCAGGGTAGGAGTAGAAGAAGATATACTAGGCCACCATCCCTACCCCATCTTCCCCCCCCCACCAGAACTAGGCTGTGGGGGCTCCTTCCTCTTCATCTAAGTGAGCACCCAGTCCTCTCCACCAAGCAATGTCAAACCAGGGCCCCGGAACCTGTCTTCCTGATAGAAACCCTGATTGGCCTAGCTTAGGTCACATGACCGCTCTGATCCAGTTGGCTGTTGGGAATTGTCATGTAATACATCTATGTAGTCGTCCTTTTGGGGAGCTCCAGGTTGAGGGACACAGACTGGCCTTTGATGGATTTTAGTGCTTAGGAATGAGTTGAACCTGTGACTTAGATTGTAAACAGAAGGGGACAGGGGTGAACAGCATCCCTAAAGCATTTCTGAGGACCCGTCCCCAAGGCCCTGGTGAAGTGCCAGTGTGTTCTCTGTTAAATCCCTTCAACATCTTGGGACACATCCTGTATGTCAGGCGAGAAGCATCCAGCCCTCCAGCCCTGATGCAAGGGGATGCAAGGCCACAACTACCTCCAGCCCCCCCCAAAGCCCCCCTAAAGCCACCCAAGAGGCAAGGTCCAGATGTCAACAGCAAAGCTCTTCCTCAGCCACAGATCCAGCCTGGGGCCTTGTTCCTCCAAGCTCCAGGTTCAGACACATCCTCCTGGGAGTCCCGAGTCTGAAGGAAAAACATTTGCCTGGTGCGGCTGGGGGCTCCCTGGGGCTAACAATCAGCCAAACTGCAAAGTTCTGCTCATTTGTGGAGTTTATGGAGCCGCTTGTGGGAAAACAGAAACATTTGCCCATAGTGACAAAGACTCCGCTGCTGGTGTCCTGGGGTGCCTGCATCTGGGGAGTCCCCTGGGAAGATATTCCAGCAGCTGCTAAGTGAACGGGAAGAACAGCCAAGCCAAGAGCAATGTGGTGACCCATGTCTTCCTGGCACAAGTGGGCAGTGTTCTTATAACTGGGATGCATGCAGTATGGGACCCGACAGCTCTCCATACTGTCCAGCGGGTCACCTGCCCCCCACGCTACAACATGTCCTGTGCGTTCAGCAGCAGGGTCCTCATCACGCACACGTGCACTTCATGGTCCCTTCTTCCTCTCTGCAGTATTCAGTGAGTCTGCCCCTTGTGGTAAACACTTTGTCATGTACTGAGGATCCACTGGTGGAGAGACAAGAAAGAGACAGTGGCTTTCTTCAGTCTGGAGAGAAACAGGCCCAGGAGAAAATGAAGCAAGCCAGGCTAAGTGTTCAGCAGTGGGTTTCCTGTCACTCATGCTCATCCCCCCCAACCCCCCAAAGGAGAAGAGGAAGTAGCTGGGACGAGGATGTGTAGAGGAAGCTGGTCAGGGAGAATTGCAAAGAGATGAATTTTTCATTACAGTAAACATTCTAAGCAAGGGATGACTGTCTCAAGGTTTCTATTGCTGTGATAAAAACAAGTTGGAGAAAGGAGTTTATTTCATCTTACAGCTTGAAGCCTGCCATCCAGGGAAGTTGGAGAAAGAGCTCAAAGTAGGTACCCAGAGACGGGAGCTGATTCAGAGGCCATGGGGGAGTGCTGCTTACTGACTTGTTCCTCATGGCTTGCTCGGCCTGCTTTCTTAGAGCCCTTAGAATCAATGGGTGGTACCTCACACATCCACCAGCAATCAAGAAAGAACATGCATCAGAGCCTTGCTCACGGGCCAATCTAGCAGAAGTTTCTACTTCCAGAATGACTCTAGCTTGGGTCTAAAAGTAACCACTCCAGGAGTTCATGTAAGGTAGGCATCAGGCCAGAAGACCCCGAAGGACTAATGGAATCAAATCTAAGATCAGTTATCCACGCTCCCCCTTCTGACTGCAGAAGGAATATAATGAGGAAATCCCTGATACCCATGGAAGTAAGTAATCCCTTTGGTTCATCATCTGTCAGTCCGTATACATACAGTGCAAGCATCCTGGGGCTACAGAGTTCGTTCAGTTGGTAAAGTGCTGCTCAAACATGCAACCCTGAGTTCAACCCTTAGGACCTGAGTGAAAAATTCAGGCATGGTGACAGCTACCTGTAACCCAAGAGCTGGAGAGGCTCAGACTGGAGGAGGACTGGGGCTCACTGACCAGTTCAGGCTAGTTCCAGACCAATGAGAGAAACGTTTTTCAAAATGCAGGCGGACCCCTCCCAAGGAATGACACCTGAGGTTAACCTCTACACGCACACACACACGTGCACACACACGCACACAAATACACATATGCACATAGATACATACATGCACACACACGAGCATGCACACAAATACACACACGCACATGCGCACACGCACACGCACACACACACACACACACATCCATGTGAACACCCTCCAAACCCCCCTCACAAGTGTTCTGGGGCTCCCACAACAGTAATGGAGCTTCTTGCCTGCTGCCTGTGGCCGCCTGCCAGCCGTCTCCCACCCTGCCCTCCCGCCCCTGTGCTCTGGCTTCCTCCAGCTGAGCCTTGTACTTTCTGAGAATTGGCTGGGTCTGTTGCCAGCTCTCCCAGCGCGAGTCATATTTGTTATTGTAATTATGTGATTTAAATTAAACATCACATAAACGGATGAGATACGAGTGCGGAAGGAAATACAGCCACCATGACGGGAAGCCGACCGAATACTCTTGAACGACTCTGCAAAGGGGGTCTCCAAAAAGAATTCAAAGGGCACAGTCACCCCAAAGTTCTCTTCCTCAGGTCAGGAACACACCATCTTGGTACACAGTACCAGTTAGTAAGTATTTGTTGCCTGGGTGCCTGGTGTGATTTAAATGAGATACAACATCTAAGGTACAACCCTGTGGTCAGGGAAAAGCCTTACTTCTAAGCAAAACTAACTGGCAATTCTGTAGATGTTTATGTTGTCTAAGGCACATATTTGACCTTTTATGATTCCCTCCTTAGAAATTCAGCTTTAATTTAGTGACATCCTCTGTGAGGCTTGTGTGCCAGGAATGACCAAAGGACCAGACAGGAAACAATGTTGCGAAACTTTCTTATTATGTAGCCAAAGATGGCCTTGAACTTCATGGCCTTGAACTTCCTTGCCCCACCCCTGACCTCCCAATAGATTGTGCCCTGTAATCATTTTTATGGGCATCGAACTGGGGGAATCTCATATCCATCCCTAATGCAAAGTGTTTTCTGTGGCAGGACAGAGTGCTGTAGACACAGCAGCAGTGGACGGTATGCAAATGAATGGATGGGCGTGGCTGTGACTCTGCAAAGAGTGAAACTGTATCCACAGAAATAGAGTCTGGCTTGGCAGCCACATTCTGTTACTAATTTATCCTGCAGTGTGGCTGGGGATATGCAAAGACGCTCCCATCCTGCCCCATGTGGAGAGGCAATGCCCATGCCTTCGAGCTCGGGAGATCATCAGGTCCAAAGATGATTACAAGTCAGTGGGCCTAGGATGGTGGCATGTGACCCTGCTACAGAGGGGACACTGAGCAGGCAACAGTTGACCAGGCTTATAGGACCAGTGACATCATGCCAGGTCATCAGATGGGGCAGCAGGGAAGGCATTCTGGGTAGAGGATCCTCACAGGCAGGACTCAGTGGGTGTCGCTGGGGAGGGACAATGTAAAAGAGTTTGGGCTCAGTTCTGGAGCTGGTGGGTCTGTCCCTCCACTGAGACTTTTCTGGAAGGATTAACTTGCTTGTGCCAGGGTCCCCTCCATCCTCCTGGCAGGAGGTGGGGAAAGAGAGGGTGGAGTTAGACCTGCTCCCCCCCTCCAATCTGGCCCTCTCCCAGGCCTGCCATGGAGATGAGAGATGGCTCACACTGGAGTCTGAAGTGCAGAAAGGCCTGGAGCCCCAACCCCACAGGGTTACACTAGCTTAGAACCACGCCTCATGTGAGGGGCCAAGGGTGCCCTTGCCAGATACAGCAGCTGTGAAGGGAGGGGCACTGCACAGAGACAGGGGCTGCCCAGTCAGCTCCTCATGACACAGTGCCCCTGCCCCCTGCATGTCTGGTGACTGGATACATGCTTGTCTTCATAGGACTGGCAGTTCACAGGCAGGCTGGCACTTAAACCAGTCTCCTGTGTCTCCGCTGACAGGCAGCAGTGCCCGGACACTTACTGTTGCCCTTTGGACAGGGCTTCTCTCAGTGCCTGAACATCTGGACTGCATGAGAAGCTTCCATGAAGAAATGCTTTTCACAGACCACCTTTCTGCCACCGGGTGCGAGGCTGAGCTCACCCTACCGCTCCCCCTAACCCCAGTCAACTCTGGGCATTAAAGGGAGTGATTTTTTTTTAATTCTCCCCAAGCCAGATTCTATTAATGAAGTCCCATTTAACAGAAGTTAATTTACCAAAAAGAAAAAAAACCTCATGTGTACTTGCTTAAATCTGTTTTATGTCGTACTGCAGTAGCGATTTACTGGGCAAGCTTGGAATTCCCCAGAACCCCCAGAGAGAAGTTAATGTGGACAGGAAGTTTTGAAGGGGGAGCCTCTCCCTTTGTGTTTCTCTCCATTAATTATGATTCTAAGAAGGAGCAAAATTAAAGAGGATCCTGGAGAGTAGCGAGGGAGGAAGGCACAGGATGGAATGCAGCCTAGACTGTTCTGCGGGCACGCGCATTTGTGACAGCGCATTGCTGGCTGAGTGCCCAAGCTCAGAAGGAGATGGTCTAGGTTATACCCTCACCTCTGCCAGGAAGTCCTGTGTGTGATGAGTGGGTTTCTTTGCCTCTCTGTGTAGCCAGGTGGCCCAGTGGGAAAGAAGAAAGCGAGCACCAACCCGAAGTTGGGGACATTCAGAGAACAGTGTTATATCCAACATACAAAGCTCTCCTGCTTGACCAATAGCAAAGTGCTGTGTGTGTGTGTGTGTGTGTGTGTGTGTGTGTGCCCATGTGTGTGTAGGTGTGTGTCCACCCATGTGTGTGTGCATCCATGTGTGTATGTTGGTGTGTGTGTACCCATGTGTATGTACGCATGTGCATTTGTGTGAGTGGTGTATGCTAAGTAGGTGTGTGTGCAACCATGTGTATGTGTATAGGTGTGTGTTCCCCCATGTGTGTGCACCCATGGATGTGTGTGTATTTGGTGTGTATTTGTAGATGTGTGTGTATGAGTGTGTGTGTGTGTGTCAGCATGTACGTATAGGTGTGTCTGTATGGGTAGGTATGTATGCACTCATATATACATGTTCAGGCTAAAAACCAGGCAAGAAACAAATCAGGAAGAGGAAGGCTCCACTGAGAATATGGCAGCTTGAGGATTAAGAGTGAGCCAGGTAGAGGTCTGGAGGGAAGGTCAGCCTGGCAGGCAAAAGGAACTGGTCAAGTGCAAAGGTCCTGGGGCAGAAGCAGGCCAGGGCAAGTTATCACAGCAAGGAACTCATCTGGTTAGAGCTTAAAGAAAGAAGAGGTAGAGGTGGAAACAGGGAAGGGGAAACTTTGCTGAAGGCCGTAGAGGTCCATAGTGTGAACTTTACTCTGAGGACAGGAGCCACTGAGGATGCTTTGTTTCTTTTTTAATGAATTCTGTTAAGAGGCCATTTATATAAAATCATATTCCCAGTTGTGAATGCACAACTCATTAGATTGCTGGCAAAAGTGTCCTTCCTTTGGGAAGAGGAATGGGATGAGGGAGGGGGAACCAGGAAGGGGGAACAACGGCTGGATTGTAAATAAATAATAATAATAATTTTAAAAGAGTGGCCTTCCCACAGTTAACAGAACCTAGATCTGGACCATTCCAGCTTTCTCAGCCATGCAGGATTCACTGACAGCTCTCAACCCAGCTCTGGCTACCACAGGTCCACTTCTTCTCTCTGGAGATTCAACTTTCCCAGAGTTCCGGTGAAGGAGCTTTCAGTGTGCCTTCCGTGTTCACGGCTCTCATTCACAGACCTTGCTTATGATCCTCACTCATGCTTCATGTTTCCTCTCCATGACCGTGATCTCCCGCCTGACCCACACTCACAGCCCTCTCTGCTTCCAGTCAGTCTTTACTCTTCTGGCTCAACATAACTTCAGCCAGTAAGTTTACCCATATCTTTGTGCTCACTAGCATGGGAAGGAATTTTTTGTGTGCTGGTTTTAATTTTGGGTTTTTTGATGACCAAGTCCTCTTGCTGTGTAGCACATACCAGTCTCAAACTCCCAGCAATCCTCCTGACTCAACCTTCTGAGGGCTGAGATTCCAGGAGTCACTGTGTGTAGTTTGTTAAAAGCTTTGAGCCAAAGCTGGTACCATCTCTCCATAGCAATTTGATGAGGAACCTATCACAGAAGCCCCAAGTTCTGTGATAGGACACCCTCAAATGCTCAACATATTATACTTGGAAAGATGGGGTTGGGTGGGGAACAAAGCTGAGCGTGCATGCCTGTGCACGCGTGCACGCACACACACACACACACACACACACACACATACCACATACACACATGTGCCCACACATTCACACATAGACAGAGAGAAAGAGAGGGGGAAGAGACAGAGACAGAGAGGGGGAAGAGAGAGAGGAGAGACCGTCGGAGGAGGAGAAGGCTCAAGGCTCACTGTCTGGGAGGAAATGGAACTGCTAAAAGGTACCAGGTGACCACAGGATAGCTATGCATAGGAAGCAGAGTATCAACTCCCACCTCACCCCTGAGCTGGGAAGTCCCTGCCCCAACTTCCAATTATAACCGCTATGGACCACTAGACTACCTCTTCCTTGCCTTTTCTAAGAAGCAGGGGTGGGTTCTGAATTATTCAGGTGAAGTTCCCCAGCTTCTCCGTCCATATGTAAATAGCCTCCAAGCTCTGTCAGTGAGCTCGAATTGAATTTGGCCTAGGGTGGGGGAGCCCACGATATCAATTGAGGCTCCTTAGAAAACTTAAATGACTCACCCTGTAATAAACTATTTTAAATGGGATCTGGTGAAATACAGTAATTGGTTTCTATAATAGTTCCTGCCCAAGCACTGTGGGTTATATTCCTAGAGTTTTGTGTGTGTCAGCATTTTCATTATAGTAAGAATTGAGATCAGAGGGTATCAAGCTCCTTGGTTAAATCTTTTGTTTCGTGTATATTTATGAGAAGCCACTCTGTTGGCTCTCTAGTGTCTGCCCCTCCAGATCCCCCTCTCTGGTCTTCTCCTTTCCTTCTGTCTGTAAGACTCACCTGTGGGCAAGCATCAATCTTTCATCAAGTCTCCAACAGGCTAGATCAGCAGGAGCATCCAGGAGTCGGGAGAGAGTAAGGGAGTGTGCGCTCTGGTTGTTCATTCCTTGTTCTTTCTGAAGGGCGTTTTCCCAAAGCAGCTAAAGATTTGGGTAGAGAGCAGGGTTTGCCACGCAACCCTATGGTTAGGGGTATTTCCAGTTTCCTCTACTCCAGGAAGGGGGAGTGATACTGAGCCCCATCCCTTATTCGAAGCCTCCAGGACTGCCCTCTTCTTATTGTTTCCCACACTGCCCCTGCGGGGACCCTGACATGTGTCTTTGTGCCAAGAGTCACTTTGGGTTCTGAGCCCCAAGGTGAGAATAGATAGCATGAGCCATTCTCAAGAGAGTGCTGTTGTTGGGGACCCTGGGCTCTCTGCAGAGTGTCATCTTGTGAGTCCTTGAAACCATGAGGAGGGGATATTGCCATATCTACTCCATAGATCAGGTCACAGAATCTCAGACGGTTTAGGGAACTCTCTTACAGTCACACAGCACAGCTTGCAGGTCCCTCCAAGACCCAGCTGCTTCCCTGCTCAGCCCCACTGCTTCCTACTGAGGGTTGATCTTTGGGAGAACTGGCAGCCAAACTACAATTGGAATTGAGTCTTGTGGTATTACAGGGTAGGGAAGGAGTTACTATGGGTGAGCTTGGAGGTGCCAGGCTCTGGGAGGTGCCAGGCTCTGGGACAGCCTCAGTGCCTGGGCTTGATGACTGGAGTTGTCACTTAGGAAAGCCTGGTGCTGGGTACAAGGTCACAGGCTGGAAGCCTTCATTTGATCCTAAGCCAAGACCTATGTGACTTTCAAGTCCAGACCATTGGGAAGACTTTCCTGGGGCTGGGGAATTCAGGGACTCCCTAGAGTCCTGGGAAGGAAGGGTGTGTGTGTGTGTGTGTGTGTGTGTGTGTGTGTGTGTGTGTGTGTGTGTGTGTGTAGTACAGGAGGAAGGGAGATGGATGAGCACAGTCCAGTCAGAAAAGAGCAAAGACCTAGAAAATAGGAAAATAGGAAAGGCAATACAATGTCAATGGGATTGTCCATATAGAACCCTCAACTTGGCTCCTGGCCTCCTTTGGTTACTCTCAAGCCCTGGCATCTGCTGGGATTTGGGGAATCAGAGGCGGAGAGAGTAATTTGCCTGGAAATCCCTCCAGCTGCACAGGCCCCAGGCTGCTAGAGTGGATGGTGCTCTCTTCTTGCTTCAGAAGGTGGGAAGATTCCTTGATGTCCTGTATGCTCCTGACCTTTCTCTGTTCTGTCTCCCCAGGTTTACTGGAGCCAGCCTCCCAGCCCCTGTCATCAGCAGCAAGAACTGGCTGCGGCTACACTTCACATCAGATGGTAACCACCGGCAGCGTGGCTTCAGCGCCCAGTACCAAGGTAAGCACAGCTGGAACAGGCTTCCTTTGAGAGAACAGCAGTGGCCATGAGGGCCTCAGCCCTTCACAGGTACCCACATGGGACTTTGGGTATCGTTGTCTTGGGTCCTTACATCTGTGCCTCCTGAGGGCTCCATGCCTGCATCTCCACACATGTCCAGGCAGCCTTTAGGTACCAGAGGGGCAGTTCTCAGACATTATTAGCTGATCTCCAGTCCAGAGGTTCCCACACCTGCACTCTTCTTCATTCTATCTAGAGCACGACTTTATTACAAGCATAGGCAAGCTGCCTTAGGGAGTGTCCCTACTAACTTCCAACCTCCTATTTGGGCAAGATCAAAGCAGGAGTGGCAGGTAGAAACCCGAGATAAGCACATAATAAGGAAGGCAGGAGCCCCAGGAGCCACCTCTAAGAGGGGTTAGACATCCATTGGATGCAGGGTAGAGGACCAGACTGCCTTAAAACCTTGCCTGTAGTTTGAGACAGTATTCAAATTGATAAATGCTCTGGGGTCTAGGGTAAAAAGCTGCAGATGCAGGAACCATAGTTTCATATCTGGACTTAATGAGTGGCCTCATTCCCTATGTCTACACTAAAGGAAACCTTTGTAATGTGCAAAAAAATAAGCCAGAAGCCCACTGGGTCTGGAGACATCACAGAGCTTGGCTCTTCTGGAAACAATATATAAGGACCACCACGGAGGTCCAGCCCCCTAAGCCAGAGAGACAGCCACCAGCATCTTCCTGTCATCTTCTCCAGAACAGGAAAGTGGAGCTTAGTAGCATACTTTCTTCTGACTAAGTAAGTGTTGGGCATGCCTGATAGTTCAGGTACTTGAGGTTCCCAACGTCACAGTGATAGGTGAAGGCTCAGTGACAGGCCCAGCATCAAAATCCAGCACTAGGTTATCATCTGATTGCATCCCTACTGTGTGCGTGGTATATAGCTAGTGTGTGGAAGCAGTTTCTAGGTCTCCTGCTTACTACATACCTACTGTGTGGCTGTTGAATACCTGGGGTATTCTAGGCTCTGTGCTACATAGCCTTCTCCCTAAAGCACAGTGACCCTGCCAGCTGCTAGTCCTTCTAGCGGAAGCTCAGACAGGCTGTGTCACCCGCCCAAGAGCACACATCTCCTAACTATGTGGTGAAACTGGAGTTCACCTACAAACCTCTAGGAGTTTATCCATAAAGTCGCAGGCTTTGTCCTTAGCCGTCTTCCTATGCCTGTCTGTTCAGTGACTTTGAAACTTTGGTTTGTGAATTGCACCCTACCATAAATGTGTGTGTATGTTTGTATGCATACATGTGTCCACATGCATGTATATGTATATATACATATATGTGTGTGTATGCATTTTCCCAATCACAATGTACAGTTTATAGCTTATATTTATAGTATATAGTTTATGTGCATACGCATCTATAGTACAAACTGTCCCCCAGGGCGTTTGGCCTGGGTGTGAGGCACCCTGAGCATCTCCCTTCCATTTCACAGTGCTAGCTGAAACCTCTAACTTAATTTCACATGTCTGAAGCAGGATAGGCCCACAGTCTGGGAAGTTCTGCTTCAGGCATGTCCTCCTTGAAGCTTCACCCCGAACCCTCAGGCACAGGGCCTTTATGCTGCTGTGTCTCAGGGCTGCCAAGGTCACAAGCACTTGGTCCCAGGTGACTGTGTTCCATCCTAAGCATGTTTGTACAAAGTAGGTGTGTTGGCAGTTCCATTTTTCCAAGCACACAGAGCATGGTCGAGCCCTGGTGTCCCATGGGCCCCAGGTTTCATTTATTGCATCTCAGCCCAGGGAGACTCAGTGTGGATATGGATTGCTTACTGACTGTGTTAATGCGTGAGACTACTTTCTATAGTAATAATAGTGGTGATGGTGATGGTGATGGTGATGGTGGTGGTGATGATGATGATGATTGATGATGAGGAGGAGGAGGATGGAGGTGGTGCTGTTGGTGATGATGAGGCTAGGAGATGACTCAGAGGGTAAAATACTTGCTATGCAAGTGTGGGGATTGGAGCTCAGATCTCCAGAACTCACATAAATGTTAGGTGTATGTATAGCAAGCCACCTGTATTCCCAGTCCTCAAGAGGTAGAAACAGCAGGTCTCCTGAGTAAGCAGGCTACTTGGCCAAACTGGCAAGCCCTGGGTTCAAGTGACAGACCTTATCTCAGTAAAGAAAGACTAAGGTGGAATGTGATTGAGGAAGACATTTGTCATGCATGTCTGTCCTCCACACTCACGCACACGTATGTGTCCACATATATGCAGGCATGCACACAGAGAGGCTCACACACACAGACACACTCACAACCATGTATATAGAACAATTACAATGATGATAATAATTCTGTGAGAGTTTAGCCGTGTTCATGGCCAGACCAGGTATTCAGCTAATATGATGGTGTCCAAGCTGAGTCCTAGCTAGGTTCAGCTCTAATGGGCCACTAGAGCAGGGGTCATCTTACTGCAGTTGGTACTTTCTCCATGTGATGTTACTCCATGCTGGCACAGAAGGGTGAGTGCCTGAGGCTCCGCTCCACTCCAGACAGAACAGTTGAACGAGGGGCACAGATGTGAACCCGAACTTACCCTACAGCATAATGAGAGCTGCCCTTGGGAGAACTCTCTTTGCTGGGGGTGGGGCTTCAGAAAGGGGCAAAAAACAAAAGCCAGGCACAACAGAAAATAAGGAGGTAGTGATGGAAGGCAGTCCTCAGACAGATGGCTGATACACACACAGTAGGACAGAGCACTCTGGGTAGAGAATGCCAGGACAGCTGTGATGGCCACACCTAAGGCACAGCAGCCATTTGTGCATGCCTGAAGGCAGCCCCAGTCCAGCTTGTGGCTGCTTTTGAAAGGCCACCGAACTAAGGATGGGTTCTGTGCTTTTAGATAGTCAATGAAAAAGGAAAAATTACAAAAGAGTAATATGAGGCTGAGCAGGTGGCTCAATGTGAAAGGATACTTTCCATGCAAGCTTGAGAACCTGGCTTACAATCCCCAGGACAATGTAAAATCCCAGGCAGGGTGTGTAACCTCAGCTTTCAGTGGGGCAGAGACAGGAAGATCTCTGGGGCTCAGCAGGTGCCAGCCTAGCTTCCGGTGCAGTGGGAGACCCTGACTTAAGGTAATAAGGCAGAGAAGGCTAAAGTAGGACATCCAACAGACATCCTTCTCTGGTCACTGCGCGTGCGTGTGTGTGTGTGTGCGCACACACACACACACACACACACACCCCAACACAGGCACATAAATATGAACTACAGTCCTACACACACAGAAAAAATAATAGTAATAGTTCATGATGCACGGAATCCAGATTTTGGCCTCCAAGAAGGAGCACATCTGCATCCATTCCTTCACATCTGGTCTCTGGTTTTCCTAGAGCTCATGGAGCAGAAGAGACCATTCACAACCCAGGAGAGTAGCCTTCAAACCCAAGCTATTGGCAGGTAATCTCTTTATAGAAAATGTTTGCCCACCCCAGGCAAGGTACCAGCATAGGGCAAAATAGACAGTTATCTTGGGCTGTGGAGTTAAGATGGGGTAGGATATGGCAAGCCACTTCTTCCAGCTGAACTCCACCTCCCCAAAGTTCCACAACCCTTCCAAAACAGTTCTACCCGCCGGGAACCAAGTGTTCAAACACATGTCTCCCTTTTGGAGACATTTCACATACAAAGCATGAAAACACTCAACTTCCTTCACACACATGATTACCAGGCACCCCATTACTGTCCTGCGCACCTCTCGCCAGCAAGAAGACGCACGACACATAGGCTTCGTCTGCAGTTCAGCTTTATTCAGCCGTTGATGGAGGAAGAACGCTGACCCCGAAGGACAGTTCCCTTTTATAACCCATCAAGCGGTGTGGCACAACCTGATTGGTGGTTTCAGCTCGTGAACCAATTAAAGAGGAGGAGCCTGCACTTGG
>CM052702.1:116504119-116591051 GCA_028551405.1 Uromys caudimaculatus
CTTTTATAACCCATCAAGCGGTGTGGCACAACCTGATTGGTGGTTTCAGCTCGTGAACCAATTAAAGAGGAGGAGCCTGCACTTGGCATACACTTTGGCGCCCTTTTATGGGTTGCGCATGCGCTGTGCACACGTTGTTCGTTATAGGGCACACATCAAAGCAGGCTGACGAAGACACGCGCTTCCCACACATTACTGCTGTCTTCTGGAAACAGGGATTGTGATTCACCCCAAACGGACTACAGGAGGTGAAAGGAGACCCTGACCCATGATAGGTCATCAAGAAAGGGAGTCCTTAGCCATGCCCCCACCCAATGTCTTAACTTCCTGTCTAGACTTCTTGTCTGTGGGTAAACCTATGCAGTGGGAGCGAGGGGGTTAGGACAGCTCCCTTCTCCTTGCCCATCGGTCCTTTGCCTCCAGCTCTTACCTGGTGACCACTATCTGGTGCCTGTTCCTCCTGTAGCCACATCTCAGCCTGGCTCCACCACTCCGCTCACTGCCTTTCCATGGGAATCCTGGTGGCCCAGAGACAGAAGATATCCCTTAGGGGTCAAATGTGATCTCTTCTGCCTTGTATTGGTCTCAGTCATCAACAGAACGGCTGTATCCATCTCAGAACACATTGTATTATAGCCCAGAGGCCTGGAGTTTGTGAGCAGCAGGTATAAGTTATGCTTCTTGTTACTGTAACGAAACACGCGACAGAAGCAACTTCAGGGAGAAAGGGCCTATTCTGACTCACAGTTACAGGATACAGTCTATCTTAGCAGGGAAGTCATGGCTGCACATCAGCAGTCAGGAAGCAGAGAGAGAGAGAGATAGAGAGAGAGAGAGAGAGAGAGAGAGAGAGAGAGAAGGCAAATGTAACGCTTAGCTTGTTTTCTCCTTCTTTCAGTCCTAAACTCCAGCCCAAGGCATAGTGCCCCCTAAATTTAGTGTGACTGAGGCTCTGGCTCTCTACCAGTAAGAAGTAATCAGATAGAGAATGGAAGCAAGATGTCCCGAATGGAGACGACAGCCCAGAACAGGCAACTGAAACTAGGAACTGATGGAGGTAGAAAGTCGCTTAAACCTCTTCCCTCTGGCCTGTTTTTGCAGCTGAATTCTCTGAAGTTGTTTGTGAAGCCTCCACATGGTTCATCAATAATTGCTCCTAGGACTACTGTGCTGGGAGATGGTCAGTCAATAGAGTGCCTGTCACTTAAGCTTGAGGACCCGTCTTGGGCTCCCCAGCACCCATGTAGAAGGGTAGCACACATCCATAACCCAGCACTGGAGAGGGAAGAGGAAGGAGTAGACATGGGTAGATTGCCAGAACTCATTGATCAGCTAGGCTAGACAATCACACATGCACGCACGCATGCATGCATGCACACACACGTGCATATGCATACCCACAGGTCAAGAGTTCCCTTCCCTTCAGAAATTCCAGTAGCCACACACTGTTCGTTCAATGGCTAACCAATAGGTCACAGTAACAGCATCCAATCATGCGTCCCTCAAACCTCACCCGGGCCACAAGGAGACTTTCTGCCAGGTTTGAAACACCGCTAAGCATCATGCACAGCCAGCTCTGAGGAGCTTGGCATCATCTCCTCAGTCATCAGTGATCCTCCAGCAGTTGCCTTCCTAGCAATGGTTGGTGCCAGACCTCGGGTTACTTTCCACATTATTTCCACACAGATGTGTGTTCTTCTTCCCTGGAGCAATGACTCAGAGGACACCAGGGCACTCTGATGGCAGATTTTCCCATCAGCAGATCCGGTAACCCTCAGTATACCTGTGTCCGTTTCTTCCAGCCCCCTTCCCTGTTGACATCAGTCTTTGGCAAGACCGCACACTGACCTTTTGCCAGAGGCCCCCTTAGGTTTCCTTTGTCACAGGACATGAATAGCAGATACTCTCACTGCTAGACGTTGCCACATCTGGTTCCCAGTCTTGTCACCTTTCCTGTACAAGAACATGCCACCATCTTGTCTGTCATCAGCCTCTCCAAGTTTCCCCAAGTCCTTCGTGAATTAGGAAGACGCCCTCTTTTTCACATATCACACCATCAGTCACAATAGCTTCAACAGTTATTTCTGTGTCACCAAAGCCTAGCTGGTGTGTTCAGCCTTTTGACGTGTGATCAAGTTACAGAAATCACAGCAATAACAACAACAACAAATCTCATAATGTTTTAAGTACATTTATTATTTTTCTTGGCCCACATTCACAGCTGTCCTCAGCGACATGTGGCCAGTGGGCCATGGATAGCACATGTCTGACCGAAGAGCACGGATGGCTGGGCCTTCAAACTAAATTTTACCCAAGAGATCTCCGGCCACAGACTTTTGATGGTCATTGTCAGTTTCAAGAGAGTCCAGTGCACTGGGCCCTGGAAACCTAAGCATCCTGAGGCTCACGTCTCTGAATTTACATGTGCTGTGGGAAGGGAGAGAGTTAGGGTCTAGTCATCTCCTTTGCCTGCATTTTCTAAGTTATCATTCAGTATGTTTCAGTCCTTTGCTATGCTGACACCCAGCCAACCTCTGGGGTTGACATCAGAAATGATGCTACTTATGTCTACATTTGCAGACATTGTGGTGACATGAACCCTCCCTTTGGGGAATGTCACAGATTAGGTTAAACCTTAAGTTCTTTAAATATGGCATTGACAGGTGCCATGACACCTGTCCTGGTTTCTACTAGACAATGCCTCTGGCCTGACCCTTCCATCCAACTATGCATGCCAGTGCAGTAGCTGTAGTGATAGTCTGTCTAGACCCTTCTACATCAACTCTGGGGCTCCGAGTCTGTATTCATTCACTTAGTCAGTTGACCTGGAGGCAATGCCAGCTGCATTCGGGAATCATCCCTCTTCCCTCTGAGGTGACTGCAGCATCTGCCAGGTCCACACCCTATGGCTTTAGACCTCAGGCATCTGCCCTGCATGTCAGTCTGAATCAAAGAGCTCGCATCCTGGACACCAGCCTTATCCAGCAAAAGATGTGAGTCGTTGAGGCAGATCGACAGAGCTGGTGACCGAGCACAAGGCTGGTCTGTAGCAGCTATAGCAGCAGCAGCAGGGAGAGAGAGCAGGATGTAGGATGCACACACATCCTGCTCATGTCCCATAAAGAGAAGATCAGAATTCAGTTCTCAACAGACTACCCTATGCAGCTTTCAAAAGATGGGTTTGAGGGGTCAAAAAAAAAAATGTACGCCATAGAGGATGTAATTAGATCTGAGCAGCTGAGATCCTTGCAGGAAGGGTTGGAGAGATTTTCTGAGGCTGAGCAAATGATTTGAGGAAGAGTGAGCACAAGGAAGTTAGGGTTGACTTAGTCAACAGGACAGCCAGCAACGGGCCAAAGATGCAGAGTCTGAATCCACAGGCATGGGCTCTGTCTATGTCTGTACTTCCAGAGCCTTAGGGAGAGGCCAGGTTTCCCTCTGGCCCCAAACGACCTTGTCTCCTATTATTTCAGTCTGATAACCTGAGCTTCCAACTAGAGAGCTGTTATATTACTAGATTCTTCCTGCTCACTGCATGTCATGAGTCTCACTAGCCTTTATGACAGTGGGGAAGTGTCTTGTAATTAACTAAAATATAAAAGGATGAACGGGGCAGCCTGGCAGTCTTCTGTAGCAGTTCTCATTCAGAGGAGACGAACATAACCTACTAGGACTCTCATCAACCATTTAAAGCCAGCATGCTTCTCTTGGGAGTCCTGACTCTTCACCAACTAAAGCGAGAAAGCACATATCCGTGTGTGAATTGCATTCTCTGTATGAATATCTATAGACATGGGTTCACATGTATGCTCCTGAAGGTTCTGGTTGCACCTATATGCAGGTGTGCACCAAGGGGTGTGTGTTTGAGTGTATTGAGAAGTGCACTGAGCCAGACCAGCACCAGGCTGTGCCATTTTTTTACTTCATTGGTAGTTATAGAATCTTTCTTCTTCTTCTTCTCCTTCTTCTCCTTCTTCTCCTTCTTCTCCTTCTTCTCCTTCTCCTTCTTCTCCTTCTTCTCCTTCTTCTCCTTCTTCTCCTTCTTCTCCTTCTTCTCCTTCTTCTCCTTCTTCTCCTTCTCCTCCTTCTCCTCCTTCTCCTTCTTCTCCTTCTTCTCCTTCTTCTTCTTCTCCTTCTTCCTCTTCTTCCTCTTCTTCTTTTCCTCCTCCTCCTCTTCTTCTTCCTCCTCTTCCTCCTCTTCCTCCTCCTCCCCCTCCTCCTCCCCCTCCCTCCTCCTCCTTCTTCTTCATGTGTCTCTGTGTAAAGCGTTTGTATGCATGTTCACATGTGTATGTGTATATTTGTGTGTGTGTGTGTGTGTGTGTGTGTGCGTGTGTGTGTGTGTGTGTGTGCACCCATAGTTGTAGATATGTGCTTGTGGAAGCCTAAGGTTGATGCCTGAAATCTTCCTTTATCGCTCACTCTTCCACACTCTTACTTGAGACAGAGTCTCTCAGTCAAACCCAAAGTTCACTACTAGCTAGCCAAAATCACTGTTTGGCTAGCCAGCCTGCTCTGGGATCCCCTGTCTCTGTTTTCTAAGGCTAAAATTGCTGCAGGCAGCATAGCCCCACCCCCTGGCATTTATGTGTGCTATGGGATCTGAACTCCGGTTCTCTTGCTTGAACTGTAAGCAGTCTAACCACTGAGCTATCTCCCCGCACCCTTTACGTGAAACCCTCTGTCTATCAACGAGTGCCTGAGGGAAGCCCCACTGGCACAGTGTTCACAGGCACACTCACTAATGAATGGAGGGGTAGGCAATATGAATGAATGTGGCCCAGTAATTCCTGAGGTTCTTACTGACTTACCCAACTACTCATTTGATCCTCCTTTCTTTTTTCTTTTACTTTTTAAAAATTCTTCTCTCAGATATTGGATCCCAACCGCAGTTTCCCATCCCTCCCTTCCACCTGCTCCCCCCCCCCCCCCGAAAGAGCAGGCCTCCCAGCGACATCAACCAAACACAGCATAACAAGCTACAGGAAGATCAGGCACATACCATCACATCACAAGGCAACCCAGAAGGAGGGAAAGAGTTCGACAAGTTGGCAAAAGAGTGTCACTTTTTTGTGACTGATGGGATTCCCACTGATGGGATTCCCACAAGAACCTCAGCTACTCAGCCCTGACATATATGCAGAGGAATTAGGTGAGACCCCTCCCTCCTGACAGGGCCTGCAGTCCTGCTCTAGGGACGCCACAGGGACACCCATTCTTGGCACCCTCCCCCTTGGCACCCTGGTCCACTTGGATCTGCTGAGTTAGTTTTTCAGTGAGCTCACTTTGTGGTTGATTTTCCCTGGTGTGCCAGTTCCACCCACTCGGGGAAGGCTGTTTTGCTATATGCAAATCTAAGGTGTGATTGTTCCCTGGAATCCTTGCAACTGAGGCCCCAGCCTGTGAAGGCGGCTCTTTGATGCTAATGTCCCTGGTGATATATAGATCTTGCCTAGATCCACATTCCTGACTGTCTTAGACAAATATCCAAGAGGAAGAACTTGAAAGGAAGGAAGATTTACTTTGGTTCAAAGGCCGCTGACTCCCGTCATTTTGGGACTGAGGCTCATGGTAGTGGGAGTGTGTGGTGGAGAAGCAGTCAGGAAGAGGAAAAGACCCAGAAGTGCCAAGGCCAAGCGGCACCTTTCAAAGGCACCCCCCCAGGAACCAACTTCGCCAGTTAAACCCCGCCTCACACAGTTCTGACCTCCCAGTAGTCCTGAGATTTGAATTCCGTCAATGGATAAAATCACTGACTAGGCCAGAGTCCTCGCAGCCCAATCATGTCCTGAGCTGCCTCCCAGACACACCCAGCAGTGTGTGGTTCCCAAGCTCCTAGGTGTCTCTCAACCTAACACCTTGAAAATTAATATTAACTGTCATATATATATATGACAGTTAGCCCCCACCCTTGACCTGACACACAAAGTCAACTCTTAAACCATCCTTAGCGTTACACAAAAACAAAAACAAGTTACTAATTCCATCCAACATAATAGGACTGCATTCAACCAAAAACAAAAAAACAAAAAAGCAGTGATTTCTCCCCTGGAGCCTTAGGACCTGACAGAGCATAGAGGACAAGTTCATTGCTACAATGTAACATGAATGTTTTACATCCGCTTCTCAGCAGAGGCCGCTACATGATTGTCCTCTGAGCTCCAATCAAAACTTCCCACTAATCCCCACCCACAGCATCCTAGACTTCCCAGGCTGCCTCTCCAAACTCCTTTAAATTCCCTCCCAGACCCAGTTCCATAGGCCTCTGACCCCAATCTGACAGCCCCATGTCTCCAGAGCCGTTTCTCTGTTAAGCATTTGTTGGTCTGATAAAAATAAATTTAAAGGATAAAAGATTTATTTTTTGCACACCACACAAAGGTTTCACCCAGTGGTCAGCTGACCCCCTTGCTGAGGGCACAAGGTGAGGCTTGGGGGTGGGGGGCAAAGCCACCCATTTCATGGTGCTCAGGAGGCAGAGGGGGACACACAAGAAGGGTCTGGGGTAAGATACAGACCCCAAGGAGATGCCCCATGGCCTACTTCTTCCAGGCAGGCCACACTCTTATTAAAGTTCCCAGAACCTTGCAAAGTAGCACCACCTGCTAGCACCCTGGGCTTCCAAAGCCTTCCCAGGGACATTTCATGTTCAGGTGGTAAACACTGACCCACTTGTTAGCTCCCAGATGGTGTGGGCCAGCTGTAAACCATAACTCCCCAGAGCCCAGGTCCGGGCCAGCTGAGCTTGGATGGGCATTTTTATTTATTTATTTATTTTTTATTGTGTGGCTGGAATAAGGAACACCTGCTCAGAGAATTGCAACCCCTGTAATTCCCAGGCTAACTTCACAAGGGCAAAGATTCTGCCCATAGATTCTGATGTGTGTCCAGTGGCCTTTTGATGCCCAAAGGGCATCATGGATTATGTAAACCTGGAGACCCAGCTCCAAGGAGTAAAAAGTAACAGCTTTAATACGTACGGGGACTTTTAGATTCCTTCTCATTTGTCACTGATCCCCTTGGTAAACTCTGCCCTATGGTAAAAGTGGACGCAATTTAGAGAGGAGAATGAACACAAGCTCCCGCTTAGGCTGGGGGACTATGTCTTTCACTACCAAGAGCAGCCCGGCTACCAGGCCCTGAGCCTGAGGGCAGGCAGTTCTTCTGGGGAGAGAAGGGGAGAGAGGGTGGATCCTGCCTTCGTTAGGGTTTATATTGCTGTGATGAAACACCATGACCAAAAGCAACTTGGGAAGGAGAGGTTTTACTTCAGCTAAGAGTTACACATCACAGTCCATCACTGAAGGAAGTCAGGGCAGGAGCTCAAGGAAGGAACCTGGAGGCAGGAACTGAAGCAGAAGCCATGGAAGAGTACTGCTTACTGACTTGTTCCTCCTGGCTTGCTCATTTTGCCTTGTTATATACCTCAGGGCCACCTACCCAGGGGTGACATTATCCACAGTGGGCTGGGCCCTCTTTCGCCAATCATTAATCAAGAAAATGCCTCATGGGCATGCAGACATGGTCCACAGGCCAGTCTGGTAGGGGCATTTTCTCAGTTGAGATTTCCACTTTCCAGGTGTCTTAGTTAGGGTTTTACTGATATGAACAGACACCATGACCAAGGCAACTCTTACAAGGACAACATTTAATTGGGGCTGGCTTACAGGTTCAGAGGTTCAGTCTATTATCATCAAGGCAGGAGCATGGCAGCGTCCAGGCAGGCATGGTGCAGGAGGAGCTGAGAGTGCTACATCTTCATCTGAAGGCTGCTTGCAGAATGCTGACTTTCATTTCAGGCAGCTAGGATAAGGGTCTTAAAGCCCACACCCACAGTGACACACCTACTCCAACAAGGCCACACCTACTCCAATAGGACCACACTTTCTAATAGTGCCATTCCCTGAGCTGAGCATATACAAACCATCACACCAGGTAACCCTAGCTTGTGTCAAGCTGACATGCAACTAGCCAGCATAGATCCCCAAAATCAGGAGCCTTTCTAGGGTCTCAAGAGGGCAGGGTCATGAGAGGCTTTTCCTCAGTGCAGTTTTGAGAGAGAGGAAGAGTCGATTCTCTTAGCAGCCCCTCTCTTCCGGGCCACAGCTCACACCCCATCAAGAGCTCTAAGGAAAACCAGAGTATGGGGTGCCCCTGGCAACGGAGTCTGCCTTTGCTCTGCTTATCTCCTCCTTGCCCCTTCCCTCCAATGGACACCAGAACCAGTGTTGGGAGACCATGAAGACCCTCCCCAGCCACACCCTTGCCTCTTAGCCAGGAGTGATGAGCCATCTCTATAGACTTACCTCGGATGGGCTGCATTGGGCCAGAGACCCCATGCTCCCCCTGTGCCCTGGGGCCTCCAGGACAGGAACTTCAACTTCCTTCATAGGACTCACACAACTCTGTTTCTCCCAGAGATGGTTGAATCACAGCCATACCGTATTAGCTGGGCTTGAATAATGCATGCTTCCCTGCTAATGCCCTCTGTTTGATAATGCGCCCATGTTAGTGTTCATTGGAAATTTTCCTGCTGGATACACACAGAGAGCAATGCACATTTATAAAGAAGGTTCCAGAGAGCGGAGGGAGGATGTGGGTCGGTAGTAGTGACTGGATTTCATCATGTATTCCACGTAGACAGTCACTTGTCAGGGGAACAAATTCCTTGGTCGGCTTTCTTACTTAGCTGGAAGTGGGCACACTGGGAGGCCCTCCTGCACACCTGGTGCTGTGGACTTTGGTCTGGAGAGTGGTGTGTCTCCTCCTCCCATCTTAAGTGAGTAGCTGAGCCTTCAGCATCTGAACCTGGACAGGGAGAGGCTGAGGATGGTGGGCAGTCCCGTTGGAATCAGTCAATTGACTGGTCTCATCTTTGCGTTCTAACCTCAGTCTCCCGACACTCTTGGATTCCCAGTTTTATTTTCTATCAAGCAAAGCATACTAGCAACCAGGCAAGGAGGTTGGAAATTTACAGACCCAGGGACTACTTCCTGGGATCCTAGATACTTTTAGGCACTGAGAATACAGCAACCAACCGGAGGGCTCCCATGGTGGAGCTTACATGGCAGCATGGGATGACAAATGAGCCAGGTATGGTACTGCACATCTTTAACCCAGCACTGGGGAGGCAGAAGGCAGATCGCCATGAATTTGAAGCCAGGCTGGTCTACATAATGCGTTCCAGGCCTGCTAGGGCTACATAGTACGAGCCTGCCTCAAAATAAATTTAGTTCGTTAAACAATTAAAGAAAAAAACTAAAACTGCTATAGTATGGTAGGACACTCAGAAGATGAACTAAGGAGGGGCAGGAGAGCTGGGCAGGAGGTAACATTTTAGTGGAGTGTTGGACGAAGCCTCATTGGGGAAAAGGGGGTTGCCCAACTGTTTCCAGGAAAGGGGGAGCAAATCACAGGCTTGTGATGGAAAGCATTCTAGAGAATCTGTCGGTCAAGGCAGTCAGTATTCTTGGCACACTGCCGGAGCCTCGGGGAGGCCTGTGTAGCAGGAGGAGACTGGCGGGGGTCAAGGAGAAAGCTGATGAGGCCAGGGGGAGAGACGGTTCGTCCTTGTGAGCCATTTACAGACTCCAGCTTGTGCTCTAGGAGAGCACATTGCCACCAAAGAGCCCTAAGCAGAAATGGTCTGGCTTGCCCTTAACTAGGATTCCTCTGACCCTTGGGCTAAAGGCAGGCTACTCAGAGACAGTGGAAGAAGGCAGGAAGTCATGATGGTCAGGAAAGAGATGTCAGCAACTTGTGTGACAGAAATGGAGACCATCAGAAGTGGCTCATGGGGTCTATATTGGGGAGGATTTACTGAGGGATTGTGTGTGGTTCCAGAGTGAGGAGCCAAGGCCAGTGAAGAACTGGTAAAGCACCCAGGGTCTGGCACACAGCAAGTGCCTGGGCACAGCTGGTACCACTCCTGGGCATCAGTCAGCAGGTCTGATTAAGCTGCCAGAGGCCAACTGATGCAGCACACAGTGACCTAAAATTGTACGGATGGACCAAGATTTACAACCAGAGATGCAAGTGTCCTTAGTTGCCAGGAGCATGCCATGGGGAACAGGGGAAGCCAGATCAAAGGAGACAGATGGGGAGAAGGATGGACCATTGTAATCTGGAGCTCCGCCTTCTCATGCCACTCAGCAGAGACCAGAGGAGCTGTCCAATGGGTAGAGTGAAGACTATTATTTTATCCTCTAGGCAGCTACCCAAGTTCCATATCTTAGTGGCCTCCAGGGCTCAGCTTCTCCTGCCCCAAGTCAGCTGGCATGGACTGGCTCTGGCTGGGTCTATAGGCTCAACTCTACAACCAGATCTTCCCATGATAATGAAGATGTAACAGACAAACCTAATCCGGCAGGTGCTTTTCAAGGCTTTGGATTCAAGGCCTCCAAATTTCCAGTGTCCAAACCCAACGTTAAGGCTGGGAGAGAAACACACCTCACCTCTGCAGTGGCTACAAAAAATCATACCACAGGACGAACATATAAATAACTCATGGGTAGATTGCTTGCCTGGTATGTGTGAGTACTGGGTTTAATTCCCAGTACCACAAAATAGTCATCTCACAAAGGGTATGACATGGGACATAGCAACAAATGGAGCTTGACCCAGTTTGCTACTCCCTGTCAGGGCTGGCTCAGAAATTGTGTGTGGGAAGAATCTATAGATTTGCAGGCACACAGAAGGTGGATTATGCATTTCTCAGCTTTCCATTGCTATAACAAACACCCAAGGCAAATCCAATTAAACAGAAGAAAGGGTTGTTTAGAATCGTGATTTCAAGAGGTACCAGTCTATAGGTTAAGCCTACGGTAGCGCAGTCTGTGATGGAGGGAGCACTCGGTGGAGGAGCTGTGCACTTCATGGCAGCGGGACAAGTCTGGAGTGCAAAGAACCTTTCTAAGGACACATGTTTAATGATGGTCCCATAAGTCCCACTTACAGAAGCTTTAGCACCTACCAGTAGTGTCACAGGCTGGCAGTCGACCTCTTAGTACATAGACTGGGGGAGAGCATCCCAGATCCAAACTTAGCAAGCTGCAGATGCTCACAAAAGTTTCCCCAAGGAGAAGACAGAAATTATTTCACACCCAGAAACCTCAGCAGTGGTGGAACTTCATTCCTGAGAGAGGCCTCGGCAAGTCCTGAGCCCTTCAGACACCACAAGGCTTGGGAGCCCCTTTCCTGCCTCCCTTAGAGGTCTGTTCCTTCCTGGCAGAGACACTGCTAGCCCTCGCTGTGTTATTATACAGGAAGCCTCCCTCTATGGATGTCCCAAGCCAAGAGACAGGGTAAATCTGACTTGCAAGTGTGTCCAACCTGTGGCTCATGGCCCTTTGCAGCCCAGCCTAGCCATGAATACAGCCCAAACATACTTAAAATGAGACCGATTGATTTCTTTATGTTCAGCAATGTTTTTGTCGTGGCTGCTGGATCTCGTGGTTCTCAAGCCTGAAGTTGGTAGGTGAGAATGTTAAATCACAACTGTCAAAAGAGTGGACACACCTCCTTCTACAGGAGCCCCATCCAGGACCCAGACTACCCCTCCAACCATCTTTCCTTCTCTGTCCTCTCTAGTCAAGAAGCAGATTGAGCTGAAGTCTCGCGGCGTAAAGCTGATGCCCAGCAAGGACAATAACCAGAAGACATCTGTGTGTAAGTGTCGCCTGGCCCGTCCACGCGTGCCAGTGCATAGGGCTCACGCTTGGGTCTGGACCTCTGGCGCTGTGACCAGCTGTGACCCCAGGGAAGTCGGCCACTGCTAGATGACTTCCCTGGTCCCTCCCTCCCTCCATCTGTGCGTGGACTCACCGAGCCTGCGGCTAAGGAGCAGCCCCGGCTGCTCTCTGCCTTCTCCCTCCATCATCTCCTTCCTCCCCCTCCTCACTCCCCATTCGGTCTGCAGTCCAGGGAGTCATTTCTGCACATTTCTCTCTTTCTTTTTCCTTTTGAACCACTTTCACCTGCTAAGACAGTCTTCTTTCTGGCGCCTCTTCACGCTGGGATCTGGAGGTGCACGTGGGGAGTATGGCTCCCAAGGTCAGATTGTGCAGAGGAGGAAGGGACATGTCTAACAAACCTTCTGAGGGTGCTGAACCTGGCTGGGCAGAGCAAAGTGAAGACTTGCATCAT
Organism: Uromys caudimaculatus; assembly: GCA_028551405.1. NCBI lineage: Eukaryota > Metazoa > Chordata > Mammalia > Rodentia > Muridae > Uromys > Uromys caudimaculatus. The sequence continues at coordinate 116,516,264 of CM052702.1, forward strand.
GGTTCGTAGGGATGGTGGGGAAATCCTGGCGGTGACCTGCTTGGGCCAATTGCGTCTTTGGGGACTTATGCCTGCTACCCTTGTTTGGAAGATGAAACGAGATCTGGTCCTGGGAATGGTCTAGAACGTCACATCCAGAGAGACACCTGGGCCTGAAGGGATTTAGAGTGTAAACCTTGGGGTGCTGTGCAGACACTCCATCGCCCGTCTGGAGCCAGGTACAGGGAGGCTTCTCTGGTTGACAAGAGACTGCGTTTCCTTCCTGCCACTCCCTAGCTACCCTCTCTCCCTCGTCTTCCTCCTCCTTCCCTGACCGGTCCTCCCTCTTCTTCTGTCCTGTCTCACCTCCCTGCACTTTTTATTTTTCTCCAATTGCCAGAAGTATACTTGGTAAAGAAGATGGAGGAAAGCTGGCAGATTTGCAAGGTCTGTGCTGGTGTCTATGGCCAGATGGAGGCTGGGGGCAGAGGCCATCAGGGGCCTGACTAGAATGAACCAGGGTGTGGGGACTTGCCCTAATCTCACGCTCTCTCAAGTCAGAAAATACTGGTGGCTATTAAGTTCATCTGAGACCAGATTCTATGGTGTTCCCTGCTCCAGAAGGTTTGATGGCAGAAAGAAGCTAGGGGACTCTGCTTCTGTGCTTGATTAAGGATATCAGGGACAAAGATGGGACCCTAGGAGAGCTCTGGTCCAGCCCCAGGCCCTGCAGAGAATGGCCTGCCTTTCCCTGAGCCCCAGTGCTCTTGACATAGCCATGGAGACAAAGTGAACAAAACTGTGTCTTTGCTTTATACTTCACCACAGAACCATAAGTATGCTTAAGGAAATGTCCAGCATGGGGGGGGGCACATGTTTATCCCATGCTATTGACTTTGTTTTAACATCTATAAAATGGGGATACAGAACCCTAGCCTGCATTCCTTCCAGGGGTGTTATGGATCTAAGACTCGCCTTCTGCAGGGCCTTCCTTACTGTGGGAGACCCCCAAAGTAACTGAAAAATGCATGTGGGGGTGCATTTATCTGAGAGATTCCATGGTTTTTGTCACTTATACCTTCCCCAAGTGCCCACAGCAGCCCTAAAGAAATTATTAAGGGAGTAATATAAACAATCTTTAAATATATATGTATATGTGGTATTTCTTTAATAAGGTTTTAATCTCCATTGTAAGACTTCCCAAAAAAGGCATGAGTTTGACCCAAGTTCCCCTGAGACAGCGGCTGATACCTGCATGGATTCATCATTTATATTCTGCTTAGACCTTCTATGGACAGTTGTCTTGAACTCAGAGAAGGGGTGGGCCCTTCTGATTTCCTCCAGTTGACAGTCTGTGGGAACCAGCCCCCTGGCCATGGCTTCTGGCTCTGTAACTGTCAGCATCTCCCTTGGTTTGGATAGAAGGTATCATCACAGATTCTCCTCATTGTGGGACCATGCTGGGTTGGGTCAGGATTACCCTTCATTCTTGCCCCCCCAGTAGCCAACAGCAAGTCAGTACTGTGCCTGGTCCAGACTGACAGTGCAGGTAGGAAGTTTTAAAGACAAAAGGAAATGCCTTTTGCTTCTGCAATTCATAGAGTGATCTGATCCCTGGACCTAAGTTTGCTCATTTCCTGGAGAGTCGGGTAGGTCTTCAAAGGACTACCATCATTGCCCAGGGAAAGGGTGCTGGCTGGATGTGAGCTGCCTCAGTGGGGAACAGTACCTCGGGGCCGGCTGATGGCTGGGATGCAGGGCGGTAGGTAGGTGGGCTTTGTTATCCTTAGCTTTGGTTTAGCCCCGCCTACTGTCTGGATGGCTGTCCATACTGAATGAGAGGGCAAAGGAAATGATGGGAACTGCTGAGACTTCTCAAGGTGCTGCTAAGAGGTGGGCGTTTCCATTGGTAGGGACCTTGGGATGGGTGTGGTCGGTGCACAAGTTGAACAGGCAGGACCTGAGGACAGTGGGCACTTAGCTTAGAATCTGCTGCAGTTATGGTCCACAGACTGGATGACAAAGCCATCAGGGACAGCTCTTGGGATCAGGGACCATCTTCCCCTCCTGGTACCACCTTTACTCCCAAGTCGCTGTTGTCCTGGAGGCCCAATTACCCTCTCCTTTCCTGTCCTTGGAAAACACCATGGCTCCTTGAAAACTTACTCTACTTCAGAGACTACAGCTTGCTGCCCGAGCCTGCAGGTTTCAGGGTTGGTGGGAATCATAGTTTTGTTGATGATGTATAGACTCCATAAGCAAGGGAACAGGATAAAGACTAATGAGATGGCGTGCCTCAACCTGGCAGTGTGGAGCTACCCAGGAGGCCTTGCTGGCATTACCACACAGCCAAGAGTTCGGCCCATGTCTGGCCTGAGCCTGGGGCCTGACTAAGTGGCCAGAGTCTCTTGTCAGCAGTTCCCTGGGCTGCTTGGAGATGTAAGCAGGTGCTGTTCTAGGCCTCTGCTGGTTAGCATTGAGCTGAAACCTCAGCATTGACTTACCTTGTGTCAGCTACCAATGTCCTCACAGACCCAGGCTCAGGAGGCCCCTGCTCTCTCTCTTCCTCCCTTGTCCTTCCATATTCTCTAATACCCTCTTTTCCTCATCCATTCCACATGTCACATGCCTCACCAGACTCTTGTCCTTGACCTGAATGAGCATAGAGCGTCCTTCAATAAGGACCCTTCTGCCACCGAGGACTCTTGGTTTTGTTTGGAGTCTTGTGTTTGTTTGTTTGTTTGTTTTCTTGCCATGTAGCCTTGGCTGACCCAGAACTTGCTGTGTAGCACACACTGGCCTCGAACTCATGGAGATACACCTTCCTCTACTGCTCAAGTGCTGGGATTAAAGACAGGTGCCGCACACTCAGCTACACAGCCTCTCTAACAGCCTCCCCCCCCCACCCCGTTCCTGTGTATTTGAGATAAGACTCATACCCCTCAAAAGTCATACATCTGAGGCCTCACATTCCACCGTCTCATCTCCCCTCCCTATACTCTTGCTGCACCTGATGCCCCCCAGTTCTGTCTCTGTCTCCACCTCATTCTTCTGTGCTTGTCTTCTGCCTTTGCCACTGTCTCCATGTGTCTAAATCTCACCCCTTCATAAGGCGCAAGTTAAGTGCCACCTCCTCTGAAGAAACTTTTCTCACTTCTCTCAGCAATACATGACTGCCCCCCCCATCTGAAAATTCCTTCTTCATCCGCACCACTTCCGGTTCTGAAGTCCCTTCAGGGCTCGAGGACTGTGTGCCCGCTGTGGAGAATGAGTGAGTTGTGTGTAAGATGGGTGATAGAGTGCCTCTCTCACACCTTGGGGTGCTGAGTGTGAGAGAAGGAACATGAGCAAGTCCAGAGACTGTCGCCATAGACACCCTGTATCCTTCAGGATTGCCGTTGGAGTCGTGGGATTGGTGGGGCCTTGAATAAAAGTTCTCAGTCATCTCCACTCTGGGAATGCAGAAGTGTGAAGTTAGGCCAGCCTGACCAATGTGAACGATCAAAACCAGTGAACGCGCAGGGGCCACGGGTTGCCCGCTGTCTGCACTGTGTGCACACCCGCCGCCCCAGACTGAGCTCTCTTCTAGCTCAGGCAGCCATGTATAAGGTTTTGTTTTTTTAAAAAGGTGTAAGAATGTCATCCCACCTGCTAGAAATACTGCCCAGATAACATATGGTTGGTGCTCTTGACCGGCGTAACATTGGGTGGGGTGGGGGAGAATATTCTGGTATTTGCTTACAGTGTGTGGTCTGATGGGAAGAGGTCTCTCAGAAGAAATGTCCGTATCTGAGCACAAGCCCCTGCTTTGAACTTGAAGCTGCAACTCTCTCTCTCTCTCTCTCTCTCTCTCTCTCTCTCTCTCTCTCTCTCTCTCTCTCTCATTCTTTACTGTTTCTGATCATGCGTTCACATTTTATTTAACTTCCTTTGAGTCATCTCTCCATCTGGGGCTGAGGTTGGGGGGCGGGACGGAGTCATTTCATCTTGAATCTCCATCCCTGGATCTGAAGCGCAGGATGGGGAGGTGACCAGAGCCTTTGGACAGACCACTTCTGGCCACTGGTATGGGATGAGGGAACAGGATGGTTGTTGAGCAAGAGGGGCTGTCTCAGAACCCATATGATCCCAAAGAATTTCACTTGGATTTTTCTTGCATAGGAATTTATTGAAAGTAGCCTCCTACCTTGCACAGTCAGGAAAACCCTGTCCAGTAGAGCCCCGACATCCTCCACAACTCCGGGGGAGCAGGGCCTCATCCTGTCTCCTCCTTCCACCCTGAGACACTGTCCAGCCTGGTGCCTTCCTGAGACTATCTCTCTATGTGTGTGCTGTTTTTTTGCCTTGTAGTAACTCAGGTTGGTGTGTCCCAAGGACATAATATGTGTCCAGACCCTGGCATACCTGAAAAGGGAAAAAGACTAGGCTCAGACTTCAGGTAAGAAATTACTGGGGAACTTTCTGGCTGCCAGTGGTAGGGTGGGGTGACCTGGGCTGGGTAGGGGGAAACAAGGCCTGGCTTTCCTGGAGAAGGGGTGGGGAGGGTGGGATGGATATAGAATGACGTTTACTGGTGACAAGCTGTCGTCTCTCCTAATCTGATCCTCGAAGGATACCTCTACCGTATGGGGTATGACCGGGTATAACTAAAACATGGCCACAAAGTGCATGTAGCTAGCCAGAGTTTAAAGGGCTGTCACTCTTTGACATGATGCATGAATGATGACAGGCCTATTGTTGTCTGGCGTACCTCAGAGCCCCTCAGGTAGCAAAGTTTTGCAGTTTTGTACTACCAAGGCATCTTCTCATATCCATCCATTTTCACCCTGGTTTATGGGTACGATCCACCCACCCTTAACCCTAATTGATACTTATCTCCCAGCAGTGCTTTTGGCTCACGGAGTCTCCTTTTAACTCAATCTTAAAACCATCAAATGCTCCCAAACAACTAAGATGAAGGGCAGCTGCAGCCTCCAACAGATTTTAAGTGGTAAACAGAAGATGCCAGATGAAAGGCCAGAAGGAGAAAGAATGTTCCCCAGAGACTTGTGTCAGGAGCCAGGGTGTACTCCTCAGGGCAGGGCTTCGTGGGCCCAGAGAATGTACTCATAACACACCTTGTCTCCCAGGTTAGGATCCAGCGTCCAGTTCACCTGTAACGAGGGCTATGACCTGCAAGGGTCCAAGAGGATCACCTGCATGAAAGTGAGCGACATGTTTGCAGCTTGGAGTGACCACAGGCCTGTCTGCCGAGGTGAGGGCACCTGGGGAAGGGAGTTCTCTCAGACATCCAGGCTGGGCCTGGAGATCTCAGCCATCCCCCAGGCTGGCTCATCTTGCTCTCTACTGCTCTCTTAACTTCAGGTCTCACATCTTTGACTAATCACTGTGTTTATCTGGCATCTTCTCGGTATCAAGGCCTCTGCTAGGAGCAGGCATAGAGAGGTGGGGAGACAGACATAACCCCTGCCCTGAATGGACTTCATAGTCTGATGGGAGAGGCATAGGAAGCAGATTGCTGACACATTGCACAAAGAGATCAGAACCACAACCACACAGAAATAGGAAAGCAAGTCACCCTGTATACTCTTGTCTTAGATCCATTCATTATAACAGACAGACATTCCAGCCTTCTGTCCCCAATGCTCCCATTGCTTTGCGTACACTCTGCAGTAAACAGACCTGTGGTTTCTGAAGCAATGCTTTTAGCTATATAGAGATGACATGGGAGCAAGGCATCAAAAGCCTGCTCAGTGAGCTTCTCTGACAGCAAACCTGGCCCTCCTGTCCTCAAGGGCCCCACTGCCCACATTCTCACCTATCACATAAACCAAAGAAGACTGCCTGCCAACAACCATAAATTATCCAAATGTTGGGCAAACAACCATCAGTGGGGCAGGATGACACTCAGCTCTTAGACAGCCCCGGGGAGCTGAGGACCCCTCTAGGTGAGAAGGTGTATATTGCCCACTAAAATGGTCCTATCCTGGATCCTTCTGACCAAAGGTGATGATTTGCTTTGTAAGCACCTTTGCATCAAGATGAAATTCGCACAGAGCAGGAGCAGGCTATGGAAGAGAACTAAACCATGATTATACAGAAGAATGTGTGGTCAGAGCTAAAACCTGGTCCATCTTGTAAATATGTTGATGAGGAATCTGGAAGGGAGTCATGAAAATATCTTCCTGTTGGGCCTTCAGTTCTTTTCTACTTGTTCAACTTTAAGGTGGCCGTGATGTACTGCATTTGCTGGGCCATGTCATTCCAAGCACCTACATGGCTATGCCTTTTTTTTTTTTTAAGTTAAAGACACAAAGGAAAGCATCCCCAGTATAACTGAGGGTGTGGACAGATCACCTATTTCCCTCTGGATCCACCTTCTTCCCCTGCAAGATTCAGGGAGCTGATCAGATGACACATGCCAAGCACTTCATGGCTTGTCAGGTGCTAGAAGGCAGACGGACATCCTGTAGAGGGCAGGGACTCCTGTTTTGATCGTCACTTAGAACAGGGCCTAGTACACAGTAGGTGCTTTGTGATAGGTGTTGGATGATTCCATAGACTGGATGAATAGCTGAAGGGCACATGAGTTCAGGTGCCGAACCCCAAGCCACAGAAAGACCCAGGGTATCTGGTCTGCAGACCACGAGCCTGGGGCCAATGTGTCCGTCAGCAGCCAGAGCAGCAAGCTGTAGGGATGGTCTCGAAGGCCACACTTCTATTGGAGGCAGGTTGTTCTTAGTCATGGTGATTGACTCACAGCGAAAAGCCCAGGATGGGGAAGGGCTAGCATTCTAGAAGGTGGTTTTAGTCAAATAATTTGCTCATGTATTTTCTCCAGATATGTTGTGGGCCCCACCTGAGCGGTCTCTAGTGAACCTGACTCTGGACTAACCTTTCTGCAAACTTTCACTGAGCACTGGGCTGCTTTTCCCTGTTACCCATTAGACCTCATGCCACTGTGAAAGTGGGTGGCAGGGGTGGGGGCGGGTGGGGAGGGTGGCCCTTCTAATCCAGCCATTACCACTCTGTAGCTGTGTGTCCTTGGGCCATTATCTTCACCTCTCTGAATCCCTTTCCCTCCCTGCTCAATTGAAGACTCACTACCCGACTGCCCCGCAACTTCACCAGGTGAGCGCAGTGAACTTGATATTGCTCACTTAGAAGTGGTGCAGGGATGCCCACAGGCTCATGTGCACAGCTGCTGGCCCTTACCTGGAGCTGCAGAGCACACCTCATTCTATAGTGGCTGTAGGTTCCCCGGAAGCCACTCTCCTGTCCACTGCAGTCCCTTGGCTGGCTGATCGGGGGCTGGGGTTCTTCATTAGCCTTCACCACAGGACCCTTATAAGTGAAGGAGAAAATCAAACCTTCTCTGCTTATTGACTGAGATGGAAGCACGGAGTATTACTGAAGGGGCGGGGTCTCAGCACAGCCTGAGGCTCCTGCCTTCCTCTTCCTCCCAGTTCCTCTGGAGCAGGCTGTGGAGAGGGAGACAGTGGAAGCCCAAGGCTTAGATTCAGATAATCATTCTCCAGCTTCCCTGAAGGTCACAAGCAGAGTTCCATCTTAGATGCAGCGATCTGTTCTGGCAGTCTTCGAGCCCCCCCCCCAAGATCTTTTGTTTTAAACTAATTGGAGTTTCTACAGCAATTGTGATTTCTTCCCCTCTTTTCTCTCTCTCTCTCGCTCTCTCTCTCTCTTTATTTCTCTCTCTCATTTTTTTTGATAGCTTGGGTGGACCTCACTGTTACTATTTAAAAGGGACAAAAGAAAGAGACAAAAGTCCTTCAGTCACACTTTAAAGCGGGTTCCCCAAAATGGCAATCTAAAGTACTCTGCCCACCACACATGGGGTATTGTTTTCCCTCCGATTCGTGTAAAATATGATGTGGCTTTAATTATTCACTTTTCCACACAATTAATTATACTAAAACTCACAGACAGGCAAATAATAGCTTCTCGATAAATGTTTGAGGGCCACCAGAATGAGCCAGGTTTGTGATGGATGTGAGTAAGGACTATGGAACTGTGCCCTCATTTTGGAAGTTTTGAAATTGGCGATGTATTCCGGCCTCTTCTTTCACTCCCAGCAGAAGAAGTTAGCCTCTGATTTGACTCCTGGAAAATCTTTGTTTTAAGTTTTGAGACAAGACCTCAAGTAGCCCAGGCTGGCCTCAACCTTGCTCAGCATCCAAGGATGACCCTAAACTGCCCCCTCTATCCTCCAAGTGCAGGGATTGCAGACACATAGCACCACACCTTGTCTCCTATAAAAGCTTGATCGTGCAGAGCATGCTTCAAAAATGCAGAACACGGGTTGTATTTGTCACTTTTATGTTTATGTCACCAAATACCTGACAGGGAGCAAATAGGAAACAAGGCTGTGTGTGTGTGTGTGTGTGTGTGTGTGTGTGCGCGCGCGCGCGCGCCTATGTGTGTCTGTCTGCGTGTATGTGTATATGCATGTGTGTGTGCCTGTCTTCTGTCTTTGTGCCCATGTGTGTATGCCTGTCTGTGTGTATACCCGTCTGTGATGTGTCTGTCTCTGTGTCTGTGTCTGTGTCTGTGTCTGTGTGTCTGTGTGTCTGTGTGTGCACACGCACACGGACAGGGTGGTGCTGCCTGTCTGGCTGTCTGCATGTGCATTTAGAATACAGTCACGTAGGGTGGATACAGTGCCATATGTAGGACTCAGAGGCCTAAGTTCAAGCCCCAGCTTTGTTAGTAACAATCTAGCTAGCACAGGAGACCTTGCTAAAATGGATCTGCATCTTTTCCCTTGACGGTAAATGGAAGGGAACGTGGGAACTGTGCACAAAGTAAGCTAGACATGATCATTACAGAGGTCTGTCTTCTTCCTTGGTGGCCACCACAAGATCAGATTCCTGAGCCAAACCCTTAAACACTGGTGTCCAAGTGTCCCCTCTCTTCCCTCCGTCCCCTTCCTTACTGTCTCTTCCAAGTCTCACTCCTCCCCTCCCTTACCCTGTCTTCTTTCCTCTTCTGGTACAGATGTCCTACTGAGTCACTAGAATCCATGCCGTATTGTCCTAGCCCCTTACTTGTATGTGCCAATGGTAAAGCTCCCACTTATTAAGACATTCATACTTGTCTAAAGCATTGCACGCACTGGGCATTTTTCATCATTTCCTTATGAGGCAAGTGGCAATAGCCATATTTCATGTTGAGCTGAAACTTCTAGTAGTTGACCCACTTGCCCAAGGGCACAAAGCCAATCAGTTGAAGTGTTTCAACCCCTCTCTCCAAACGCTCTGGGCTACTTTCTCTTGAGAACTGCACCTGGGCCTCCTTCAGAGTCAGAATATGGGGGAACTGTGTGGAGTAACTCCCCCTCCTTGATCGCTTTGTTTTGACTGAATTTCAAATGTCTAGAAAAATTGCCGTTTGCATACAGAGAACTCCCCTCTGAGAATACGCACCTGTTTTGAAAGAGTTAAGGAAGAAGGAGAAAAACCAAAGTGTGTGTGTTGTTTCTCAAGCAGAAGTGGGCCATTTGGGGTCGGATATTTCAGAAAGGTCAAACCTAAGCTACCAATGGGATTAAAGGGCTTGGCTCAATTTTGAGGTTGTCCTGCAGGAAATTGGGAAGGAACCAACGGAGAGCCAGGGAGAGAAGGCCAGCTTGGTTTGATGGCAAACCTTGAATCTATGGTGTGACCACAGTTGTCCCAGTGGCCACCAGGCCCGGAAGTTAGGACAAGAAAGCAGATAGGAGATTTGAACAATGGCAGTCTTTTGATCAGGTATGGTATGAAGGTGTGGAGGAAACTGGAAATACTGGTGAGAGGTCTTGAGGTCCAGTCTAGGTGGCAGAAAAAAGAAGGAGGAGGAGGAAGAAGAGAAGGAAGAAGAGGAGGAGGAGAAGAGTAACAAGAAGAAGATGATCAGGAGGGTCTAAGATGGGAAGTCTGGAAGACAGTGGATGATAAGGGACTAGGGTGTAGGATACCAGGGACACTGTGAACAGAGTGACCCTACCGGAAGTATTAGTGAGAGAAGACAGGTTGCTATGATGGCTGGACTTCCTGGTTCCAAGAACATCAGGCTTCTGGATATGGCCCCAGATGTGGCTGCTCCTGGGATGGAGAAGGCAGTGGTCCAGATCCTGTAAAAGGGACCAGCACTTCAAAGAAGGGGCCACCTCTCCGCTAGAGCAGGAGGATAAACATCAGCAGGCAGGGTTACACCTTGGGGAGTCAGGAAGAGGATATGACTGATGAATAGCTTCCTGTTTCCTCCAAATTCAGGAAGGTGTCAAAATCATCAGCCAGGAGAACAAAGCGGGATGGAGGGAGTGCGAGAGGCCGGAGGGCCCTTGGGAGGCATGAGAGGGTCTTTGGGAGACAAGGGTGGGTGAATTGACAGAGCTCAGTGGCGGGGTTGTTGGGAAATTCCTGGGAAGAGTTTGAGGTGGGTAATGGGTGTGAAGAGACATCAGCTTTGCTTCTCCTGTGATGTTTTTCCCCAGCAAAGTTTAACTACATGAGGGCATATATGGAAAACATCTGGGGGCGGTCTGTCGGTCAGTCCACAATTGATTTCTCCCATGCAACTGATTAGAAGGGAGAGAAGAGAGACTTGGGGTTTGCAAGGAATTGACCATAATGGTGGACCATGAGGTCTAGGCTGGGTTAGGATGGAAAGGAAAACTAGAAGATAGAAGAGGCCTGGCGAATTGAGAGAGAACCCCGGTAGTCACCATGGGTCCAATATAAGTTCCAGGAATTGTCAGCACATTTGCAGAAAGAAATGACAACTGAAGGAACAGGATGTTCACCACAGAGGTCGTCAGAAGCAGAGGTTGAAGAGAAGAAAGACTTTGGTTAGGCAGGAAGATGTCGTAGGTACAGTAGGGATCCGTTGACCTTAGAATAGCAGTGGGAGATCAGGTGTGGCCATGCATGTCTGCATGTCTAACACTGGAGAAGAGGGAGGCGCTAAGTCAAAAGACCAAAAGTTACAGGATAGCCTAAGCTACATAACAAGACCCTGTCCAATGAAAAGTAAGTAACTTGTGTGAGGTGGGATTTGTGCTCAGGCTGGAGGGAGGCCAGTCCTAGGAGAAGCAAGATCAGGCGGCCTGGATCAAGGTGGAAATCAGATGTGGAGAGAAGCTGGGTGTCGGGGGCTGGATTTGCATTGCACCCCTCTTGCGCTTGAAGTGGTTCCCTGCTCTGGGGGTCAAACAATTTCAAGGCTAGAATCGGTTGTAGTTCCAGGTTGTGTGTCCCTACAGTTCCCAAGGGCCCTGTTCCCAGTGACACAGCACCATGATGTCCTGAGGAAGGGCAGGAAGCCCAGAAGATGGGGAGAAGTCTCTGTAAAAGAGCCTAGGTGGGAAATTGCAAATGGGGAAATGGGAAGATACATCCATTCACTGATTCAGAGGCTGTCTGAGAAGCTGCCATTTGGCTAGCCCATCTGGGTCACAGCGAGGAGCTGTTCATCGGCTGGTGGGATGCCTGGAGTTGGCTGCTCAGGGGGCAGAAGTCTGTCTGCACCATCCCTTGCCTGACCTTGCCCAGACAGCAGACAGAAAAAGCAGCTCAGGCTCCATCCGGAGCCTATCTTAAGGTACTCGGTGCGAAGTATCTGCAGATTGTAATATTTTTAATTAAACTCCCCCCCCCCACGTTCTTAAAGTGGTAAATACCTTTTGACCTATTCTCTCTAATTACCTTTGGCATATTTTAACACACTGCAAATACCATCTAATTCTTGGAAACAAGCTCAGGATAAATCAGGTCTTTTGGCAGCAAAATCAGACTTCCCAGAAGAGGTGGGAGATGCTGCCGAGGGGATTGGGGTGGGGGAGCTGCGTGAGGATTCTCTGCAGAGCTAGAGTACTGAGTTTTCAGATCTTCTTTGTAAGGTGGGGTAGGAATCATGTCAGAGGGAAAAGAAACCTATGTAAAGGAACTTCAAGGGCTTCCCAGGGGGTGGCTCAGTCAGTAAAGTGTTTGCCACATAAGCGTGAGGACTTAAGTTCAATAACCCAGTACAGATGTAAAAAAAAAAAACTGTCTGCAGCAGCCAGTACCTGTAATGCCAGCACTAAGGACACAGAGTGTGAGGGAGCAGCGACTTGGTGGCCAGCCAGTATAGCAGAATTGGCAAGTTGTAGACTCAGTGAGAGATTCCATCTCAAAAATACTAAGGTGGAAAGTGTTTGAGGAAGACACCCACGTGCTCCTGTGTATAAATGCCCGTACACACTGACATAGAAACCTCAAGAAAGCTGGAATAGCACTTCTGAGCCCCGGAGAAAATCTTGAATGTAGAGAAAGGCAGGGAGCAGTGTGTGTGACACTGAGTCTGGCAGTCCTGGGCCCCTTTGTTGAATACTGAGAATGGCCTGTCTGTTGCTCTCACCAGTACTCACTGAGGTTCCTGCCCCTTAGGAAAAGGAAGAGGCATGTGTGAAGGGGTTGCTCACTCCCCCAGACCTGAATAGCCAGCAGATAGATTTAGAGTGGAAAGGCTAAGTTGCTAAGCACCCAAGACTGGCCTGTCCTCAACTATGCCATCCGCCCCAAGTGTGACCTGTGAATCAACATGGTTTTCAACACAGTGAGAGGAGCAATTGAATGCACAGGAGAGCCAGGGGCTGGGGTGTCCAGTCTTAATCCAGGGGATGAGGATATGGTTCGGTGGCTTGCTGCACAAACATGAGGACCTGGGTTTGAATTCCCAGTGCATATAAAAGCTGGGTATGGCAGTGCACTCCCATAACCCAGTGTTAGGGGGCTTCTGGGGGCTTGCTGGCCAGCCAGACTTAGCCAAATCATTGAGCTCTGGGTTGAATTGAGAGACCTAGTCTCAAAAAGAAAAGTAAGCTAGAGAGCAATAAAGAAATACACCCAATATTGATGTCTGGTCTGCACACATGCACACACACATGCATGTACACACATACACACACACACAAAATAAACTCAATTCAGGTCACTTGTTGGGGACAATTCCTGTGGGTGAAGAATAAGATGAACCATCTAAACCATCTGTGATGACCCAGAGCCCCTCAAAACAACCCTGTAATTACAGCGGCTGTGGTCATGTGTGAGGGCTCCCAGGTTCTCATGTATGCCTCTAGCTTCCTTGAGAGAAGCAGGACCCGCTGACATATATCTCAGCCCACATTCTGGTTGGTCCATAATAGCCGCTTAATAAATGTTGGAGTGAATGAGCGTGGGAAACTGCACGCCATGAGAAGCGATTCATTACACCTGGGAGCCATGGAGCTGGCTTCTCAGACTCCTAGGAGGGGCTCCCTGGGAAAGGTTTGTCATGCCTGGCTCCACATAAAGAGCACTTCCAGGCAGTCTGAGGTCATCAACAGAAAGCAAGTCTGACAGCACACCCATTTCACATGCTTAGGCCTATTGAGTTAGAACACTCGGTCTTCACTGTTAGGCACTCCACCTGCAATCGAGATGAATTGCCATGTGGGCAGTGACAGAGTAAGCTTAGAGAGCCCTTTATTAAAATAGCTGTGTGCTAACGTTGAAGAATGAGGTGGCTAGGACTCCGTGTACATGTTTCTTAAAAGGAAGCAAACACCTAGACCCAACGTGGAACCTTAAATGAGATCAATCACCCCTTAATCTAATTAGTTTCGAAGCTATTTTAAAGAGCTTAATTAGATTAAGCCGTGATTGATAACACTTTATATCTACTTGAGGAGAGCACTTCTTCTAATTCACCTTGAGTCTTTATGCTTCCAGTCAAAAGCCCGTTCCAAGGCGTGGGCTGAGTCAGGGATGGAGGAGGGAAGCAACAGGCTGGTTCTGAAGATTCTCTGGTGCCTGGAGCTGGCTTGAGTCAGGCATTTTGGCAGAGCCCTTGGGCACAGGCACACATTCTGATACCCGTTAAGGTGGCCTTCACAAGGGCGTCCTGAAACTCTAGTGCAGGAAGCCACAAGGTGGTAGCAGAAGGGTTGGAGTCAGGCTATGAGATGAGATAAGAAGTCTGGGGGTCCCATGCAGCACATGACTGGTTTGGAGACATAGGCTGCAGACAGGAATGGAGCAGGGTGTTTGGTGTGTCCCTAGGTGCCTGGTCTGCTCACTCTTTAAGAAGGTGAGCTGCCGTATCTCAGTGGAGTTGGGGAGGAAGGGTAGACTTAAGGAGAGTGTTGAGCCTGCTGTGGCTGCAGGCACTGTGACTTCACTCTGAGCCTGCTGGGAAAGGTGGGCATGCAGACAGGAAGCAGGTGGTTTCTAGGAAAAGACTGTCCAGATGGTCAGTCTTCTGGGCTGTGTGGGAGACGGGAAGGACTGAACTTGCTGTAAACTGAAGCGCCTCTCTCGTCTCCTCTCCTCAGCCCGAATGTGTGATGCCCACCTCCGCGGTCCCTCGGGCACCATCACTTCCCCCAACTTCCCCATTCAGTATGATAACAACGCACACTGTGTGTGGATCATCACGGCTCTCAACCCTGCCAAGGTAAGGCTCCCACAGCGGGGGGCGGGTCAGTGTCCTGTGTACAGGGGCAAGTTAGGAACCAGTTGCCTACAAGGGACTGCAAACCCATGAGGTTCCTGGGGGTAGCTTCTCTGCAGAGAGCTTCCATTTGCTTTCATTAGGTTTCGAATAAATAAAAAAACATAAGAAAGAAATAACATTAATCCATGAAATGCTTAGTAGCCATGTCCAAGCATAAGAAAAAGGAAAGATCAGGAAATAATCAGGTACCTTGGTGGTATTCTACCCACATCAATCCCCCACCCCCACCCCTAGCACCTTCAGACACAGCCATGGCTTGAGGTGTTTTTGTTATTATTGTGCTTGCTTATATTTAATTGGATGTCCCTAGAGTAGAATGTTTCAGGTGTAAGCATTCAAACTGCATATAAGTGTAATCTTGTGGGGGTTTGTTGTTGGGTTTTTTAATGTACATGAGTATTCTGTGTGCATTTTTGGTACACACCACAAGAGGGCATCGGATCCCATTCCAGATGGTTGTGAGCCACCATGTGGTTGCTGGGAATTGAACTCAGGACCTCTGGAAGAGCATTTGTGCTCTTAACCACTGAGCCATCTCTCCAGCCCCCTTGTAATCTTGTGTTTAATGAACAGCCCTCACCATTTATCTCGGTTGTGTAGAGTTCTACTCTGTTACCCACAATCTTTCATGTGTTCATTCCTGTCACTGGGGTGTGAGGGGGGTGTTGCTGTTGTTTTGAGTTTTTGTTTTTTTCAGTTTCAAGGTTTTCTTGTTATCTTTTAAAAAATGTAACAATCTTGCCAGGGTCCACTGCAACCTGTCGGAATCACTTGAATTCTGTCTGAATTGTTAGTGCTGAGTCATTCGGTCCATGAACATGGTATGCTCGCTTGCTTAAGATCTCTTTTATGGCTCTCAATAAACTTGTCTCCATTGCAGCTCTTACTCATCTCTTGATATATTTGCTCCCAAATACTATCTATATCTTCTGTCATATAAATATAGCAATATGGTTTGTATAAATATAAATCATGGCTTTCAAAACCCATCGTCCACTTGTTTCCTGATGCTCATTCAAAAATGCAATCCATTTTTGTACCTTGATTTTTTTTTTTATACATAGCAAATATCTTGAGGTCGTTTTTCTGAGGTTTTCTCAGCATTGTCTGCAGACTGTTGACGTCTGCAAAGAATGATGGCTTTATCTCTTCCTTTCCGACCCATTTACCATTTCTGATGGTGGTGCACTGATGCTAAGTGGAATTTGTTTCTTCACTATTCTGTATGATGTCTCCTGGAGCATGCGTATTTTCAATCTAGAGAGTTTCTTTTGGGGCCTGGGGGAGTGTCTTTCCCATCCTAGCTGACCAAGACTTTTTATGGATGATGGACGTTGAATTATACCAAACAACTTCCCACACCTGTGATACCATCTTTATTCTGGCCCTCGATTCCCATCCTGGAGTGATTAGAGTTTGCCAACCCTCCCAATGTCACCAGTCTTATTCCTAGGTCCATCACCTGTCACCTAATGTGGACATTCCCCATACTCACCTAGATTTAATTCGCTAACATCTTATTCAACGGTATGTTTCTATTTTGTTAGGTCTTTTATTTTATTTTATCCTTGCCAGAATTTTGTATCAAGAAAGGGCTGACTTCATAAGAGTTTGGAAAGTGTTTCCCTCTGTCTCCTGGGATTGTCGGTGGAAAATTGCAATAACTTTTGCTTTAAAGTTCAGTGGATCTTTTCAGCCAAAATGTCTAGATCTGGTGCTGGGAGATTAAACTCCAGACCCAATATCTCTAATGACTAAAGGGTAATCTAGGCCATTTGTTTCTGTCCTGAGTTCCTTTAGCTAATTTTCAGAAGTATTATATGGGCAGTTATAATTCCGTCTCTTACTGCAGCTATGATGTCTGCTAAAATTTGCTTTTGTGTCCCCTTTCCTTTCTGATTTATACCTTTACAAAAATCAGTATTGCCAAAAGCTGCATATCTGCTAGTTTCTTGAAAGAAGTGAGTTGGGTTTTGTTAATATTCCTTTAAAAAGTATTTTCTGTTTCTCCAATTTCTGTTCTTTATTGTTTCTTTCCTTCTGTGTATTTATTTTTATTATTTGTCTAGCGTTTTATTTTGTCGGCTTAGTCTATTATTTACAATCTTATCTCAGCATCTAAGGCTATAAATTTCCCTCTGAGGATTATTGTGGTTTTATTCCTACACATTTTATTAGCAATATGTATAGCATAGTTACGAAGTTTAGTTCTGATAGTTATTTGGTTTTAATTTGTATTTTTAAGATCTATTTGTTTTTATTTTACATGAAGAATGCTTTCTCTCTCTCTCTCTCTCTCTCTCTCTCTCTCTCTCTCTGTGTGTGTGTGTGTGTGTGTGTACATATGTGCACCCCATGTGAGGGGGTCAGAAGTGGGTATTGGATACCCTAGAACTGGAATTACCATGTGGATGCTGGGAAGGAAACCCAGATCTTCCCACAGAACAGCAGGGGCTCATAAGCACTGAACCATCTCTCCTTTTTTTTATTTATTCTTTCTGACTTTGGTTCTAAGGAATGATTCCAGGGCCTCACGCCTGCTAGGCAATTTATCGTTCACTGATCTGCGCCCCTCACCCGCCTCTGAGTATCTTCCAGTTTCCATCACTGTTTGTCCTTCAATCATGGGTTATTAAAAAAAAAAAAAAAAAAAAGAAAGAAATATGCAGAGATTTTAAGCAATGAAATTTTCCGGTTATATGAATGAATGATTATAAAATTTATGTTTGGGGAAAGCTATATATCAAATCACTTTAATTAATTATTTTTGGATCAGAAATGTGGTCATTTTCCACATGTGTTCTACAGATACTTGAAAACGAAAAGATGTGTCTTCAAGGTGAGTTTTGTGTTTTCCTGCAGTAGTGTGTATGCCTTCTACCTTAATTGGCTTTTTTCACCTTATTAATCAATGCTCTATGAAGGAGGGGTATTAAGATCTCGCACTATGACAGCAGATTGTCTGTCTTCCTTTGAGGTTCTGTCAGTTTGTGTGTCCTGTGTTTTGGAAGTGTGTAATAGAGACAAGACATCACATGCTTTCCTGGTAAATCAACTATTTCCAAAGAATTATGTAATAACTATGTGTGATCATTTTTTTCCTGGAAGCTTCCCTACCGTGCCCCACGCCCCAGCAATGACATCACATTTCTTTTGGTGTCCTTCTTGTCTGTTCTATCCTATTACCTTCAGCTTTTACTTGGGTATGCCAGGTTTGTTTGTTTTGTGCATAAAAAACAGACTAATAATCTCTTAGAGAAACCAATTTAATCCTATTTAATCATATAATTCTGTTAGAGCTAATCTAACATACCCCAGAAATATGAATGTGTATATTTAGTAAGCCTTACGCTCTCTAATTCTATGTTTTTCCTTCCTGAGAAGTCAGGGACACAACGCCGCCCCTTGAATGACCCCACTGTTGTCTGCTGGGTGCGTTTCTATGTCACCCGTTGTCTTCCACACTCTGCAGTGTTACCATTTAATGAGCCGTGCTGGCTCTGACTTCCGGTTCGGACTTGCTTGTGTATTCAGCACCTCCTTATTCCCAATTGCTTCCATCCCAACCCTACTCTGCAGAATGATCTTCTTCCCGCTCCAGCTCCTGCTTTAGAACTCACAGTCCTGTCCCTGGCAAGTTTTCTTAGCTCTGTTTTGTCTTGAGATGTCTCTTTACCAGTCTGCTGTCTTCTGGCTTCTGCTATCCTGCCGATTGTCACTACATCTTTGCGTGGTGTCCTCTGTACTTGGCCTCCCTGCCCTGTGTTCAGATGTGGGTATCTCACACATCTTCCTGTGTGAGCTCACCAAGCTTCTTGGAACAGTGGCTTGTGCCTTTCCTCCGATCCTGGAAGCATTTAGCCATTGTCTTTCTTAGTGTTACTTGGCCTTTATTGCCTCTCTTCTCTTTTTTGAGGAGTTTGTCTCTCTATCCTCGGTTTCTTTAAATCATATTTTTTCCTCTTCTCTCCTGGTCACACAATTTTTTCCCAGCTGTTAACATCTCCCACTGAAGACCTGTTGTAAACAGCTTCCACTTGTGACACCATTGTCTGTCCTTTGTAACACGTTCTTGATCACTTATCTCCTTCCTTATATGTCTGGAGCTTACATCAGTTTATAATGAAGCACTTTTTGTATTGTGTCTGTTAATATGAAGTATATACATTTGATTCTGGGGGGGTCAGATTTCACCTCCCATGGCTCCCAGAACCATGTTTCTATCTGTGCTGTGTAGTTTTTCACTGTATGACTAGAATAATAAACTTTGGGGATTATTTGAGGCCAGGGTAGCACTTTTTTGTTTCCTTACAAAGTTTGTATTTGCCTCTATAGCCTGTTCCTGGCGCAGGAGCACCTCTGCCTATAACTGTCTTCAGATTTAAGTTTTCATCCTAGAGGTTTCAAACTGTGTAAGGAACACGAAGGCCTCAGAGCCATGTGACGGGCCTTCATCTTCATGGGTGATCGAAGGAAGGTCTTGCTTTCTGCCCTTTCAGTGTTAAGATCTGGGCTCAGCTTCCTGATCCACTCACAGGGCGGATGGCCCCAAGTGAGAGCGGACAGGCTGGTTTTTAGTTCATCCCACGCTGCTTTGTGCAGGAGTGTCCCCACCTTGGGGGTCTCTGGCCTCTGGCACCTGTCCCTTCATTTCCAAAAGTTCCTAAACCCACAGCTACACTACTCCTTGGCCTTCCTCAGGACTAAGGCCAGCTGTGTGCTCCAAGTCACTGTCAGAGTCCCCACACTTGGTATGCAGCAGCCCCTGACTCTTTCTACTTATGCTAGTGTATTTGGACTGCTCCAACAAAACAACCCCATTCTGGCAGGGGGCTTAGACAGCAGGGCAAAAGGTACAATCAGGGTGCTAACAGATTTGGTTTCTACAGAGGACTCAGTCTGGCTTGTAGGCCCCTACTGAACTTGTCCTCTCTTGACCTTACCTCTGTGCATAAAGAGAAGCTTTTCAAGTCTGCTACCTCCTGCTCCCCGTGCTCCTCCTGCTCCTCCTCTTCCTCCTCCCCCTCCTCCCTTCCCTCCTCCTCCTATAAGGACACCATATCTCTCTTGTTAGGACTCCCTTTTAGAACAGGCTTGTCCCTTACTAAAGTCCTCGGGGGCTGCCACATAGGAATTTACAAAGGATAGCATTCAGTCTATATAAGTAATAGAGCTTTTAAATTTGTTTTTAAGTTAGTTTTAGCCAATACTTCAGAATTCTTTAGGTCAAGTGCCAAAGGCTGCAGCACTAAAACACAGGAAGCATGTTCCAACACACAGCATTCTACATGGGAATATTTACATTTTATTGCATTGTGTTGTGATAAACCTAATCAACAAGGAAGGCTACCTCAGCCACGTGGACGAAGGCTAGACCACAAAGCTTACTATTGCAGGGTTATTAAGTGGCTGGCCAGAGGGTTCTTTCCCAACAGTTAAAGATATTACCATGGTTTCAGTTTGAACTTGAAGTTTGGGATAGGAGTAAATCTTGGTTGGATGAGGCTTGAGAATTCACTGAGGATCAGTTTGTGTCCTTCTCATTAGGCCAAACTTCACCAATAAATGGAGGTTTGTGACTCCATATTGCCCCTCCCCCACATGTCAAAGAAGAGGTTGCTCTAGTCTGGGCTCCTGGAGCCAGGCCCTCTGAAGAGAAGGCCCCTCAAAGCAAAAGGTTGCTCTTAGCATCTCTGCAGTTCTTGGATACAATTCCAGAAGTGTCTAAGGAAGAGCAAGTGAGCTGAGAGCACAAGAATGAGCTTCCTCTGGAAGCTGGTGCCCCTCTGTAGGTCTCAAAGATCCCCAGAGTCCTGATGACAGGTGGGAGGGGAACCAGAGAACACAGACTTGTCTTGCAACCAGGAGGATGTGACCTGAAATCTCAAAGCTGAAGGTGGGAAAGTGGTCTCCTGCTGACAAAGGGGACCATGCATACTTTCTAACTTGTTCATGGAAATGGTACCCGGGAAGTCACCCCAGGACATCTTCAGCAGAAAAGTGCAGCAGCTAAGTCCACAGTATGTTTTAAGAGAAGGCCATCTACTTAGCCACTTTATGTCCCCTGCCTTTAGAAATGAAGGCAGGTGTATAAGTTAAGAGCTGGAGTACAGGGAAGTGTGGCTGGAGGGGTGGCCAGAGTACATACAGGAAACTCAGGAAGATCTCACTAACTGGAATGGCAGGGATGTTTTCACCAAGGAAACGTTGAGCAGGGTCTTAAAGATAGGTCAACAGGAAGGAGCTGAGTGAGTCAGGCAAAGGCACTGAGGCTTGGAACAACCTCTGAGAATGCAAGTAATTCCCCAAACCTGGCTCAACAGCTGAAGGAAAAGCAAATGGGATCCACATCATGAGGTACCCATGGGCTCAGCCCAGATGTTTAGGTTTTATCTTGAAGTAAAAGAATGTAAAGCCAAGTGCACTAAACTGTCATTAATATCACTAATAGCATGTACTGTACATCTATCCTGTGCCAGCCACTGAACCAATGAAGCCCACTCTATAAACTATCCATCGCATTCTCTTAACTGCATAGTGAATTAGGTCCTAACATACCCACCAGATGGGTGAGGAACCTGGATGACAGCTAGGTAAAGGTTGGAAATGACCACCACACTCGGGCCAGCAAGTGCCACAGCCCGGATTCCATCTCCATCTTTCCAGCTCCACAGTCCCTACAGTCATAATTGTGGCGCTCTCTGATGCTGACTGGAAAGGTACAGAGGGAAGTGGCTGGGATGAGCACTGTAGGGCGAGCAGGGTACAGTGAGTCAGGACAGCTTTGATATCAGGGAGCTTAGACAACATTCCCAGCACAGCAGTAGGAAGATGATGCCATCAACCAGGAGCAGATGAGAGATTTAGAGGGTGGAATGGGCCAGGGAGAGTGGAAAAAGAAGGGGCAGGCAGCTCTTATTCAACACAGCATCTCAAGTGATGACTGGTGCTTGGCACACAGTAGGCCCTCAACATCTACTAAACCAGTGAGCAAATGAATGATGACTTGGTGCTAGCTTAAGCCAATTCAGCTTGGTAGAGTATTTACCTTGCAAGCATAAAGACCCGAGTCCCATCCCCAAAACCCACATAGGAAGCCAAGTACAGTGGTGTGTGCTTGTTTTCATAATCACAGCCCTGGGGCTTACTCGCTAGCCAGCCTGGACTAATTAGAGATACCCAAGTGAGAGACTCTGAGGCTATCTATTCTCGTCTCCGTGTGTGCTTGTGAGCATGCGCGTGCACCTACGTGAACCCTCATCCATGCATGCACACGCATCTTCACACATACATGCATACATGAATTTACACACACACACACACACACACACACACACACACACACACAAAGAGAAAATACAAAAGAATGAACATCCTTTTGCAGGGCAAAAGAGGGACACAGACCGTGGGATGCATGAATGCTCCATGGTGCATAAATCTGGGTTCAGGACAGAGAGGGGCAGGTGGCACAGGGGTAGGAATTGAAGCCTAAGGAAGGGAGATGATTTTGAAAAGAACTGGGAGACTGAGTGGACCTAGAAACCATCCTTATGGGTGAAAGAGAATAAAGAGATTACTGGCCTTGGAAGGAGACCTGTCAGAGTGGAGCCTCTGCGTGGACCAGACAGCAGGGCCAGGGCTTTAGGTGGATGGAGGAGAGACATTGGAGGATGGGCACAAAGATTCCTTGACTTGTAGGGACATGGAGGGAGGAAGGATGGGTGTATTTTGACCTGTACTCTGTTTTGAATGGTAACTGGAACCTTGAGTCCATGTACAGGCCAGGGCAGAGCAAGCAGAGGCACTCAGAGAGCAGAGGTGGGCAGAGGCAGGTGTTGAGACCTGAGTACTTCTGACCAGGCAATATGGAGCAAAGCCTAGGCATGGTGACAGGTGGGCCTGGGGCATGAGGACTGGATCTATGTCACTCAGTCACCTCCTTGGAAGAGCAATTATGCTTAGCAGATGAGCACATGTAGGCATGAGAGTCCTGCTTGGACTTGGAGCCTTTCCATAGCTCTTACTGTTTGTGCTCACAAAGGACCTAGGAATGATCCAGGCCTGTAGAGAGGAGTTGTTCTGGTATAGGGATGGCCATGAGCCAACATTAGCATGACCACAGAAACCAAGAACCTGAAGGCTCCACAGTCTATGTTACAGAGCCGAGAACAGTCCTGAAGGGGAGGCAGGCAGAGGGGCCATCTCTTCTCAATAAAGTAGATGTAAGTCACTACCTAGCACCCCAGGAACTTGGCAGGTTCAAGGAAAAGGGAAACGTGTGTATGGTGTCCTTGGGCAATGCCAGGCCTCTCTGGGCATTTGGGCCACCTGGGTTTTTAACAATATTCATCTTAGTGCTAATGTAACATCTGCCTACCATGGTAGTCACTGAATTTGGCTTACCATCAGAAATACCTAAGGAGGCCTGACTGGCGCAGATTCCCAAGACCATTCCTTACAAAGAACACATCAAGCAGCTCTGTGAACACGTGGAGCCTCTGTGTTAAGGGGAACTCCTGTGGCCCCACCAGCCAAGCTATGATAAACACAGTCCCCTCGTGGCCATGTTCTGGGGTTACTCCCACTGTCAACTCCAGCAGTCCCAGTGGCAGACATCTTGAACTCTGATTTAAAGACATGCCTGGCCCTTAAAGATCTCTGCCTGGCACATCGGAAGTGTGTCCCTGAGCCTTCTCTGCCCCTCCGGGCTGCTACCCATTCCTTCCTCTGCTTTCTTAGCAGCACCACTTTGTATGCACAGTCCCCACCCCTGCCCCTGGTTCCCTAGTCTCCCTGAAAGCAAGACTAGCAAGGCCACCAGCGTGCCTGTTTCTCCCACTGTGGATACAGTACTCAATGGAGAGACACACTGCCCTGTTGAGCTTGTCCAGGCTGGAGCCCTGGGCTTCCTCTGCTCAAGAACAGTTGCCACCATTGTTAGGAGAGGTTGTCTTGTGCTAAGGGGTTCTCATCTGCAGCCCTCTCTGGGGCACTCTCTCTGTGTCACTCTCAGAGACCCTTGCTTCACTAGTTCCTCCTCCTACCCTGGGTCCGCACACCAGTTCCTACAGGAGGTCTTCTCTGCTTCCTGTCCCCACTGTACACTGAGACAGATTCCTCTCTGCTTGATCATGAAGTCAGTCCAAACAGCCAACTCCAGCCTCGGTGTATCATCCAAAAGAAGCCTCATGGAGGCTGTTCTCCTAGCCCCACCCACCCCTGCCTCAGTTGGCTTCCCTGCTCTTTCCTTACTCTGAACCACTCACAGCATTGGCTAGCAGAGCCTATAGCTTCTTCTGCATTGCCAGGCCCTGTGCATTCTCTCCTTCCCCCGGGAATCCTCCTTCCATCCTTCACTTTCTTGCAGTTCCCAGGGCTAGCAGTCCGTGTGCACCCTGGCGTTTCGATGCTGTGCTAAGTTGTGCCGGGATAATGTAATGGGAAGTAGCCAGCTTCATGCATGGCACATGGCAGGCACTCAGTAATCACGGCCCGGAAGATGCGTTGGTGTGTTTATCCATTTATCTAATGGGCTTAAGTTGGATGTCTGAGCTGTATATCAATGTGACTCTTAATCATACCAATTTCTACCACTGAGGGTTCTCCTGCCTCGAAAAGGGGTTTCATGAACTTGATTGATGTGCACGAGAGCTAACGAGTCATTAGAGGATCCTGCATTCAAACAATGGCCGAAAGCAGAGGAGAAAAGAAGGAATGCCTGGAGACTAGATGTGCTGGGGCCTGCTGGAAGGCGAGCCATTGTGTGCTGAACCTACCTCTTGATGTAATTAGCCCCTGCATCCTGGTCACAACTCCATGGTGTGGTTCGTGTCCAATGGCTTCACGCACCAGTGATGGGGATCATTTTATGACTCGAGGTTCTGCCCTTCACAGCAATATTCTCCCATTACAGGCTTGGTAGTCAGACACTCCCTCTGTGGAGATGGCTTGCTAAGTGGTGTTTCTTGCTCCAGGTCTGGCTGGAAGGAGCTGGTACAAGGACCACGGTTAGCCAGAGCTATAGTCACCGCAGAGGGTGGCTGATCCTCCCCAGGGGACATCTGGCTGTGGGTATTTTCTGTGTGGCAAGCATTTGCCACACACCTACTAGAATCCAGCTGAAAGCCTGGAGCAGCTTGAGAGGGTAGGATACTGTCCCTGCCTTGTGTATCTGAGACCCTGCTGGGATACTCCAAGGCCCTGGAGCACAGGGGTAAGAAGCCTGTCTGATAGTAGCAGTCTGCCATCAGACTGTGTGAATGAGGCAAGCCACATCATCTCTCTGCACCTGGTCCTTCCTCTCTGTAAAATAAAAGCTATCTTGATTTTCAGATGAACAGATTTGTATAATATGCTTAGAACACAATTAACCTCATTGTAGGCGTTAGCTATTGTAGTGAAGAAATCTCGTAAGATGATTGAAGACCTTGCTTAGTCATCTCAGGGAATCTCCAAGGCCAGGGCTCAGCAGAGTAGGACCTCTGGGCCATCAAGCTTTATAAAACTCTGACTAGGACACAGCCATGTCCACTGAAGCACCTACTCTGTGTGGCTATGTTCATGCTGCACAGAGCAGGGCAGCATGACAGAGAGTGTGTGGTCCTCAAAGGTATTCCTGATGTGACTCTTTACCAAAAGGGCTGGAAACCTCTGTTCTAATCCTGTGAGGGGTGCCACAGTCTGGCAGTTTTACCCAGCCTTGGATTCAGAACAGGTCGGAAAGCACCATGCTATCGGATACTTCCTCTGCTTCTGCGTATGCCTGGAGTATGGATAGGAACCATGGGTACAGAGGTGGTAAGCCCTGGGGCAGAGACAGTTGCCAGGGGATCAGTGAGGAGAGGAGTGGAAGTGGGCACATCCTGACGGTGACCAGCCCTGCTTTCATCACTATGACAGGTCTCTGACTAGAGTAGTAAGAGTGTGATGCTCTCTCTCAGCTCACAGCTTGAGGTGGGACAGCACAGCATTGTAAGAAAGTGTGTTGGAGCTGGGAGCAGCTGGAATGTGTGGCCAGCCTCATACCTCAAATAACCAGAGTTGTGGAACAGGAAGCAAGGTCAGGCTGTGCACTTCAAGTCCAGCCCCCGGCAACGTACTTCCTCCAGTCAGGTTCT
The DNA here is from genome assembly GCA_028551405.1 of Uromys caudimaculatus. Classification (NCBI taxonomy): domain Eukaryota; kingdom Metazoa; phylum Chordata; class Mammalia; order Rodentia; family Muridae; genus Uromys; species Uromys caudimaculatus. Next base: position 116,541,892 of record CM052702.1, read on the forward strand.
ACACCCTCCCCAAACAGTGTCACCTGCTGGTGACCAAGTGTTCAAACATGAGCCTGTGAAGGATGGTTTACATCCCAATGGTCACTGCGATGAAGACAGCCAGGAGTTCAGGGGCCATACCAGCCACGTGAGGGAACAGATGTGGAAGGGCTCTCAATATGAAGTCTAGGATGCCACACTCCCAGAATCTCTTTGCACAGCAGGACTGTGGAGGATGAGATATGTGGAAGAGAGTCTAGCCTGAATGGGGGAGGGGCATTTGATGATGCCATTCAGCCAATAGAGAACAGAAGCCAGGAAGGAATCCCCACCCCACTATGGACCTTTGCATCTATTCTGTCTCACTGGCACCTCCTCCCTCAGCAGGTTCTTGATGAAGTGAGGAACTTGTCTCTTGGGTGGTAGCTGCAGCAGATACCTTACAGCAAGCCCTGGCTTGTACCATGCTCACTGGTTCCCTGTTGTGTTTAGGACACAAGCTCAAATCCTTAGCATGACAGACAGCCTTTCTTAGTGCCGCTCCTCCTACTGAATCACCACCTCTGTTTTTTACATACTTAAATAACTGGATTTACTAGACTTCTCTGGACAGGGGCTGGGGAGATAGCCCACTCACTAAAGAGTAAGAATTAATCACCATGAACCATCTTTTTTTTTTTTCCTTAAAAAAAAAAAAAAAAAAAAAAAAAGGCTAGCCTCATTGGTGAGGTTCAGGCCAATGAGAGACCTTGTCTTTAAACAAAGGTGGTAGAAGGGGTTGGTGTTACCAGAGGAACATCCAAGGTTGTTCTCTGTCCTCAACACACACACACACACACACACACACACACACACACACACACACACACACACGTACACATACACACATATACAGATATGCACACATCTGCAGACACACAGACACACAGACATACATGTGCACAGACACACATACACCATGCACATGCATACAGATAGACACAAACAGACACAGACATACACACACCAGCACATACATACAGACACACACATACATACATACATGTCCACAGACACACACATGCCATGCACATACACACAGACATACACAGACACACACAGATACACAGACACACACTGTGCACTACACACAGACTCATAAGACATACATATGCAAAAACAAACACACAGACATACACACTATGTACATACTCACAGACACACACGCACAGATACACAGACACACAGAAAGGCAGACAGACACACAAGACATACGTGCACACACACACACACACACGCACTGTGCACACACACACAGACGTCTCTGGAGAAGTCATACTGTTTCCACACTGCCGTTCTCTCTCCACTGTGATGGTTATTTTAGCACCCACATCCAATAGCCAAACTCTAGACTGTTCTCCAAATGCCAACTGGGGCCTCATTTCCTCCAGGAAGCCCCCGGACTTTCTCCCAACCAATGTGATGGTTCCCTCCCTTGTCTATGTGGAAACTGACTGAGGTGCTCTGGAATGTTCTCCCCAGAGTTGCTCCCCTCTGTGAACCCCATGCCCAAGATGAGGGGTCTGTGAGGAGAGTACCAGGCTCCCCAGTATGCGCAGCATTAGTTTGCCTCTGTGGTACGTGAGGTAATGGGAGTAAGACTAGGTTGGCCTACAGACCTCCATGCTAGGCTGGCTGCTCTGAGCAGAGAAACATGACGAAGTTGCCCATCTTACTCAGGGAAAACTAACCGAGGGAGTCTGTCCTCCTTGGCTTGTAGTGACAACAGCAAACAAGCAGCTTCAGTTTCCCAGGAAGATCAGCACGATCATGAAAGAGGCAAGAAGAGACCATTGGTTCTGAGTATCCACACTTGGCCCCACCCACTGCCCAGCTGCCCAATCCAAAAGCCTGTCAATCATCCAGAGTTTACCTTACTTCCCATCCCAGTCCCCACATCCACCCAGTCACATATCCCCAAATGTCACCAGGGCCTGACCTCTCTTCCATCTCCTTCTCTGCTCCTCTACCAAAGGCCTCAACCCTCCTCACTACCCAGCTCACAGCTGCCAGTCAGTTCCTAGCCAGCAGCCAGGCTGAGGTCACCTTCCTCGGGAGAAAGCCCATATGGGAGAGTGGGGGCTTTGAATTAAGCTCTAGGCAAACTCTGCAGTTCTAAACCTTCTGGAGTCACCTCTGCTCTCTAGGTCCAGCCAGCCAGCCTTCAGAGTGAGGCAGCTGGCACACCTGCTGTCCATGGACCTGTTGTCTGCAGTTTGTTGTAGAATGTTCCCTTTCTGCTCAGAATGTAGCTCAGGCTCTGTGCACTCGGTTCCCTCTCAGAGCATCCTCTGTCCCCTGCAGCCACCCTCAAGGTCTGATGGGAGTCCTCCGCAACCTTCAGAATTCCCTCAGAGGCCTCAGTCCTGAGGAGCAGCCCTCCTCTGTCCACCACAGGCTCCTCTTACTTCGTGACCCCCCCCCCCCCAGTGTTATACCTGTCCCTGGAGTGTTAGTGTATTTCTTGGAACCCCTACCTTAAGCAAGGCAGAGACAGTATGCTATGCCAATGACATCTATGTATGGCTGGCAGTGTTGTGTTGGTGGAAGAACCCACCGCAGCCTGGTATATGGCAGCCGCTTAGTAAATATTTGTGGAAGTTGGGACTAAGACAATCTAATAGGGAGAAAGATCTTATTGGAATCTCCTTCCAAGAACATTCATTTTATCAGCAATTAAACCAACAGAAGAGGTAGAAAACAGTTGGTAGAAAAGAAAGGAAGAGGCTGGGGTGTCTTCTCCAGGCCCCTGGGAGCAGGAGAGCTGAGATTCCACATGCAGCCTAATACTGCCACTGATCCTGAGGGGATTTTTGTCCATGAAAGCATGAAGAACGAGTCCAATCATCTTGTGGCCTGCCAGCTGTGCCTAGTGGCTCTTTGACAGCTGCCAGAACTGGCCAGATGTGCCGCAAACATCTTCAAAGATATCAGGGAGCCCCAGGGACCATACAACCTATGGAGGAATGGCCATGTTCCTCAAGATGGGAGGGGACCCCCCAGAAACTTGGGGTATACTAGGACACAATGAGGCTTCCACAGACTTCAACACAGCTACTGCCAGGTCCCTAACACTGTCCTCCCTCCTCTAGGTGATCAAGCTGGCCTTTGAAGAGTTCGACCTGGAGAGGGGCTATGATACTCTGACAGTCGGGGACGGTGGGCAGGATGGGGACCAGAAGACGGTCCTCTACATGTAAGTGAGATGCCATGTCTGGATGGGAAGTGGGGGATAGAGACCGGCTCATAGAGTCTGTACGGGTCCCCAGAGCCAGTGCTATAGGTATAATGTCCTGTGAATGCAGTAACCCATCTCTCTCTCTGTCCCAGCCAAGGGGAACAGACTTCATAGCAAAGTTACATGAAGTCTTCAGACTGAGCAGTCTTGGGCAATGTCAAACAAAGGCTCCTTGCCTGTATACCTGGTTCTCCCTACTAGACAAGCGCTTCTCTGAAACACCCTATGACTGCCACCTCACAGTATCTACTCTAGGTGACTTTTCTCACTAGCAGTCTAACTTTCCATTGAGACCACAGAAGTGTTTTGGGAACCTTTCCACCTGCTCAGAACTATCTGAGACATGGGCATCTTCATAGACACAATAAACACCTTTCTTGGGCCAAGGAAGTCTCATTAAGGGAGCCATGATACCAGGCTGTCCTGTACTTCACTGGGCTGGAACTTTGCTGTAGAGGACCATTTAGTGCCCCTATACTTAACACAGTAACCCAACAAGGAGCCAAGAAATGTGTGCTCTGGGCTTGTGGCCTAGCTCCAGATTTAAAGCATGATAATACCACAGTGGGCATGGCTCCTTTGTTTCCCTTGGCCCTTGGCATGGGGCACACCTCTAAGGATCTCTCTCCCAACAGCCTGACAGGTAACTCCGTCCCAGACCTCATCGTCAGCACTCACCATCAGATGTGGCTCCTCTTCCAGAGTGACAGCAGTGGCAGCTCCCTGGGATTCAAGGCTTCCTATGAAGGTAACTGCTTTCAAGGAACCTGGCAAGGCTTGGCCAGGGAGGAGGAGACTGGGGTCTTCATCTGTAAAGATGAAGCCTGGGTTCAAATTCTGGCCCCTTCCATGCCTCTCCTCAGACACATTATTTGACCTCTCTGAGCTCCCACCTATTTCTTTGTTTAGTGCCCCACCCCCTCCCCCACTGTGCCAGACAATTTTGAGGATTGCCTGGGACAGATCAGTTGGTCTGCAGGATATCCCAGGGCAGCTGTGGACATGGGTTTCGTCGCTAATTCATACCTGGCAGACTTGCTGAGCCTCATGATTTTTGAAATCTTTACACTGGGGACACTGGCCTCCCAAGCTACCTTGTGATAAATGAGTGATTTGTGTCAAACACAGAGGACAGATAGCCACCAGTGTGGGTGGCCTGGGGAAGAGGCAGATAGGATTCTTCATTTCTTTCACTAACTGATGTTAAAGAAATGACATATTCTGGGGTCCATGAGATAAGCCCATTATCACTCTTCATGAACTCCCAGATCTCCTATAGGTCAAAAGACAGGCCCCAAGAAGAAGGCAGGAGTCATGCTGTGAGAGAGTAAACCCTTTCAGTATCAGACCCAGCCCTTACCCCAGGTGGTCCCATTCTCGTCTGGAGACAGAACAAATGGGTATTTAGTGCAAGATGGCCACCCATGTAGTGGGAATGAGAAGAAGGGAGCAGACATCTTTTCTGGGGAAGTGGGTTCTAAGTCCTAAGAATGATCCAATGGCTGTTGGAGACCTGGGTCAGGACGCAGAGGAGAGAAGTATGTCCCCAGTATGTGACTCGCATATCCAATACCTACCGGGTCACCAACAATTCTTTTCATACCAGGACCTGTTGTGTTTCTACCCTGGGCACACAAGAGGTGCTGGGTGTCCCAAACCAAACCAAACCAGGTCCCTTAAAGCAACCACAGTGTGTTCCTGTCTGGAGGTGGCGAATCTGGTACCAATGTCAGTGGGACACATTCCCTCTGAGACTGGCAGCATCCTTTCTCACTTTTCCTCACATCTGGTAGTGACTAACAGTTCTTGGTATCTCCCTGGCTTATAGACACATCTCTCCTCTCTCTGCCACTATCATCATACACATTTTTGTGTATATGTCTTCTTATAAGGGTACCAGCAGTGTTGGTTTAGGGGCCCACCCCACCCTGCAGTACGCCCCCATCCCAATGACATCCGCAAAGACTGTCTCCAAATAAGCTCTCAGTCACAGATGCAGGGATTTAGAACTGCAGCAACTCAGTAGCTAATAGGACGCTAGTCCATAATACTAATGTCCACTCTACCGTGTTACCGGAGTAAAGACAGTCAGTATACTTTCCCGGACTGGGAAGCCTGGGTCTAGGGGAGGAAGAGCACTGGACAGGATGCCTGGGTGACCAGTGCCAAGTACAAATCCTTCTTCCTCTGCTACTTTGCTTCTCTGTGGTGTTCATGGGCTTTTTTGGGCTGTTTCTTCACCCAGAGAAACAGAGTTAATAGCATAGCCTCAGTCATAGGACAATCTGTAGAGATCATGAGATTTGGAAAAAGAAAAAAAAAGAGAAGGAGGAGAAAGAGGAGAAAAAAGAGCTCAGCCTGGCGGTTGTAGGTTTGAAATCCCAACTACTCTAGAGGCTGAGGCAGGAGGATCACACATTCAACGCCTATCTGGACTGCAGGTGAATTCTAGAACAGCCTAGGCAGCTCAGTGAGATCCTGTTTCAAAATCAGAACCTGAAAAGCTGGGGAGATGACTTAGCAGTTAAGAGTACTCACTGCTTTGGGCTGGAGAGATGACTTAGCAGTTAAGAGTGTTCACTGCTTTCCCAGCATCCACACGGAGCCTCAGAACCTCCCATTAACTCCAGGGCTGGAGGATCTGGCACTGTCCTCTGGACTTGTGCAAACCAACCATGTGTGTTGTGTACACACACACACACATACACACACACACCCCACGTATGCAGACACTCACAAAACAAATTATAAAACAACAACAAAAAAGGAAAATCCACTGAGCTGTGCCCAGTGGTAGAGTATCTACCAGCATGTGAGAGGCCCTGGATTCCACGCTCACTGTTAATAGAGAGGGATGAGAGAGGGCTGGAACCAAAGCAGCTAGGAATACCCGTAGGAGAGCACAGGAAGTTACCCCCCCCGGGGGGGGCATTCTGCACACTCATTGGAGCAACTGTGTGATGGGAAGAGCCCCAGGCAGGAAGCTGATCAGGCAGGATCCAGATCCAGGCCCAACTCTGTCACTCACGGCCATGAAATGAAAATGGATTTGATGCCCGGTCCACAGCATCCCCCAGTTCTAAAATCCTGTGAACACTCATCAGTAAATGTTTCCATCCATGGGGAGGAAATGACCCCTGATATCTGCATGTCCTTAATCGGTTCATGCTTGACCTCAGGTTTGGATAAGACACAAATACTTTGAGCCTAAATGAGATAATAGCAGTCGATAGAACAGTCTGGAACAGAGAGGGCTGTTGGCTTAAGTAGTAACAGACGGTGAAATAATAAATGAGTAAATGAATGAATGAGTCTCAGCTGCCAGAATGGAACCCAGGCACCTCTCCTGCTTTCCTCAGCCCTGAGCAGCCATTGGAGAGCAGAGCTTAGCTGTAAAGGGCCCCAGGTTTGGAGGGATTTAAACCAATCCCCATGAGAAATGCTTGTGATCCTCTAATGTATATATACATGGTGGCGGGGGAGGCAGCCTCTGGAGACTAGAGAGCTCTGTCCAAATATTTGTCACACAGGAAAAGGGAATCAGATCAGTGTGAGGTGACTTTACTGAAAAAGAAAGGGGCATGACATTTGCTGAGAGCCTACTATGTGTCAGCAGCCTTATGGTCATCATCTTGGGAGCATCTAGTATCACAGACAGACTTGATGCAGCCCCCGGGACCATCAGAGAGAAGCAGGGGACAGCACTGACCCGTTCCTCTTTCTTTTTTGTCTTCGTTACTGTTTTGTTTCTCCCTGCCCCCACTTCTCCTTCACTCCCAAGCCTACATTCAAGAGAAGATTCATAACTAAATACCAGAAAAACATTACCTCATCTCATGCAACCCTTTCAAGGCACAGAGGGGTTAAGTAACCTGGCTGGGGTCACACAGAAGCCCAAGAAGTGGCATTGCTGGGATTTGAGGCCTTCACTCTCTAGCTTCAAAGCACACGGTTTCCCCCTATACTGAAGGCTTCCCAAAGCTACTGAATTTTAATCCCTTATAAATTCTTTATAGAAGCCAAAACTTTGCCCCAATCAGGTAGACCGTAGAGTAGAAGCCTGCAGTCCAGGTCACTGGAGGTTGGAGGTGTGTTCATTAGCTCCTGCTTCTGTTCCGGCCATCCAGGATTGATTTATCACCTGCTCTGTGGCCAGTTCAGTGCTGGTGCTCCAGTCATCGCCCTGAGCCTCCTGGCTGTGATCTAAACATAGCTGGGGGGATGCCTGTCACAGACTAGTGCCATCAGGACTTCCTGAACCCATGACTGATTAGGAAGGACAGTCTGTCTTTAGGGGCCTCTCCAACCTTCCTGGCTGTATCAGGTTGTGTACAGCAGGATCTGTCATAATCAAATAGACTCTGGAATTGGATCAGACCTGGTGAATGTCAGCGTGCTTCCTGAACCACAATCCCAGGAACACCATGTGGTCTCTATGAGCTTCTGTTTTCTCACTCACATAACAGATAACGATGGGGGCCTCAGAGCTGCTCTGACCGAGAAATGATATCACAGGAAATCCCTTGTGTGATGTCTGCCAGCCAAGACAGTGCCTTCCTCTTAGAGTCCCCAGTGTTGTCTCCACTCCTGTCCCTCAGGTTCCTGTCCTCTGGGTCAGACCTGGATCCGCCTCCTATGGCCCATGTGTGCTCCCAGATCCTGGTTTTAGGACCTGCCTCATCCCACATCCCCTTGCCCTCCAGGCTGGATGGAGAACGGCAAGGCTCATGGCGCTCAACGGTCAATATCGGGTGTTGGAGTTTTCATTGTTATGACAGAGCACCTGACATAGCCTCCAGAAGAAGGATAGTTTCAGAGAATTCAATGCGCCGATCTCCGTTGATGCCAGACTTGAAGAAGGCAAAACACTGTGGGCGTGGGAGGGCGTGGCCAAGACAGTTCATTTCACAGTGGCCAGAAAGCACAAAGAATGGAAGAGCAAGGGAATAAGATGACCTTGAGGGCTCACCTCTGACTCTACTTCCTCTGCTAAGAAACACCTCCCAAGGTTTCCAGGACCTTCCCAAATAGAGGCCAGGAACCAAACTTTCAATGCAGGAGGCTTTAAAAGAGGGGCACAGAGGTGCAGAAACCCAGGCACAGAATGCCACAGGGCATTATGGAGCTTTTGAACTTGGTCCAGTCAGCAGGACCCACTTTTCCTCCATCCCTGGTCTCTGCCTGGACATTGTTTTGGAGGAGTGAGACCCATCCATCTTACACCTCTGCTGATATCAAAAGATGGTAGATTGAGCCTCCTGGTGTAATTACCGCCTGATCCTGCTCCCCCACATCCTGCTATCCCTTCCCACTGGCTGCATGGCTCCTGTTGCTGCCTCTCAGGGTCTGTCCTCACAACTGGTCACACTGACTCACCAGCTCTAACTTGAAACTAAGCCCTGCTAACTGCCCATCTGTTCCGACCTGCAGCTCTGTTGTTACTCGTGTTGCTGACTTCCCCTCCGACACCTCAAACCAACCCACTCAGACTAGTCAGCCAAGGTCCCCAGAACAGAGTACCACAGACCAGCTGGCTGGGCCACCAGGTAGATATGCTTTCTAATAGAAGTGAGTGGTCAAGGCTTTAGACAACTTAGTGTCTAGTGAGTGCTCTTCTGGCTCACAGGCAGCCACCTTCTCCCACATCCTTATTCAGCTCTTCCTTAGAGAAAGTGTGAGCTCTCTTCTGTAAAGACAGAAGTCCCATCAGGCCAGCCCCCTCTTCTGTCCTCATTCAACTGTAAGGACTTCCACAGAGATCCATCTTTAAAAATTGTCGTCACCCTGGAAGCTAAAAGCATCAGTACACCAATCAGGAAGCATGAGTGCTCAGTTCATGTTATCACCCAAAGTAGGTTCCCCCATCTCCGCCCTTCCGCCCACCCCCATACCTCATCTATGCCCCAGTGTTGGTGGTCAGCACAGCTGCCCATTACCAGATCTCACCTTCGTCTCCTCAGTTTCCAGATTCCTACAGTTCTCCCTTGACTGCAAACCCCTCTCACCATGAGATCCAGTCCTCCGTCATCCTCTGTTACTGTGTTGCTGACAGCACAGACCTCCCACCCAGCACCCTTCCCTCCCCATCTGCCACATGGCACATGGTGATCTTCCAGACTCCAAGTCTGGAATCTTGTTCTCCTACTCGAGGGGGAAGGAAAAAAAAAAAAAAAAAAAGACGTGAGTGACAGCTTCCCGGCTTGTCATTGACTTCAGTAGGAAGTACCAAGTCTTCCCCGCAGCATGCCAGGTTCTTCATGAGCACCCCTAAACCACATTCTGGCTCCTGCGAGTCCACTCAAGACAGAGATCGTAGCTTCTCCCCATCCCTTGCAAGGCCCTGTGTAGAACATGTGCTCAGAAAAGCTTTGAAGACTTCAATTCTGATGACTTTCCCCGGGCACATTCAGACGCCCTCCTTGAACCATCTGATATCTTCTTCCTCCCCTTTCCCACATGGCGCGCAGGTGCCAAGCATCAGACATCCTCCATTGTCCCTTGGGCTTCAGGATTGGGCAAACCAAACCCAGTTTATGCCGAGATTCTTCCGTGGCCCCTGGGATGAGCCAGTCTCTTCATTGATGAACCTGAGTTTTCTTGTCCATGGAGAGGCGTGGGTAACAGGTAGGATTGCTAGGGCTCTCAAAGACTTGGTACCCTGAAACACCAGCATGGGCCTGGCCTTTAGGAATCAGTAGATTAAAACCTGCTCTCTGCTTCCTCCTCAGGCCTGTGGCTCTTCTCTCCTACACCACTGCTCAAAGCATCCGTGTTTATTACATCTGCCTGCATGCTGGCCTTCTGCGGATGGGAAGCTAGCTCTATACAGATGCCCTATGGGATGACAGCAGACATCTGAGTACAGGGACAACATCTATCATTTCTGCTGTGCCCTCTGGACGTAGCTGGCCCCTTTGCTCCATCCCTGAGGATAGGGATGCCACTCTGGGGCAGGCAGACAGCTCTGTAGCCTCCCCACAGTAAGAGTTCCTCCCTACCCCAGGGCTGGAGAAATGGCTTAGCCAGTCAAGCATTTGTGTGCAAGCATGACTTCCCCAGAACCTACATGAAAGAGCTGGGCATAGTGGCACACAGTTGTAATCCAAAAGCTGGGGACAAAGAAATGGGTGAGTCCCCAGGGCTTACTGGTCAGGCAGCCTAGCATAACTAGTAAAGTCCAAATGAAAGAGAAAGATCCTGCCTCAGAAAGATACACAGTGACCTGAGGAACAACACTGGAGATTGGTTTTTGGATTCCACACTCACATATGTACATAAACACACACACACACACACACAGACACACACACACACACACACACACACACTCTGTTTGTCATCCTTCCTGCTCGGGTAGAGGAGGCTCAGGAATACTGGAGCCCTCTGAGCCTAAAAACACAGTCTCCCTCCATGGGGGCGCCAGCTGTGGGAACGCATTCACAGTTGCGATTGCTTCGCTTCCCAGTAGAACCAGAAATATTTAAGGAACAGGCAATTAGCACTTACCAGAAACATTATAAAATTACACACAACTTGCTAACAAGTTTTCACATCAATCTGGATGTCTCTTTGCTTCCTGACTGGAGCCTGGGATCTGGCAGCCTGATGCTCAGTCTGAGAGGTTGACCCAGGGGAGGAGCAAGCAGGGCCCCCCTTCGCTCCTGGGGATGGAGGTGCAGTGAGAATCATTCAGAAAGGATGCCCAGGGCCTCGTGACAGAAATGAGATCATCTGTTGACTCATGCTCCTAAGGTCTTATGATGTAGTAGAGACACTATTCAGGACACTGTGGCTGTCTCTTTCTTCACCCAACTTGTAGACTGTTTTCACAAGCATGGGGTAAGTGTTAGAAGATGAGGAATTAAATGGAGTGGCCTCTGACCTTGTTTGGGGGGGCACTGGGGAAGTGAGTGAAAGTTCTTAGGGGCCCCCCGATGTCAGAAACTCAGACTTCTTTGAAGGCCACAGAGGAGGGGTTGTCAGACTCACCTGAGAGAAGGGATATGTCAGCTGGAAAAGATGGCTTGTTGAAGGCTTGGGAGGCTGGGGAGTGGCTCACTAGGCAACTGCTGCTGTGCAGTCATGGGAGATCTTAGCTTAGATTCCCAGAACCATGTAAAAAGCTGGTCACAGTAGCACATCTACAGCCCCAGCACTGAGGAGGCAGAGACAGGTGGCTCCCTGCCGACCAGCTAGCCTTACTGAATCAGTAAACGCTGGTTTCAGTGAGAGACCCTGTCTCAGAAAATAAGATGGAGAATATCAGGAACGTAACCTGATATTAAACTCTGGCCTACACACAAGGGTGTCACACACGCACAGCTGAACACATGTGTATGCACAGGAGCACACACATGCATGCACACAAGCATACATGTGAAGCTGTCCAACACATACATCACACACACACATAAACACAAGACATTTCTGAAAATTAAAATCTCTACTAGAATCGGTTTTGAGAGTGAGTAAGGAGAAGACGCCAAGACTGCCTCTGAGGGCAAGGCTCATGTCCCCTTCTCTGGCACCCAACTGAAAAAGGGCACCGGAGCACTTCCTGAAAGAGGCAGCATCGGTCCAGGCTTATATAGAAGCCAAAGGCAGTGGCTCCTCAAGAACAGCTCCACTCCCTTTAGGGCCTCGATGGCCCTGATCTCACCTGATGTCAGGTGCCTAACCAGCTCAGCTTCTCACCTGCTATTTTCAGAACAAGCTTACATGTTACTTAGTACACCAAAACTTCTGTTTCTGGTACTTAATGATGCTCCTCTGGACCCTGGCCCTATCAGAAGTGGGACACCTGCATTTCAGAACTGCTACCTGGATCCCTGAGATGTTAAATATTGACTAGAGCCAAATACAACACCCAGAGCGTAGATCACCGTGGCAACAGGGCACAAAAGGCGCTCTAGAGTTGGCCTAATGAGTATAAGGAGGCGCAGACTGGATGTACTTGGACTGACACTGGAAGATGACTGTGTCTGGCAGACAAGCAGAGAGTATTCATTTTAGAAAGAGCAGACAGCAGGTGCCCAGTTCCTGCGTGGGCAAGCTGGCAGGGCTCTGCAAACGAACAGAGACCATGATAACAATGAGGAAGTGCCACCTCTTTGCTGGATCTGTGCCATGTTCCCGGCATCTTGGCCGTCAACTTATACACACATAAGCTCGTTTAGCCCTCCCAGTGACCCTGGTCAGTAAAGCTGCTATTACAATTTCCGTTTTATGCAAAACAAAAACTAAAGGTCAGAAAGAATTGGCAGCGTGGGCTGGGGAGTAAGATGGTTTGGTGACTAAAGCTCCTGCCTTGCAAGCATTAGGACCTTAGTTCAGATCCCCAGATCCACACAAAGCTGCACACAGCAGCACTTGTCTGGAATCCAATCATTTCTCTGACAAGAGAGGAGGCGTAAACAAAAGAATTTCTGGAAGCTCGCAGGTCCACAAGTCTGACATATGGAGCGGACAAAGAGACTGTTTCAAACAAGTTGGGAAGTGAGGCCCAAAACCCAAGCTTGTCCTGTGACTTCCACACCATGTCCCATGCCATCGACATTCCCACACAAATACACGAACACACTGATTTTTTTTTTTTTTTTTATGATAACAATGTGATCCAGGCCTACTACATAGCATCAAAACCAGGATTCAGGTCGAGTATGCTGTGGCCTCATAGCCATCATTACACCATGTCACCTCCCCACAGGCCACTCTGCTTCACAATATGCTAACTCCAAGGTAGATGCTGGCCAAAGATGAGACCCTGGGTAAGGGGGAGACAAGAGCCCTACCTAAGCAGGAAGTGAGGGTTTAACCTAAAGACTCTAGGAAGCTGTGGGGAAACTGAGCAAGAGACAGTACAACCTAATAGTATGTTTTTATTTATCTTGTACATCAAAGAATATGGCATAGAGCAGAGAGGTAGAGAGCCACCAGCTGGCTACTGCCATCCAGGTTGGGACATTATGAGGCCTGAGTTGAGGCAGAAGAATCGGGGAAGCAGGACGCCAAGGTGTTCAGAAGAGCAGCTGAGAAAGATCCTGTTGGGGTGAGAGGGGAGGGAAGAGCCTCCAAGAAGCCTCCCCATACATCCCTGACTGAGTTCTCCTAGAGCGGGGGTCAGAGGTCAGGCAGCTCTGGCTCTCTAGTGCTCACTCAGCCTAGCATTTGGCACGGTAAACACCTGGCCTACCTTGAGCATCACACTGAACATCTGCTATGCTCTAACAGAGATCCATGATACCCGAGCCACCCATGTCTGCTTTTCCCCCGGGGTGGGTCGACAAGAGGCAAGGAGACCATGGAGCTGATACAAGGAAGGTTGTCACATTGGGGGCTTAGCTTGTCCCTGATGCCCAAGAAGGTGGTAGATGCCAGATGGGTAATATTGGCCCCCTTTTGCCACTGTAATATTCCCAGTGTCCAGGACAGTAACCAGCAGAATACTTCTTGAGTGCATAGAAGACTACAAGCTACAAGGGATATTTGGCACCAGGAAGGAAAAGAGCAGCAGGTTGAGAGACAGAGTGGGCGGGTGACATCTAAGGTGTGGGCTGGGGTAAGTGTCTTGGAGGAGGCAACTTGAAACAATCATATGAAAGGCAGGAGAGAAAGTTCTAGCTTGGGTTGAGGCACCGTGGAGAAGTAAAGAAGCAGATATAGCAACACTTTCTGGACGGGCAGCGGAAAGCAGTCCAGGTTGGGCACCCCAACCCCCACCCTGGCTCCCTCCAAGTGCTTTCCCTTCTCAGAGCACATCAAAGGCCTCAGAATATACAGAGACGTACGATACTGTCCCTTCCATGCAGACATTGTCATAAAAGAGGATTCCAATTTAGTATCAGAAATTGAAAAGCCCGAGAAGTCGGGGCAAAACCTGAGAGTCTAGCACAGATGACAGGGCTAAAACAAGCAAGCAAGAGGAAAGCAAACACAGCGCGGCCAGTCCCCATGGCATGCAAAGACACCTTACACGCAGACTTCTGAGGCCCCCTGGCTGACTTTCAGCGGGCCAAAGATTGGGGTGGATATAACTTACAGAGTGAAATTGGGTTAACAGATGATGAGAAACCATCTGGCTGACTTTTGGTCTCCAAGTCAAAATTTCATTGATCTATTTATAATTCTGGGTGCCGACATCAGAGATGGACGGTGTCTGGCTAGGAGGGGTCTTTCCCCCAGGCAGAGGCTCATGGGCAAGCCTCTATCAGCAGGCAGAGCCTCCATTTCTATGTCTCCAGTTCAGTGATGGACTTGAGAAGAAGGCCCAGGACAGAAACCAGCTCCAGCTCCTCTCCCTTCTTAGAAATAGTTCGCCAATCTTCACCCCTACCCTCGTTCCACATCTCCCCACCTCCAGATCTGAGCTCTTCAGAATGTTCATCTTCCCTACCTGGCCCTCTGCAAATGCTTCTTTGGACCTGTCTTCCTCGAGGTCGGAATCACCACCCTCCATCTCCTCAGGGCCAACAGCTCCTTCCCTCACCCTTGACAGCCACCATGTTGGAGGAGGCTCCTGGGGTCCATTTCTGTCTCTGCTGCGTGGTCTTCTCCTTGGACCTCATACAGCCTCCAGGCCCCTGCTTCCTCCTCATCACCAGCCCTTGCTCTGGGCCTACCCCACGTCTTGTCTCTCATATCTCAGTCTTCTCACTTCGTTTCAAATGTGAATTTGTCCTGCTGGAGTCCAGGGTCATGCCACCTGCTCTGGGGCCCTTTTTCTGTTGGTGCTTTCTCTTATCAGCCCTCCTTGTTCCCATTGGTTATCTCTTCCTTGGACTTGCCATTCCTGCCCTCATCCTTTCTGTCCTTACCTCATACCCTTGTCACAAAAGGGGATTCCAGTATAGTATCAGAAATCAAAAAACCCAAGAAGATGTGGGGTGGGTGGTTGTAGCCCTGGCTACCTCTCAGCCACAGCTGTGTCAGAAGCCTCAGCTCCTTTGCTTCATTGGTCACGTCGCCAACCCGCAGTCAGGTCCACCATCCCTTTTGTGTCTATGTGAGCAAGGCAAGCAGTGTTGCCAGGTGCTGACCATGCAAGAGAGTGGCCTCTATTCTTAGCAAGATAACAGAGGCTGTTCACTGAGCTTCAGTCTCCTGTTCTCTAGAGAGACCACTTTAAAAGGTCTTGTCAGTATCCAGTCTTGCTTCCCATTACAATTACCTCACTTTTGACAAAGACCTTGACCTCCTGCTCTACCTGAAAACTCATTGTCACACTGTCCTCAGTTACACCTGTCAGTGATGAGAGTCTCTGCCCTGGTCACTAAGGCCAGCCAGCCAGCATCCACAGGGTCTCTGCTGCTTCTCCCTCTGGAGCCTTCAGCCGCTCTTCCCTGCTCTCCATAGCCTCTGGGCCATTCAGTCTCCATCAGCATCCCCTGCCCCTTCTTGTTCTTCCCAGAAACTATGGCCAAACTCATTCCATCTTTAGAATATCTTAACCACCATCCTAAGGTGTTTACCTACGAGTTATGACGAGATCTTTTTCCTCTCTGCTAAGAAATGCTTTCTTTGACAGCTCTCTGCTCCTTCCATCCTACCAACCTCCCTTCCCAGTGGGCAAATGATATCTAATGTACGGATCCTCACAGCACCAGCATGGGCCATCCTCCCTTCCCATGGCACACGTTACCTCATGATAATGGTCCTCTCAGCATCTGCAATGGTCGCCTTTTAGTCCTCTGCTTTTTGCCCAACCCCTAAGTTCCCTGTCTATTGATCTCCTTAGCTCATCCTCCTCCAACCTCTGTGACCCCCCACTTGCCTTGGGAGAGTCTACTCTACTACTGCTCCCCCCAAACCGTCCATCATGTGCCTTTCTGGGATGACATCTCTTCTCACCTTGCTTGGTTGGTCTCATACTTCTCCTGGCTCATGCATAAGTTACATTTTCAAATTCTGTACTTCTGCCCTTCACTTGAGATCCAAGTGACTGTCCCTTAGTGGCAATTCCTCAAAACCCAGCATGCCTTTGTGACTCTTTATGCACTCTCCTGCTTCCTGTGTTCTTGTGTGAGTGGAGCATACCCTTGTTGCCAGGCCAAACCTGTAGGTGTGGTAGACCTTGGCCCCTCCCTTACTCCTGCATCCTTGTCTTTGAGACAGTTGGTGGCTCCTTCCTACTCCAGACTCCTCACATCTTCCTGGTTCTCTCCATGCCTATGTCTGGACCCAGTGTTTGATATCATCAGAACATCTCCCACCAATGGAGGCTCCACAGAAGCAAGGCATCTATCTGCTTGGTCCAGACTGAGTTTTCTACTACCCACACTAAACTGACAGTCCCAATATTTATTATGAGAATGAATACGAATGTTCTCCTAGCCTCTAGCCAGCTTCTCTTAGACCATTCCCCAGACAGGGGTCAGAGTGAGTTTACACACATACAAGTGTCTCCTCCCAAGTAAAGTAGAATCCTTTATCAGCTTCCCATTACTAACCATCTAAAGTCCAGTCTTGCTCATAGAACGAACAGGCCCTTGTCTTGCCTGTTCGATGGGCTGGTCTTGCCCATCAGAGCCATTCCCAGCCTTGTCTCTTACCACCTTGCAGAAGGTGCTTGAACTTGCAGGAGGCAGGAACATGAGAGGTGGGGATCCCTGAATCCAGCCCACTGTCTGTGGGTCTCAGATCCAGCACTTCTGAGCTCAGTGGCCCTTTGTAGCCTTTGTGCTGTGTCTTTGTGCCCGTTCCCCCTCTTTTAAAATGGAGAGGAAATAGCATCTCTATTAGCGATACTATAAGGGTGACATGAGTTAATATATAAAATGCTCATAGGGCCACTGACTGGAGTCAGTGTACAAATTGCTAGGTCCATAAATGAAGTCAGTAGTGATACTAATGGCTCGGCAGGCTGTTCACAGACAAACTAGAGACCGCCATACAATCCTGCATCTGAGACTTAGCCTGGCTTCTTTCCTCCACCCCGAGAGCCCTTCCTCCCCATCTCACTGCCAAGCGTTTTACCACTGTCTCCTCTGTAGTGAGGCCTTAGCACAAAAAGTACCTTCTCCAAGAAGCTTTCTCTGACCCGAGGCCGGGCTTCCATGAGATAAGCAAGACGTTCATTTTAGGCACACAATTTGAGAGCAGGGCCCCAAACTCAACTTTTAAGATAAATAGCATTTAAGACAATAATTATAAAAATCAAGATTAACATAAAAAAGTCATGGCTTTAAAGAAAAAGCAGTGTCTTAGTTGAAGAAGACAAGCTGAGATACCAGGACCAGGGTAAGAGGGCGGTAAGCTGTCCACGTACAAGGCTGGCATCAGTATTGGTTTTAAATGTTACGTAAGTTAATTATGATCTTCTTAAAAAGACACTGTAACATGTTACGACTGAGCTGTCAGCAGAATAATTGTAATGAAAAGAATTTGTCTTACGGAGTCTTTGAGCACTTAACACGTTGTGTGCCTTGCTCTTGGCATCCTGTCTTCAGCCTGAGACCCCATGTCATAGACTGTTTCCTCCTCTGGATATTCTGAGTTGACAGCGACTATTTACATCTCCAGGGTCTGGCACAGGCCCCAGCACACAGAAGGTGCTTATTATATACCTGTTATTCCCCTGCTGATAGGGATAAATTAGCCAGATGTGGTTACATGCAAGGAGATTTGACTACACAGCGGGGGCTGAGAAGACCACCCCATCCCAAAAAGCATGCTCTCTTGAGCCAGTCAGAGCCTCAGACAAGCTGAGGCAGTGACTCAGGCAGATGTATCCTACGCATATATTTTGTATGGCAGGACCTCTCTAGGGAACCTTAAATATGGGCTCTGTCTTCCGATGCCAGGTAATGTTTACTGTCACTGCCTTGACAGTTCTTGCATCCCAGAGAGCATGTTTGGGGACACTGGCAGAAGGTGAGTTCTGATGTTTATTTCTTCAGATCCTTTTGTCAAATGGGGCCCTTCTTCCTGTCCTTTAGATGACTGGAGTTCTAGAATCTGAAGCAAACCCTCTCTTCCTTGGATGATTCGGTGTGGCTCCTTAGTGTACACAAAGCCAGCTGCAAAGGAACCTGAATATATAAGTTCATGTAGTCAGCATGTGTGTGTGTGTGTGTGTGTGTGTGTGTGTGTGTGTGTGTGTGTGTGTGTGTGTGTGTGCACGCGCACGCATGCACGCACCGGTGCACACACATGTGAGTTAACTTGTACTGGAGATTTCTTGGGGCTTGCACATGATCATACTGACCCCTCTGTTCTGGGATTTCTAATGTTTGACTTGAAACACCCACCTTGGAACGAGGTCCCCACACAGCATGCTTTGTCCTGGCTGCTCTCAGCAGAGAGCAAGAGAGGCTTGGGGGATAATGTGACCGTGACCGTCAGGAGCCTGTGCATCTGCGACTGAGCCTTTGTGGCTCTGATCAGCTCAGAGAAACAACTCAGCTCGTGGCAAGAAAGCTTTTACAAAATCACACAGTGACTTCTGGAAGCCTTGGCTCCTGATCACTCATAATGGCATCCACTGAAAAGACAGGGTCTCTTCTGCCTGAGAGTCCGGGAAAGTTACCCAGCACTCCCCTTGGAGAATCCAGGATCTACTCTCCTAAACCTCAGTTCTCTCATAATCTCCCTTCACCACCTGACATTTTCTCAATGACTTCCTGTCTCCTTGTAGGCCATCTTCCTCCCTAGAGGGAGCTCCTCCTCCACCCCATCCCACCCCACCCCTCCCTTTGTAGCACAGAGCTGGACAAAGGGTAACTCAAGAACCTCTAAAGATGCAGCCAGGACAGACTCCTTGCCTGAAGCACCTGAGTCCTGGCTGACTCCTGTGGAGTGGGGTGGAGGGCATTAAGCTGCTGAGATCCACCAGGCTGTGCTGTCTCAGCCCTGCCTCCAAGGCTGACTCACCACTTGGCTCAAGCAAATTTCAGATGTACTTAATGGGTCATTTGCTTCTTTTTTATCTGCTACTGTCCTAAGTTGAATCTACCCCCCCCCCAAAAAAAAAAAAAAATCTTGAAAGCGCTTCTGTGTCAGAAGGCAGCCAGTATTGATTCCCGTTTACTCTGGCTTGCAAGGAGGACAGGCTACACAGGGTCATTGCTTCTTGCCTGAACTCACTACTCAGGTGGATGGGGCCGTTCTTAAAAACCTCTCCAGCAGTGTTCACAAGTCAGATGCAAAGTGCAACCCAGGCAGAATGTCTTCAAACTTTGGGACACATTAGCTCCTGGAATAGGTCTAATGCAGAATGCAGTTAAAAGATGAAAGGTTTATTTTGTTTTGTTATATCATGGGGATAATGCCCACCTTGCTGGGGCTCCGTCCACGGCAATGGAACTTAAGACATGGCTTGTTCACATCTTTGACAGAACAAGAGGCTAAGAGCTCAGGCCAAATAGAACTAGAAGCAGATGTCCCTCAAGACTCCGTCTTAGCAAGCCACTTCTGTTAACTAGGTTACTGTCCCAGAAGTTTTATAACCTCCCAAAACAGTGCTACCAGATGGGGACTCCCAAATGTTCAAACACACAAGCCTGTGAGGGAAATTTCACATCCAAGACTGTAACACCCACCTTTCATGAATGCAGATATCCAAGTCTCTGAGATACAGCATGTGGACACAGAGTCACAGGCATATGATAACTGAAGGCCCTATTGCACTAGGATACTATCCTACAGAACTTATGAATCCCATGTTCTGACTCCTTAGAGGACAGCAACAGAGCATGCTTTGGGGCCATGTGTTGCCAGGACAGATGTAACATCACCTTTTCTGTCTCTTGTCTTCTATCTTCTTGTCTTTCAGAGATCGAACAGGGCAGTTGCGGAGACCCTGGCATACCTGCCTATGGCCAGAGAGAAGGCTCTCGCTTTCGCCATGGTGACACACTCAAGTTTGAATGCCAGCCTGCCTTTGAGCTGGTGGGGCAGAAATCAATCACGTGCCAAAAGAATAACCAGTGGTCGGCTAAGAAGCCAGGCTGTGTGTGTAAGTGAGCAGGGGTGGCCACTGAGGGGGCTCCCTGGAGAGGCAAGCTGGATCCATAGCTAAGGCTCTGTCCTTGAAAACCACAGCTCCATTTGGGGTGGTTTCTCTTGTTCCTAGAAAGTTGGTTATCTGGGTCCCATATCTAATGTATATAGTACAGCTCTTGATCTTTGGGGACCTTCTTTGGCATAGTATAATCATTAATGATGACCCTTAAATGCAAGGTAGAGATGGCTGAGCATGGCCCATGGAGGTCCAACCAAGACATTCCTCCTCACTCTTGTCACCACTGCGACACGATGCCATGGTGGGATGGGTAGGATGTCTCTAAGTTCGTAGACAATGTACCAGTCTTGGAGTGCTACAGGGATCAGAGGACTTGGGGGGGAGTGTTTCCCATGATCACCCCATCTTGTGTGGCATTAGGGAGGAAGAACGGCTCCAGCTATCCTTGTACTGCTGATCTTTTGGGGAAGAGGATGGAATTGAGTGGTCTGTTCTGTGGAGATAAGAAGGCAGCCCGTCATCTTTCTTGTATGTGTTGGACATACTTTGCGTCACCACAAACATCGGGAATCATTAATCACAGTGAGATTCTAAGTGTGAGGGGCTGTTGGTGGCAAGGGGGATGCCAGACACAGTTGGTGTCAGGAAGGCTGAGGCTTTAGTTTCTCTGAGCTGTCACCTCTTCTTCTCTTAGCCCGCAACACTCAACTCCTCTGGCTCTTTCCTTGACTTCTCAGGGAAGGATACTCTGCCTGACCCTCCGATCCTCCACCCACCATAGTGGACAACTCAAGACCTCTGAATTCTGCATGCTATACACTGAGAACCCTTTGGGGATGAGGGTGGGATCTTGGTGATGAGAATGGCCGGGTGAGTTGGTTCTGACAAAGCATTTTCTATGACTGATAAGTTTATGTAAAAATTCTTCAGAGCTTTAAAGATCAAATCATCTCAGATCCATATAGAATAGCTCTTGGTGGAAAAAAAAATCAAATTGCATGATATCTACCCAGGTGTGCTCCCAGTGTAAGTGGGAAACATTGTCTGCCAGTGGTGGCCCCATTGAGTACTAGGAACCGTGGTGATCTGAGGATCTGGGATAGTTAGCAGGGGCAGCTCAGAAGAAGCAACCAAAACCTCTGTCGATAAAGAGCCAAGCTGGGCAGAGCAGGGCAGAGCCTGCCATGTTGCTGCTAGCTGAGGTCCTAGCTAAGCTAAGAAGGCAAGGCCCAGCTATGAGATTTCCCCCAGGCAGCATGGAGCTTAACTTTTGAAGTTTATCTTGATAAAATGAAGCAGAGAACATTGGAAGAAGCTGAGTTTCGTGGGTACAAACCCGGAAGGAGCAAAGTCGGAACGAGATGTATTTACAGAGAGACTGAGCTCCCGGATCCCACCAGCCAAAAAGTGTGTCTAGCAAGCAGAAGGCAAGCTCAGGAAGGATAGTGGTAGCCACTGGAGGCCTCCAGGAAGGTGCTTGACCCTGTGCTTCTGAAGAGAAGTTCTAGAACATTTTTCTAGAATCTTCCTGAAGGGCCAAAACCCTTGAATTGCTGCCCAGCAGGCTCTTCATCTCCAGAAGCAATGTGCTGAACTCTGTTCACAAGTAGCTGAGAAGAGGAAGACTGGGCTATGCTGGCAACAGTGGGTCCAGCCTGTGCTCTCTATGATTTGGAGCAAGTATGAGGACCAGGGCTTGTTAATGAGAACCACAAAGCTGGTGCTCTGGGAAGCTGGCATGATATGCTATCTGGAAAGTTCTGTGATGGAAGGGGTCCCCAGGTGTGACTTCAGGCACCTCCATCAGTCAGCTGTGTCTGCTTCCTTGGGTCTAGAACACAACCTGAGTCCTGGCGAGATTGGCTTGAGTGGAGGAAGGCAGGCAGAACCAGCTCTCCCCACGTACACCACAGAGGAAGCCCATCTTTGTACCTCAGAGTACAAGGGGCTGCCATCTCTGTATCTCCATCTCTGCTCAGTCTCTGGTCCCTCAGCTTATGCTTCCATAGGTCCCAGCCTTGCCCTCAGGGAGCTCTCAATCTGGTAGTGAGAGAACAGTGCTAAGATTACTCAAGATTCCCAATCTAGAAACCCAATTCCTGCCCCTTGCTGAGCTTCCCAGCTGTAGCCGAACTATCTCCTCTCCAGGAACCAGCTGACCCAACAGAGTAGCCCTTCATCCTCACTCCCCAGAGGCTGCATGGCCAGGATCATATTTATAGCCAAAGATAACTGTAACAAGAGAGTCCCTGCCTCCCTTCACACAGTGAATGCTTGAAAACTGGTCTCCAAACTGGGCCATCACAGCACAGGTCACACTTTGACTGAGAGATACTTCTGCTCCCGACTCTAGATCAAACCCGCACCATAGTTTCTGATCAATAGGAAAGGGACAGTGTCTATAAATGTCTATAAAAATATAAAATAGTGAGGTTGCCTGTCTGTGTCGTACAGTGTTCCTTACACATACACACAAAAGTGCTTCCGGCAAAAGGCAGCTAGCTCACCTAGAGAGTCGCTCACCCCCCCCCCACATTAGTCACAGTAAACATCAACACAGCACATAGCCAAACAGTGTTGCTCTCTCTTTCATAGAAGTTAGAAGGGGACCAGGGAAATCCTTTTGATGGCTCAAATGTCTTAGAATGATTGTTCAAAGAAGTGTGAAGAGCTGCTCTGTTCTGTAGAAGCATTTCCTTCAAAACAGCTCCTTCCTAGGGAGGTGCCCTGCCAAACCCACACATAGCCACACCACCTTCATGTTGCCCAGCATTTCCTGCAGTGAGTGGTGACTTCAGCATCCCTCACCAGTTCTGAGATGCCCTCGAAGTGGTGGGTACTCAGCAGATGGCTTTCCCCACCTCGGGTATCGGCAAGATGCTGCCTCTCACGATGACGTGCTCCAACTCGGCGGCACACAAAGCCAGCTCTTTCCCTCTCCCTCTCTTGTCCTCCCCAGTCAGTCCGCCTCTCCAAGGACCACTGCGCCCTATTAGCCCAGAGTGGAAGCACGCTCCACCCGGTCAGCCATGTTGACTGTCTGCCCTGTGCCAAGTGCCAGGTGCAGGGGTTCAGAGCTGTTCTATTCCATTTCTGCTTTGGGAATTTGCTCACCGTGACTGCCCTGAAGATAGTACTCTGGAAAGGGAGCCCATCTGCCTTACCTCACAGAACTTCTGCTTGTTTTAGCCTCATCCTTACCAGAGATCACAGAGCCTCTTCTCGGCATCCTCAGGCAGGGCAGTCATTGCTATTTTCCAGAGAGACAGTGGGAAGGAAGAGACAAATAACGCTGAGGGTGGTTTGCTTAGTCCTTGATGCTTTGGTGACAGGCTAGCTGTTCACTTCACACTTCATAAAGGAGGCAGGAAGCCAATTATCAGCCCATTAGCAGCCACTTTCCATGAAGCTGCCCGAATAGCTCTCACCAGGGCCTGGCCAGGAGCACACAGAACCCGCCCTCCTTACCCCCCTTTTTCCCATAAGAAAGTGTGAATCCTAATTGCTTTGCTCTTAACGTATAGTATAGGTTGTGCAGTGCGTGTGAAGTGGGGGCCTCCTGGGATGTATGCAGTTCAGAGTATGCATCAACAGCATAGTCTTGAGGGTTCAACCAGGGAGAATTGAACCCTTCGGTGCTCGGGGAAGATGCCACAGAGGATTCTGGGATGGCACCTGGCTTTGCAGATAAGGAAGAAGGGTGCCTCCCCATAGAGTTGCTAAGAGGAACAGTCCCTTCCTGGTATCTCTCTGCCTGTTCTTTCTCCAGTTTGTTCCCAACCCCCACCCCACCTCCATGATGGAGAAAGGACCAGACTGGATTATAGGGCTAACAAGATGCTGCCTTTTCAGCTGCTAGGAGGTTAGTTACAGCAGGGTTTTCAGGCTCCGTAATGTTGATACTTTGTCGCAGAGAATTGTCAGGTCTTTAGTAACATCTCTGTCTTTTACCACACTGAACACCACCACCATACACTCTGCGTACCAGCCGGGACAACCAAAACATCTCTAGACACAGGCAGGTATTTTTTTGGTGGAAATCAAGATAAAGAGCCATGCTCCAGGGTAGCTTAGTGTTGCCTCAAGAGGTCCCCTGCATTTTTGAGACTATGGTTAAAACCTGAAGCATCTGATAGTGACAGAGCATGTGGCAAGGAGGCTGATGGTTTTCATGTGTCCCATGTCATGGGGAAGATGTGAATTTTCCCTCTAATGTTTGCAGAGCATTTCTTCCCTCTGATTATAGATGAAAAGAAAACCAAGTTCAAGGGGCTAGAGGTACTAACTCAGAGGCTATGCAGCCATGACACGGTAGGAGAGAATTGGAGACATTAACAGAGCAGTAATCAGAAACCAGATTTCCTCTCCCAAGTCCTGTATATTCTCCACCACGCCAGATTCTCAGAATCTGAGGGCTCGACTGAGAAGCAGGGTCAAAGAAAGAACACTTAGGATAAGGCACTGAGCTGGCGTGCAGATGCACACGATTGGCTGGGTTTCCCCTGGAAGTAAAAACAGCTCTTGGGAGTGCAGCGCATCCCTGAAGGGTGGGTCCAGGACTCTGAGGGAAACAGTGCCATACTCCGGTAAGGAGCCCTGTTCCTCACCTCCATCACCCCTCTATCCATCTTCACTGACAGAACAGCTCTCTGTGTACAAAGTCAGTGGCCCCAGATGCTGTGTCTGTTCCCCATTGTATTATAAACTGGAGAACCCTGCAGAGGAAACCTCGTGTGAGGACCCTGCTCGGGCTAAAGGTGACTTGTGCCCACACCACATGCTACAACTCTGTATCAGAGGCACACACAGCTCAAGGGATGATACCCAGGACAGGAATTTGGTATATTCTGGAAATTTTAAAGTTTCTGTAAATAGGATGACTTAAATACAGTTTTCAGAATTTAAATAAGATGCTCTCACTCTCCCTCCCCTAAGTAAAAAAGCCGTTTCACACTGGCCCATCCTTTTTGTCTGCTGAAGGTTGACTGCTCTTTCCATGTGCACGTAGTCCCAATCGCACGGGGTATACCATTTTGCAGGCTATGTTTCAAAGCCCATACCTTGTTGTATGCCTTACCAGGGTACTACACGTCTTTCATGCTTACATTATCAAAACCCAGGGGAATATTCTGTCTAGTGAATGGGACAAGACTCATGCAAGCAATTACGTTCAATTATTTTACATAAGACAATAATGAAAATCTCAATGCATATGGCTTCCTCCTCCTTAAGTGATTTTCTAAGAATAATTTCCAGAGGTCAGGTCATCAGGCCAGTAGATGAACTTTTTTTTTTTATAACTCTCTAAAAGTATATACTGTTGTGTGTAACCTCATCCCATGTGTTGTACCCATTCATAATGCCAAGCAAAATCTATTAGCCTAAGATTGCTAGGTGTGTGGTTTTCCTGTCGAGAAGTGTGGCACCTCTCTCTCTCTCTCTCTGTGCTCATCTGCCTTCATCTTTAAAGAGAGAACAACTTAATGGCTCTCTTCCCATAGCTGACGTATGAGATAGCTTGTCACCTTTAACAGCTTCATTAGACCTCCACATTTATGTGGCCTTTTTAAACGTGAGAATTTAATAAGTATGTATTGAATAGACCCATATAGTATACATCATTTGATTACTGGGAACTTCCCAAGATTCTGATAAAAGCCGTGAACCCAAGACTGAGGGGCACAGGGCTTGACCCCACAAACACTCTCCATGGAAGAAAGATCCCACTATGTGAAGTTGTCCCTGTGGGTCAGATTTTTTTCCAATGAGAGGTATTGATGTGGCAAGCATGCTTAGGTTGTGTCTCTGTGAGTCTCATTTACTGGTCCCCGTGCAGCGGACACTGCCACTGATGCTGACCAGTCGGCAACAGCCAACTGACTGGAAATCACCAGTTAGAAGACTTGACCTGAGAATGTAGGTCAGAACTGGGGCCATGATGGAAAGGGAGACATCTGTGTGGTACTAGTGAGGGCGCTGAGGACCCACAGGGTGTGTGTAGGCCTGCGCACAAAGGTACGTCCCAGGACACATGCATAGGAATGCAAGCGTGTGTGAATTCATGCACACATAAGCACACACCCGCACACACATGTTCTTGTGCATTGAACTTGGGTGCTTGGGTCTGCAGTGTTTTCTAGAACAGTTGTAGGTACATGTGTGGAAGAGACACTGGAATCCAATGGCAATAAAGTCTGTCAAGAGTCTTAGACTCCTTTTTGGGCAGCAGGTCTGAAAGGGGTGTCAGAGAGTGCTGGAATTTCCATCTTGGTCACTAGACAAGAATATCAGTCCTGGATCCAACCCTAGATCCTCGGGTGCAAGTCTAGGAGGCTTGTATCTTCCTTTCCAATAGGAAAGTGCTCATTCCATTGTGTGGACAGAAGGTGCATGTGGCCTTCACACACACACACACACACACACACACACACACACACACACACACCCTTTACCAGTCGTATCTTCATTATTTTTGTGTTTTGCTGTTTTGTGTTGTAGAGTTGATTTATATCTCCATGTAGATGAACGCCTCAATATTTGTGGTTTCTTTCCAAAGCTGACAAAGTTGTCACTCTGTCATGAATCTGAGAGACGGTTTGTTCTATTTTTAGCTATTCGTCGGTGATTTGACTTCTAAGCTGTAATTTGTTAATCCATCTGGAGTTTATCTGGATGAATGTATAATATTGCCCAAACTCTTAAGCAGTCTTCCAACATAAGTTTTAAGTAATTCTCCTCCCTCGTGATCTGAGGCAATAGATTGTTTTATCATGCTCCGAATCCTCAAATGTAGTTAAGTCTCCTTCCCTGAGTCGCCCTTTGTTCTCTTGTGCTGCGTCTGTGTTGGCCCTGGTATTGAATAATTTTAATTGTTGTTTTATAATATGTTCTAATATCTAGCACAGCTAAAAGCAACTCCTTCCTCCCTTAATTATTTTCTCTTTCAGAATCGTCATTGTTATTCCCAACTGTTTGTTGTTCAAGATTAATTTTAGAATCATCTTGTCAGGGTAAAAATAAAAGCCTATTGGGATTTTGTGTGTGCACTCCTGTTAAACTATAAATTAACTTGAAGAAAATAGACGCTCTCCTAATACACCAGCTTTGCACCTAGACGCTAGCATGTCTCTTTTGCTTCCTCTACTTGCGTTGGACTAAATATAACAGCTCTGTCTTGTGCTACATAGAGGCCACAGCCATAGCTCCTTAGCTGTCTTTTTACTGACAGGTGCTTATGCATGACCCTGCCCACCTCTGCACCATGCACCATGCCAGATGAAGTTTGGCATCCTTTGTTCCCAAATAACTATAGCTGGCACCTGGTATTCCCTGTAGAGACATGATCCCAAATTTTCCAATTTCAAACATTCTTTCCTTTGGCTCAGAAAATATCCCAATAGCTAGAGCCCTCAGAAATTGCCTTTTTCAAATGCTCAGAGTCAGGGTTGGGATGGGCCAAGATCTGAAACCATCAGCCTCTTCGTGGGTAACAACATTCCTGAGAACCTTTGTGTTGGGACAGGAGCTCCGTACGAGCTATGTGAGCATGTGTGAGGAAACGCCCTCATTCCTCCCGGCTTCTGCCAAGGTCCCACCTACCTCAGAGGACCCAAAAAAGATAAACCGGGGACATGGGGAGTTCTAAGGCACCCCTCCATCTATCCTCTAGTCCTCAAACACTTGGCTGCTGAGAACCTGTGCTCTGGCCTTGCTGGCAATGTGCAGAGTGGGGAATGGCCTTTTCTGCAGGTGGCCCACCAGAGAGCCTGTGGCGAGGAGAGGAGGTGGAATTTATTTGTCACAGAACTGAAAATGTCATGGTGGCCATGGCTGTGAAGCATCATGGTGCCTTGGGGTCAACCTGGGTAAGGCAAGATGGAGATGAGAAAGTCCAGGGCTAAGGAAGTTGACTCTGAGTAAGGAGTAAGTAAGTTGGCTCACACATCAGCATTGTCAGCATGTACAAGGAAGGGGTCAACGCCTTCAGACCAGGCTAGGGTGGGTCCCATAATCACTTGTTAACTTTGTGTTGGAACAGGCACAGGGAAAGGAGACTTCTGGGTAATAGAGTCTACCCCTGAAATGTGTATCCATCTACCAGGCAGGGACCACAGTGACAGAAAAGTGCATTGCTGAGAGCAGAACAGCAGACCCAGTGCTGGCTGGGACATAAGCATTAAGGAAAGGTCATCAAGAGAGAAACAGTGGGAAGGGCCTATGGGTAAGCTCTGCTCCCTGTCCCCCCAAGCACACCAGATGCCGACTCTGGGAACCACCTTCCCACTACCCCACACCTTCAGTCACTGGCTTGTGGGAATGGAATATTCTAGTCAATGTGTTGCCTGGCCTAGCTGAACTTGGCTTAGAATCTGGCTATAAAATCTACATCTGTGGAATACAGGCATGAAATGTTGGCGCTAGCCAGAGGCAAAGAAGGCAAAGGCTCATGGTGGATGCTCCCTGCGTGCCTTTTATTGCAATGTCCAAGGAGGTAGCATCAGGCCAGTATGTGTGCTGCATATCACGTGCTATACTCACTACTTTCTTTGTTCAAATACTTTGTGGGTTAAGGTGGTTTTCTTAGGTGGCTCTGCTCAGTCCAAAACAAGACCTGAACCCAGCTCATCATTAATGTCACTCATGGACACACTAAACTACAACATTCCTGGCATCATTCTCAGAAGTTTCTAGTTTGCTAGGCCCAGGAATTATAAGTTCTAGAATGTTCCTAAGTGATCTAAACATTAAGGCAGATTTCTGAACCACTAATATGGAACACCTACTGTGTCGCAGCAGCTTAGGGATTTCTGAGATGTTTGGTCCCACTGTGAGATGGCAGCACGTGAGCTGTGGCACCACGTCACATGAAGTGATCTGTTACGGTCAGACACTGGGGCTAGCCAGGCTTCAGCTGCCATGGTGGTCGTGATTTCCTGGAGCCTATGGAATATAGCATTCATGTTGGTATCCTCGCAAGGACAGGATGTGTGAGCCTGTGCTTGGACCTCACATCTTGTAGTGATTTTCGGCTTTCCTTTTGTTTAAGCACAATGATTGTGGGAGGGTCTCACACCCTGAGTGTGGTGCTTTTGGTGGAGGAAGTAGAGGGTATATTTCTCCCATGGTGCTCCAGGAGCTCTTGATTGACAGAATGGTCTCCAGTTATTACCATGATATATGTGGTCACAAACTGCTACAAGGAACTGTTCCAGTTAGCAGCTCCCTCAGAGTCTTCTTGGAAGATCATGGCACAGTGAAAACTTTCAGTCTATTCCAAACCAGAAATCTGTCCAGAACTAAGCTGAGAACATGGCTGAACCCAAATCCTGGTCTAGACTTTTAGACTCGCCTGAATGCAGCAGGGACTGGGGAACTGGCTAAGCTGTGTGTGTCTAGCCATGCATTGTCACTTCACTGGTGGGGAATGGGAGACCACTGTCATCCTCACTTCTGCCTCCAGCTGTGTCAGTGAGCCAGCAGGCTGCCTTCTCTGTAAAACACTCAGAGACCTGGGTGTGCCTTCTCCTTGAGCTCTTCCACATTTGACTCAAAGAGCTGTGGAGAGAGGTGCTGAGCTACACAGACCAGCATCTGTTCTCCTCAATGCCATATTGGGACTAGGGCTCCATGCTTTGCTAGTCCCCTCCTTCCTGTCTGTCATCAGCCTGGGACGTCAGTGCAGCATTCATGACTGTGGGTTTCCTCAGGCTCTGTAGAGCTCAGGAGGGCTTCACTCCCCTTTGTAGGAGCTTCGGGTTTATAGTTGCCCCTCCAGCTTTTACTTACATACAGTGGTCATCTTGGGGGGCAGTCAAGGGAAGGGGTTTTCAAAACAGCGCCCTCACCTTCTGTATGAACTCCAGTAAGGCTCCAGCAAGGTCTTAAGGGCTATGTGTGCCTCTGTATGGCAGCCTGATCTCCCAGGGGTAAATACAACTTCGTATGATCGTGCTAATTGGCCATTCCTCTTCTTCCACCTTCAGTGGATGGCAGCTGGAGGCATGTCTGGATGTGGCTGGCTCTAGTCCCCATGAAGGTGCCCTGCTCACACTGCCTTAGGAAACATGTCAGACTCAGAGGGAGCTCAGCACTTGGCGTTCTTGAAGGCTGGGCCCAGGTAGCTGTGAACTTCATGGGGGTGTGATATACCTGTGAGCAGCCATTTCTGGGAACATGGGGAAAAAATGAGTCATTTGGGCCACCGCTTTTTATCCATGTGTCTCAGTTCCTCAGAATCCCACTGGAGAATCTAGACTCGGAATATACATCCCTCCCGTTCAGATCATTTAGTCTATCGGCCCCATGTAACTGACAGAGCATCCTTCCAACCACAGAAAGGCAAGGCCCCCATTTATAGTTGCTGAACAAGGGATTCACCATCTCTGTAAGTGGGTTCAGTTGGAATCTTCTGGGTCTGGATTGACCTGTCCATCCATGGGGAAGAGTGGAAAACCTGGGTGTTGGGGTCTGGCATCATGGAGGCTGTGTTACTGGGAGGGTGGGAAGTGTGTGTGTTGTATCCCCTTTCTTGGACAATCTCAATTGAGACCATTACGAACGCCGAGTGGAACTGTGAGAGAAGTCCCTGCCCTGGGCCACAGACCTGGGCTGCATTCCTTGTTTCAAGAGTCAGCAGAAACTGACTTTACCCTCTCAAGTATCCATAGGCACAGTCCTCTGCCATCCAAGCCACATGGTACCCAGTCTTTATGAGGAATTGACAGATGCGTGAGACAAGATTCACTTGGTATAAAATGTGCACCTCTCCTCCCCATCCACCAATGGAAAAGCCTCACATTCAAACCCACATCTATCCCACCTTGAGATGGTGACTGGGATTAGCTCTAAGTAATTCCCCAAACTCATGGTCTGCTTTCAAGTTAAGAACTGAGACCCCAGAGTTCAGGCTTGGTTACTTAGCCAGGCATACTGATCAAGGGACCTTCTCCATGCTTTGTCTCATGGGCTGCCAGAACTTGTCATAGTAGCTGGTGACACGAAGCCTCAGCTAGCATCTGAAAAGCTTGCGTATAGTGCAGTTCAGAGTCTGGTCATGCTGGGGTTGGGGGAGCTGGAGGCTGGACAAGTTCCAGGACTGCGTGGGTGGACTGGATTTTGGGGATGTCGCAGGAAGCTACCCTGACTTCAGGATGACCCCAGGTGACTGGTCATACCCTAGAGGTGGTGCTGGTAAGTGGCAGATTTTTGATACCAAGAGTGCTGGTAAGTGGCAGATTTTTGATACCAAGAATCTAGCCAGTCCCAAAGGAACTCAGGGAACAAGGAACCATTGTAAAGGGGGGGGGGGGGAGAACATAATTGCCAAGTCAACCAGAAAGCGTAAGTGTAGGGCTAGAAGTGAGTAGTAGCAAGTGAGGAGTAAGAACCAGAATGCTACTGCCACAGGATAAAGGATGACTGGGCCTGAGGTTAAAGGGATCAGGGGCACAGCGACTGTGTATCCCTGTTTGCTTAGGACAAACGCCAGCACCTTTTGTTCTAGGTACCACCTCATTATTTGTTTTCAAGTTTCCTGGTCTGAGCAATGCATGGCCACCCTAACCGTGGCTCAACACACTCCACGCCAGGCAGGCAATTTGGATGCCAAGGGATATCTTGAGCTAAAAGGTCTAGGAATCCATCTGTAGTGACCCCTTCCCCTCCTCTCTCCCTTACCCAATGCTCCTCTTTCTCCCCAAACACTTTTCTACCTCAGCTTCTTTGCATTTGAACGGCCCTCACAGTGCGGGCTCCTTCTGACCATCTCAAAGGCCTTCTCTAAGCACCTTATCCACAAGAACAGCCCTTCGCCACTCACCCTCTTCATAAACTTTTTCAGAATATTAGTCAGTTTTACCTGTAGCATCCACAGCCCCCACATTGAGTATCACCTCTGTCAATGTCCATCTGAGCTGTATGTCAATTCTGTTAGGCCCTGTGAGGCATCTCATGCTGGGACCCACACCAAGGGTCCAGCCTGTAAATAGAGTATGTTGCTCTTTCATCAAGAGGCAAAGACTCCAAGGGACCAAGTTCCCCCAACCTCACCCCATCAGCAAGCATTGATACTTTGAAAATGACCGGGTCATGTCCACTTACAACTCCATGTTCTAAAATTTATCAAAAGCGCAAGCCAAGTCCAGTTAGAGTAGAAAAAGGATATTGCCCACCAGAATGTAGAATAGAGGCTGGGGGTGGAGGGTGTAGCATCATTCATTACAATAAACAATGACTTTTGTGTCAAATGAGAGGGAGAGGCAGAGGCAGAGCCGTGTATGTCTTGGTCACCCCTCTTTCCAGCTCTAATCAGATGGGCAGAGTCTTGGCTCCCTGCTTTTCTATAGTGACTGTTAGTGATGCCGTGCTATGGGTGTTACCGTATCGTAGAACCAGCATTGTGCGAGTGGGACTGGACTTTGCTTGGAAGATGCTTGGCCCTCTGGGGTCTATGAGCAGCAAGATTTTCCTCTTCAGCTTTCAGTCTGCTGAAGTTGTCGCTCTTTGGGTGCCATGGCATGGGGTCAGTAAGCCTGATCTACAGACTCCATGACAGCAGTCAGGAAAGGTAAGTGTGGAATGAGCAGGGCCTACATCGCTCTCCGGAAATGGTGCTTAACCATTTTACAGGGGAACAAGAGGCAGAATCATTCTAGAAAACAAAAATAGCCTAGAGGAAAAAGCAGGCAGATGGTGAGCGTTGTACATTTGTAAAGCTGCCAGTTCTGTGATCTGTCTGGACCGTGGGGCCCACTCGGGCAGGAGGATAAAGATCAAAGGGGTGGCAAGGGCTTTTCGTCGTAGTGAGTCTGGTGCCCTTTAAAGAGTCTAGACCTCTCTCTCTCTGTGCAGCAGGGGTTTTTTTTAGAGCACTCCAAACAAATATGGAGCAGACAGAATTTGTGATGGGCAGAACTGACCGTCCAGATGGCGCCAACATGGAGGATGGATTATGGAGGAGTGAGTCCTCAACTGTGAGATGAGGGCAGTGCAGCATGGGGCGGGGCAGAGCCTCTGGGGTGTGGTGAAGAGTGTCAGCTACAAGAGAGGTTGAAGAGAAGCGATAAGAAAAAGAAGTTAGTCACTCACGGGCTATGGCGGCGGTTCTCAACCTTCCTAACACTATGACCCTTTAATACAGTTCCTCATGCTGTGGTGACCCCTACCATAAAACTACTTTTGTTGCTGCTTCATAATTGTAAGTTTCCTACTGTTATGTATCATAATGTAAATAAACAATAGGCAGGATATCTGATACGCGACTTCTTCTGAAAGAGTCATTTGACCCCAAAGGGGTCACAGCCTCCAGACTGCGAACCACTGGGCTAGAAGGCAATAGAATGTTTTGCTTAGGCCTTGAAGCTGTCATTTGCAGAGGTAAGGCCTGTAGGAGGCTTTGGAAAATTACCATTTGAAGATGACATCTGCAGTATGGGTCTGAACATTTCTTGACTCCAGAGATCTTTTAGGTCTTTGCATCCGGTAGAACCAGGACTCTACTTGGGAACACCTCTCAGTTCCTGTAGTACAGTTCCCAGTCCTTCCTATGACCCTTCAGACCTTTGTGATCCTCTGCAGCTCACCATGTGTCCCCTTTCCATTAACTTGCATGCTCTCCCTGCTGCTCCTGTGTCCCCTGTCCCTCATACACACCATGCTCAGTCCCCTCTGCCCTTAGGGCCTTTGCACCCCCAGTTCTTTCTGACTGGAGTAAACATCCTGTGGATGTCTAGCTCCTTAGCGTCAGGCCACAGTTCAAAGGCCACCACCTCCCACAGGTCACTTTGAGCCCTCTGAAAGCTGCCCACCCCCTTCCCTCACTCTTCCCCCTTTGCCCAGTTCTGTGTTCTTTATCTCTTTAGAAGGTAAATGTCACTGGGGACAGCCACTCGTTTATGCATCTTTTTTAGGTGCGAAGTGAGTCGTAGGAGGACAGTAAATAGCATTCAGCGGGTACCACAGCTCCATTGAAACTCAGCTCAGGAGAGGTGCAGAGGCTACCTCACAGACGGGTGTAGAGCTTTTGGGAGAAGCCAGTCCTGGAGGGATAGCTGAGGAGGCCTGGGAGAGCAGACTGGAGAATGGAGGAAGCTAGCCCTGGATGTTGCAAGGTTCAAGAGTCAGGCAGTCGAGGAAACTTCCCAGTGAGAGGGACTGTGTCGTCGGCGGGAGAGGTCAGACATCGGGTGTGTGGAGTGGACAGCTGATGGGCATTTGAGTGTTTCAGAAGCGAGGGGAGAAACAGCTCCATGAGTCAGGATGCCCAAGTCCAAACCCCGCCTAGCCAAGCAGTAAGGCTTGGGTCGAGAACAAGTAGATGGAAGATCTTGAGCACAGTTTGTGACTTTAGGGTAAGATTATGTCAAGTGTGAACTGATGGACACACCCATACATGGCCAGTGCTGTCTGTCTCTCCTCTTCTAATGCACATCCCTTGGGTTCTCAGAGAGAACCTAGGCTGAAGTTGGTCCTCCTTCTAACAAGAATGGACCCTGCCAGGTATTACCGATATCACCAGAGAATCTCACACAGCTTCTTTGAAAGTAACGAAGTTGGGTGATAACCTAGCGGATTTAAGATAGCTCCGACACCAGAGATGTTATCAAGAAAACCGGAGGGAAAATCTCGGTACTAAGGAGGGGGACCAGTTCAAGATCACCCCTAGCTACACAGTGAGCTCAAGGCCTAGGATACATAAGACTTTCTTTTTAAAATGGAATAACATTTTATATCTATATATAAAAATTGATTAATATATTTTGCAACATTATATATATATTTGTATATATAAATATATATATCCTGCAGTATATATTATATATATTTGTGTGTGTGTGTGTGTGTGTGTGTGTGTATGTGTGTGTGTGTGTGTGTGTGTGTGTGTATGGCAAAAGAAACAGAAGAGAGCATTTGTGAGACTTCTGCTTACAGCTCAACCATGTTATCAATCGCCACTGATGCCTCAGTTGGCTGAACCAGAGATGCACAATGAAGCAAGGAGGCTCTGATTGGGCCGCTTGCACTCTGGTGAGCATTACTGCAGAAAATCACCCAAGGAAGCAAATTGGCATTGCTGTAAGTTCATGGTTACCAATTTCAGTCAGGCCTGCAACAGTGCCCAGCAATCCATCTGTGTTCTCCAGTCTGTTCTCCACTAGGCTGTGGAAGCTGCCACAAGCCTTCTCTGCTCCCCTAAACCCACCCAACCCTCACATTGCCCTTGAGAATGACCTTGGCCTTGGCTTCCCAGACAACACACTCAACTTTTGACTATAAGGCATCGAGGCCCATAGCATCCTCACTTCCCCACCCTTCCTTCCGTTTGCAAGGGGTGATCCAACATTTTTCTCATCAGAACACCAGAATAGATTATACATCAAGACAAAGATCTCAGGTCTGGAGAGATGACTCAGCAGTTCAGATTGCATCTGCTCTTGGGGAGGACCGGAGTTCAGTTACCAACATCCACACCAGGCGGCCCATGACCACCTGTAAGTCCAGATTCAAGGGGTCCATCGTCATCTCTGGACTCTGGGAACACCTGCATGCATGCACATACCCACACACATGCAATTAAATTTTAACAAAAGCTTTAACAGAGCCACATTTAGACTTATGGTTTCAAGACCTTCAAATACCTTTAGTGCCACCAAAAACATAAAGCATCTCTAGGGCTGGAAACATAGCTCAGAAGGCAAGTGCCTAACATGTGTGACACTCTGGGTTCAATCCCCAGCATGTCATATATGCTTGATGGTGCAGATTTGTAACTCCAGGACTGCGGGAGTTGGGGGTTAGAAGCAGGAAAATCAGAAAGTCAAGGCAATTGCCTAAGCAATACTTAATTTGAAGCCGGCTAGTCTACGTGAGACTGTCTCAAAGAACTAAAATATTCCTCCTCCTGGGAGCCTCTTTCCATACGTCCGACTCCACTCCGTTTCTCCTTCCTGCTCTTAGCTGCATGCATCAGCCCTTCTAGACTGTCTGTCTTTTCCATAATTCCATGTTATGTCCTTGTATGTTGGTACAATAACTTAGCATTTTTCTTTTCTACAATAACGCCCATCTCTCTACCTCTTCATTGACCGAGTTTATTCTTTTGTGAGTTGTCCTTTAATGTCCTTGGCCAGTATTTCCCTTTCGAGTCTCCTTTGTTGACTGGCAGTTGACCATTGACCGTTCCGTTGACTTGCAGTTCTTCGTATGTGAAGTAGAGCGAGTGTTTGGTTGTGATGACACACATAGTTGTTGTAGAAATTATTTAATCCCAACCCGGGGTTTCTACCCCACCTTAGATCATTTAGTTCCCAGATAAAAAAACACACACAACCTTTATGTTTACAGTAAACCTTAAACAGTACAAAAGCTGGGCAGCTGCCTACCCTCCGTGCTGCTAGAATCTACTTTCCTATTAATAATCCCAAGTTATTACTTACAATGTTTCATCTGGGCTGCTCTTAACTCCGATTGAACAGCCCCCATGACCATGTTCTCTTGACTCCTAACTCATGGCGTCTTCTCCTTCCTCTTCCTCCACCTTCTTCTCCCCTTGTGCTCTCTCTCCAACCCACAAGCCCAGGAAACCTAAACCCCACGTATATCCCTTCTGCCCAACTATTGGCTGTTGACATCTTCATTTACCAATCAGAAATAACTTGGGGCCAAGGTGTACACGTGGACTCTCTAGTCTCTGGGACAACCAGTCTTGTGCTCCCCCACCCCCTCACTTAACATTACAATAGATAACAAAAGACTGAAACCTAAACACATGGGTTTTTTCTCCATTTGTTCCCGCCATTTAGCTTTTGTTTATGGTCATTTTTGAAATACAAATGTTTTCCATTTCTTCAGTATGAAGCAATAATGGTTTCTTATGATTTGTGACTTTAGAATAAGACTCAAAAATTACTCTCCCATCTCAGAACTTACACAAATCTTCCTTATCTCATCTGTGCTTCTAAATGGACACAGCCAGGCCCCCTCTGTCTTCGACTTTTTCTGGACTCTTCGGATAACATAATCATCTTTCTCAATATCTGCATGTACAAGCAGGGACTACTTATATTTTCTTCTAGTATTTCTGTGACACATACAGTGAGATATGGAACTATTTTTTTAACAACTGTTTAGCCTTTTATCTTAGTATCTTGTCTACTTGAAACCCCCCATTGGTTGCATGCTACTGTAGACTTTATCCAGTTACAACCATCTTTCATTTGCAATCAACTCATACAGATTTTTTAATTGTGGCTTTATAACAAGTGTCAATACATTAAATTCCATGTCTGCCTTGACAAGCCTTCCCCACACTGGGAGGAATCAGGTAACCTGACTGAAAGCTAGGCTTTCATTATCCCAGCCCCATCACTGAAGGCTGTGTGACTATGAGCAGGCTACGTGAGCTGTTAGCCTTGATTTAGGTGTCTATATAATGGGGTTATTCCTAACATTTCTCCCCTCAGCAGTTGCTGCTAAGGAAACTCATGAGGTGATGACACTCTTGGAATGCCAACCAGCACCTCATTTGCCACCAGTGCTGGCCTCAAAGAAAGCTTGGCTACTTTGGTCTGTTTATTCTAACGGGGGACACATTCTTAAAAGTTCCAGAATTAAAAATTGACATGGATCTTACCTGGAATTGGGTTCACATTATACTATGATGTAGGACAATTGAAGCCTTAGCAGTGTCATCTCTCTCTAAACTGGAGTATTGTTTCTCTGACTCGTGTGTGTGTGTGTGTGTGTGTGTGTGTGTGTGTGTGTGTGTGTGTGTGTGTGTGTCCGGGCTGAGTTTGATTTGCTTCTGGTGTGTGAGGAGGAGGAGGAGATGAATACGCACATCATATTCATGGAATATCTTTTATCAGGGTGAATTTACACTGCTTGGATATTACTCGTGTGTCTGACACTGTGAAGTGAAGTGCTGGCCTTGAAATTGTCCCATCCGCTAAGCAGTTTCCCAACTCCTCCAGATTTTTCCTTCATATTCATTTTGGTTACATAAATCTGCCTGGGAAGTCCTCTGTTAGGTCACAGTCGTGTGTTTATTAATATGTCGCATACTGTCTTTTATGATAAGATTATCCCCTTAATTGTATTCGAGTCTCCTCTCATTTTCTACGTATAAATACATGCACTCTGGGTGTTTATGGATCCATACAGAATATACTCTATAGTTTTTGAGTAGATCAACCAGAAATTTTTCTATTTGTCTCTTCAGAAGCCAGCCTATTTTTTTCTGCTTTTACCACTCCTGAATTTATTCTCCCTTCTCTTTATAATCCTGTTTACTTAGTCTCTTTGTAACACTTTCAGTGTAAACACTCACTTTGGTTTCTTTATTGCTTTATTATTCAATCATGGGTAAGACTAAGAAACCATCCCCTCCCTTCAGCTTTGGACTGGCCACATCAATCTAGAGGCACTGGCGTTGACTGCTCAATTCTTCTTTCCTCTTCTGACTCAGAAACTTATTTGAAGGTTTCAAGAAGTTGGGCATTTTTCTAGATTCTTTCATGGTTGATTTCATGACTTTATCAGAGAGCAGAGGTAAATGTCATGAGACTGCTCTTTCCCAGCGCTGCACCTGACTGTGCTGGCCTCTGAGTTGCTTCCATTTAACTTGAGTTTGATTTTGGACTGAGTGACAGAACACCTGCTGAATGTCACCCACTGTCCTATAGATGGCTTAACAGCCAAAAGGATGCACCAAGTCCTTAGCCCTGTGACACTGGCATGCTTGCAAACAGAACAACAGATTTTGTTCTGCAGTTGAATTCGTTTAAATAGCCTTGCATTCTAATATAAGGTCCATGTTTTCAGCATTCTGTGAGTGAGGAGAAAGGTCATGATTCAGGGGCACAAGCCTGGGGGAGGCATTGGCAGGCTGAGGTAAGAGGATCACCGGGTGTTTGAGATAAACCTGGGCTGCACAGCAACTACCAGACCATGTAGGGCTACAGAGCAAGACGCTGTATATCAAAGAAACAAAGGAAACCAGGCATGGTAGCACATGTCCCACAGGATGGAAGATTACAAGGTCATTCTTGGCTGTGTAGAGAGTTCAAGGCTAGCTTGGCATACGTAAGATTCTGTTTCAAACAAGTAAAAAAGGTTGTGTTCCAAGTTTAAAAGCCACAGAGTCTACGCCTGTCATTATACGTTTTGAATCTTTCTCATCTTTATTTAGTTTTTGGTCCTCAGATTTAGATATTTTCTTGTGTCTGTATGGGTGCCTTGGGGCACACAAAATCGTCACTGATGTGTCTTCATTCTGGAATCCTCCCGTCCACGCAGTAAATGTCTTCTCTGGCCTTTAAGTCTTTGTCAGGATTAGTGAAGGCAATCGTGGTTTTATCAGCCCGTCATTTTAATTGGCATTTTGAAAGCAGTGAACCTAACTAGCACAAGGACACCAAAAGGAAAACATGGTGAGTTTTCCAGCAAGACACTTGTATTTCCCACTCAGGATCAATATTAGATTCCTATTACATACAGTAAGTACACACGGAGTTGCTAATGAGTTAAGTTTTTCACCCTTATTATTTTCCCAGTCCGGGTCACATGAGAGCCCTCTGACAGAAAGCTTTGCTCAAAGTCAAAATTCTCAAACCCAACCCAACCGCTTGGTGCATGGGAGGCTCCCAGTCTCTTCCGTCTCTAAGCTGGAAGGCTGGCGGTGGTGATGAGATTCAATTACAGTCCTTTTTGGTGTGCTTCCTCATTTGGGACACGGAGAAACTAGCTCCTCCCATTCGCTGATGGAACAAGGATAATGTGACCTGTGTGTGCTATTCCAGAGCAAGAAAGAGTAGAGCCCTGTGGAACAGAGAGCAAGCACGACCTTTGTCTGCCTTCCCTGAGACAGGTCTGGGTCATCTCTAGAGCTGGAAGTCCGAGCTTTGAAGGCCACATTCTTGCTTCAAACAGGGCCAGCTAATCAGCCCTGGCTCTTTCAGAGTGGAAGGAGAAATGTCTCAGGACCTCTCCAGAAAGCTCTTGTCCTTAAAGAAGGGTCAAGAGTCAAGAGTAACATAACAGCTGAGAGTTGAGTGTTAAATTTAAAGCTGTGGGAGGGTATGGGGGGTGGGGTGAGGTGTATATGTGATGTATATGTGGAAGGTATATGTGTGGTGTGTGTGTGTGTGTGTATGGTGTGGGGTCGTGTGGGGAGTATTACATGTGTGTGCACGTGTGTGTGAGGTGCATTGTGGTGCATGTGTGTGTGAGGTGTATGTGTGGTATGTGTGTTGTATTCAGGTATACACGCTTACAAAGGCCAGAGGTCAACTTCAGGTGTCTCCCTCAATCACTCTTCACATTACTTTTGAGGCAGCACCTCTCACTGGACCTGAAGTCCCTTGATTGGACTAAACCAGCTGGCTGATGAGCTTCAGGGATCTGCCCATCCCCACCCCTAGCCCTGAAAGGACCAACCTGCACCTGCTGCGCCTGGCTTGTCCATGGGAGCTGGGATCTCATGGGACCTCAAGTCTTCTCCCTTGCAGGGCAGCCATTTTGCTCACTGAGCCATTCCTCCAGCCCCTAGAACTTCTTGACCCTGACTGTTGAAGAGCACCCTAATGTCTGGGCCCCTTTCACCAACTAAATAGGAATATTTGGGGCCCAAGGTAGTGGTGAACTCGAACCCTCTCCCAGGGTAAAGGTTGAGTGACCGTTGGCTTCCTGTCAGTTGTTCAGAGTCTCTTTGTCTTAGCTGTGTGTCTTATCCCCATTTGAAGGATTTGTTTTGGTAGCCGGTAAGCCTGTACACATTTGTTGTTATAAGTTACATCCTGGCTTCCTTCCTAAGCATCTTGCTTTGCAGGTCCTCTCCTTAACATCCACGGGTTTTTCCTTTGAATTCTACTGGTTTTTTTTTTTTTCTTTCTAAATTGACTGCTTTGCTTTCTCCCCTTTCGGTAATTTTGAAGATAAGCTACTTCATATTCTATTACTAATTACACTTAACATCTTTAAATACATGCTCTAACCTATATTTTGCTAATTAACCACAGAAACTATAAAACCGACTTTCTTGAAAGATGAGGAAATTAGCATATCTCCTCACTCCACCTTTCCCCATGATATCAGTAGAATCTGAAATATTTTACCCCGGGGTTCTGACTGGAATGATGTGGCATGTGTTCGCTTCCAAGGAACGTTCGTTACGTTCACGTCCCATTTTACAGCTACCTTCATAGCACTTATCCAGATTCATTACTGTATTTGTTCCTTGCTGACTTTTTATTTTTTATGAACCATGCCTTTCTGTTACCTGAATTCTTCCTTTTGATTCATCTCTTTGTTACACAGGAAAAAACCAACAACCTCCAAGTGGCATTTTATGACATTCGTATGAATACTCTATTCCTTGAAATCTTTGTTATCTGAGAGCAGCTTCCTGTCATCTTGGCTTTAACAGTCTGGCTGGATGACACCCTACATTACTTGAGTCCACATCTGTGCCATGTCTCAGGGAAATGCCTGGAGGGTCACTCCACATTATTTTCCCTAGGATCCCGAGTTGACTCAAGTGTTCATCTATTTCTACAGAGTTTGGTCAACTCAGTTGCCTGAGTTTTGGAACGGGATGGCTTGTTAGGTTGACATCTCCATGTCACCGTCTTTTCAGGGTGTATGATGTTCATTGATTTGTTCAGTAAGCATTAATTGAGCACCTACTGTGTGCCAGACACTATGAGAGCCATTAGAAGTTCAAAAGGAGCACATGGGCAAGGTTTCTGCTCTCAGAAGTATCTTCTGGGGGTAATGTGCTAAGGTGAAGAAGGCCAAGTCTAGAATGTGCTGACCAAGTGACAAGATGATTGGCCAGAGAAACAAAGGTGTCTTGTATAACTGTTCCCAGGGTCCCAAATGGTACCCCTAAAGGCCTAGGGATGTAGCTCAGTGGTTGAATGCCTGTCTAGCATCTAAGGGGTTCTGGGTTCACTTCCCAGCACCATGGGGAAAACAAGGCAAACGGTTCCTTGCACAGAAAGACAAGCGATTCAAGTGTTGGCATGGCGATACTAGCGTGCTGATGTTGGCATTGGCGTGGCAATGCTGGAGTGGTGGTGCCCACGTGGGGGTGCTGGGTTCCAGTGCTAGGAATTAAATTCTCACATCAGATCCGATCATGAACATATTTTCTGTGTCCCAGCTCATCTTGGGTTAGCAATCACGGTGTGTTTGTCTTCAGTTCGTCTTAGACTGTATCACAGGCTGTCTTCTGACTGTCTTGAGGGTCCTTACCTCTGGATATCATTTGTATGATGCTCCATCTGGAGCCAGCATGGCTGTGTGTGGACATCCCTATTGAACCTAATTTAGTGCTGTCGTCATGCCTGGGGTACACAGGTGGCTGTCCTGCAGATGTGAGGAGCTTCCTCAAGGACTCACTGGCAGACTCAGATCCCCGTGGACATTCTTTGTTCCCTCCTGGGAGACTATGTGAAGGGGTAGCTGAGCTTTCTTCCTGGAGGCAGGATGCTTAGACTGAAATTGAAATTTGGCACTGCCACTCCCAAGCTACTGTGACCTTGGCAAGCCACTTACCCTCTCTGTGTCTCAGGGTCTTCATTTTTAAATGAGGTCAATGGTAATATCTCTACCCTGTGGTGTTACTGTGAGAGTTAAACTGAGTCTGTAATGGAAATGCTTAGAACAGCGTCTACACTTAGTAAGTGCTTAATAATATATAATAATCACTACCGCCAACTTTATCTTGCACTCCCTAGAAGTGTTTCTGTGTCCTTCTCTCTCCTTGGCTCAGTTTTTTTCTATACTTAAGTAGTAATGCAAGGAAGAGATGGCCAAGTCCAGGCCTGTTGTTGTTGTTGCTGCTGAATTGAATAGGAGGACTTCCAGCAGAGGCTAGAAAAGGAAATACTTCGTTAGGGGGCGGGGGACATAGGAGCGGCAGGCAGAACCAGCATGAAACTGGGGTCTTTATTTCCTGCGTGTTTGTTTCTTTTAAGTTAAGCAAAAATGATTTTCTTTTTCTCTTCTTTCTTTCTTTCTTTTAATTCTGTTTGGTTTTGAGACAAGATTTGTCTGTGTAGCCCTGCTTGTCCTGAAACTCACTCTGTAGACCAGGCTGGCCCCAAACTCAGAGGTCCACCTGCCTCTGCCTCCCAAGTGCTGGGACTAAAGGCGTGTGCCAGCAACCCAAATATATTCATCCAAGCATCTGTATTATTAGTGTGGGTATGTGGGAGTGTGTCTACATGGGGATGCATGTGCACGTGTGTTTCTGTGTAGTTGTGTATTCCTGCATGGGTGTGTGTGAATGGAGGGGTGTTCGTGCGCATGTGCATACATGTGTAGAGGCCAGAGGCCAGCCTTCAGCATCTCTCTTCAGGTGCCATCCTCCTTGCTACTTGAGGTAGGGTCTCTCCCCGGAACCTGAAGCTCACTGATGAGGCTAGGTTGGCTGGCCAGCAAACCCCAGAGGAAATCCTCTCTTCACCTCCTCAATGCTGGGGTTCCAAATACAAGGCTACCACACCCTGCTTTCACAAGGATGCTGGAGACTGAACTGGGGTATTGATGAGATCATGGTCACCAACTGAGCCAACTCCCTAACCCCCGAGTATCAGTATCATTAACTATCAGGGTTAAAGTGGGACTTACCCAGTGGCTTGTGTTCAGTTTTATCTCTTTGTAGTTCTGTTTGTTTACAATGAGCCTGGGCCACTATCACAGCCACAAAAAATTAAAGGTAATTTCATTTGGAAAGAAGTCACCCAGAAACCTACAACCCTATTGCAGTTTTTATTTGAGGGCTTCTGTCCAATCTTTCCCCATATATAAACAAGCATTTAATAGCTATCATCAAGAGTACACGTATAATTTTATGACCTACTATTTTACTTAAAACGATAGTTAGCACCCCTTCCGCAGGGCCGTATTTATCACTTTAATGATGGCCTTCACACCGCTCCATATTAAAAGCTGTAATTTTCTTCCTTTATTGGACTGACATATAGGTGGTTGGCATTTTTCCTCTGGGATGGAATTATGTCACCATCAACTTCTTTGTTCCTGTGCCTCGTTTCCTTTTGAATTAATTCCTAGAGATTATGAGCTGGGAGCATTTGAGTAGTCCATGAC
Source organism: Uromys caudimaculatus (assembly GCA_028551405.1). Classification (NCBI taxonomy): domain Eukaryota; kingdom Metazoa; phylum Chordata; class Mammalia; order Rodentia; family Muridae; genus Uromys; species Uromys caudimaculatus. Next base: position 116,586,216 of record CM052702.1, read on the forward strand.
TCTTAATAAGAAATCATACACTCCCTTCCAAAAGGATGGCCCTAACTTGAGTCGGCAACGTGTGATGGGTGCGTGTGTGAGCTCCCACCCAGCCTCAGCGGGGTTGAGTTTCTAAGGGGCTTTCTTGGCGCTTTCTCTCATGCTGTGTCCTACATCTTCACAGTGATTCTGCTCATCCTCTGAGTGCACTCTTGGCTTGACTTGGGGAGCTGTCCTAGAGTAACAGAAAAAGTTCTCGTCAATAATGAGATGTTCCCCATAGCCTATCACAGCTATTGCAATTCTTATGTCTCTCCATCTTGTCATTTCCCGTCTAAATGTCGGCTTAGTGCGCTGGTTTGCTTTCCCATGCTTTGTGGTGCTCTCCCTCAACCTCCCTGTAGGGTCGGTTAGGAATTGGTTAGGATGGCTTAAGGCTTCCAGAGGAGTGGATCCTTGGAGTATAGTGGGGAGAGATGACAGGAAGTGGGCCTGTCACAGGTCCCTTACCCTGTTCTTCAAAGGCTTTGGCCTCTGAAAGACGGTGCTCACATAGTGTGGCTGTAGTTTGAGGCGGTTAGAGTCCTTGTGGGTCTGGTGTGAATCATCTCCCATCAAAGACATTTGGGGGAAAGAGATGGAAGTGGATCCTCTCTCTAGTGGGAGATTGTCACCCCTGTGTCAGTAAGCCATGTCCTTTTCTACTACCACAAACCAAGCTGAGAAGGGTCAGGACTGTGCCTCTTCAAGTTGGCTTGAATGGCAATTTCTTCCCCAGAACAAGGCCCCCGAGGGCAGTGAAAGCTGCCTAGGACGGGCATATTGAAAGGAGAGAGACTAAGAGAAAGCCAACTCTGCTATAGCTGCTCTTGCTAAGGGGACGCTTCAGTGCACGGAACCCAGCATGCCTCCTACCTATAGTCTTGAGCCCAGCCAGTCCGGCCCAACCCTGGTGTGGTTCATTCTTCCTGTTTCTCTGAAGACTAAGAAAATGTTTCCAATGTCAGCCCTCAGTGGCCCCTGCAAAATATACTGGATACCTCCTGACTTACACTGCTCTTCTGTTTCAGTTTCCTGCTTCTTCAACTTCACCAGTCCCTCTGGGATCGTCCTGTCTCCCAACTACCCTGAAGACTACGGCAACCATCTCCACTGCGTCTGGCTTATCCTGGCCCGGCCTGAGAGCCGCATCCACCTGGCCTTCAATGACATTGACGTGGAGCCTCAGTTTGATTTCCTGGTTATTAAGGATGGAGCTACTGCTGAGGCCCCGGTCCTTGGTACCTTCTCGGGAAATCAGCTCCCCTCCTCCATCACCAGCAGTGGCCACGTGGCCCGTCTAGAGTTCCAGACTGACCACTCCACAGGAAAGAGGGGCTTCAACATCACCTTTACCAGTAAGTGTTCCCCTGTCACCAGCATCACTCAACCAGTGACTCCTCCCTCTGCCACAGTTGACTGTGTATACCGCTTCTACTAAGAGAATGCTTGAAGGTGCTCCCATGGAGGACCATCAATGCAGTAGGCCAGCTCCAAAGCATGAGTTGCTGCAGGGTCACGCATAGAGTTCCCAGCTCCCAGGAAGAAGCATAGAGCTATCTGGTGGGCCAGCTACTCATGTCTGAGGTATCACAGTCTATAAGCATTTATTTCCTTAGATGTCTCTCAAAGAGCATAAAGAAGCCCAGATTTTCCCACCTCCTCCTCCCAGCTAGCAGCAGAAAGGCTCTAGGGAAGATAGTTCCTCAGATATAGCTGATCTTTGCTAATTTGTGGGTTCTTTTTTCCCACCATTTGTCCCCCTAGTTTCACCCTCTAACAGTAGTTGGGAGAAAAGGAAAGGGAGGGGAGAGGAGAGGGGGGAGAGAATTCCCGAATTTACTTTCTTTCCTTTTGTTTCTTCTTTGACCACGGCTACTAACCAACTACAACCAAGCTCTCTAAATGACCAACAGCCACACATTCTGCCAACTGGGGCTCTAGCATTTACATACCTTCTGAAAAGTTCCCAGAATTCCACACATCACACAATTGTAAAAACTATCTGCAGCTAGCAAACCCACGCGTCTGCTAGCGTACAAGGCAGATCATAGTCAACTGCTGCAGACAGTCCGAATCAGCCCCATAGCCCACACCTGGGATTACAATGAAAGCCCATTCTTATAGTGGTTTTTTTAAAGAATCCAAAATTCTAGAACTCTCAAAAATGTCACTACAATCGGGTTCTCTCATCAGCTCCCCACTCCTAGATCTCCAAATCCCCCAATGCTGCTTCCTGCTTCCTGGTGACCACTGGTGTTCTACAATTGGCCTTACCTGAGCCCCATTGCCATAATCATACAAGAAGCAAAGACCTCGAGCTATGCTCCTATGGCTTTTCCTGCAGCCACTGCAGCCGCTCAGAAGTCTTTTCTCACAGTCCCACAGTCCTTCCCATGGCCAGTTCGGAAGTTGTCTCCTTGGTCTCAGCCTGAGCCCATTGTCCAGAAGCAGCCTGAAGCGCAGCCGTGGTGTTTTTCTTATCTCTGCTATCTCTGCATCTCCTAGATTCAGTGGACACAAGAGATAGGCAGGACCTGGGAACAGCAAGCTTCCAGGGAGCAGCAATCCATTGTGAGGTCACAGGAAGCAATAAAATTGGTGAACTTGGCCATGATGGAGACATTCAGGCCCTGATTCAGATTCCTACACAGACAGACAGACAGACAGACAGACACACACACACACACACACACACACACACACACAGGAAATGCTCTCTGGTCACTCGTTCATCTCATGCTCCTTGACAGAATATCTCTGCTCCCAGCTCCAGCTTCACACTTGTCACAGAAGCCTTGCCCCTTGTCTCACTGCCTTTAGATGCTATGGGATAGGCCACTTGTAACCCAAGCTAAGGCCCCATCCGTGTCACCACCTGTGTTCAAGGTAGCAGACTCACTGGCAACAATCAACCCTCCTATGGTACCTTGTCACATCAGGTTCCTGTCCCATTGACCTATGGACAGAAGGAAGTAGAAGGGTGCTCTTCGAAGCATGCTGGTGTATCACTGGTGGCTCTGGCCATTACCTTCTCTGTCCCCATACTCATTTACTATGGGGCCATGAGGGCTAGAGAGGAGCACACATGTCACTCGTCTCCATCCCTTTGCATGTTCGTGGATGTTTGAAAGTGCACCCAATTATTGCCATGTAGGTATGTACCCATTCATGCAGAGATGTATGCATACATGAAACATGTGTGTCCATGTGTATGTGCACTCGCACATACACACGCGTGCACACACACACACACACACACACACACACATGACTGATAGGGTTTTAACTTCCAAGCCTCGAGCTCCAGTCAGCTCTCAATGTCTATGTCATGGTCCAGGTTCCTACTGAAGATGGGACGGGTAGGAGATGGAATCTAGGCTGTCCTAGACCTTGTGTGGAGTTTCAGCCCTGCTTGTGTTGAACCAACAGTCTTCATGTCACAGGGAGGCCTGAAAACTAGCCTTTACAAAATGGTACCCTCCCATGCAGCTGTGGAGCCTAGCTCTATCCTTAGAACAGCTGGAGCATACATAAGCCCTAGCTTCCCGGACAATATCTGGTACAGGCAGGAAGACCAGGAACGTTCTTGGTAGAGATGGTGGGGGAAAGGGTTTCCTTTCATGCAGGGAAGGGTGGTCCCTTGGAGGATGGAGACTCACGCTCAGGGAATACACAATGTCACCAAACCCACGCCCACCTTGTTCTTACCAACGTTCATTCTATTTCTGTCTTGGAATGACCAGAGAGATGTGGAATACTCTTTATAAGTCAGGAAACTGAGGCTCAGTAACATGAAAAAAATGGCCCAGGACCACATGATAATAAGAGGCAAGATTCAACATCACTCAGGGTCCCCCTCCCTTCCTCCCTCGCTCCTTCCCCCCTCCCCTTCCCCCCTCTCTCTCCCCTTGGCTCACTCACTGCATTATCAATTGCCTGGCAGAATGAGAAGCAGCCCTGGCATGAGACAAGGACAGGAAGGCATTGGCTTCAGAAAGGGCTAATTCCAGGGGACCTGCTTTGTGGTGCATAGTGTCTTAGTGCCACAGGACTGGGAGCCAGCTCCCCCGCAGCGTACATGATCCTTTAACCACTTAACCATCTAAAACTTGGAAAGCACGAAATGAATTCGACACTGAGAAGACAGATCTGCCACCTAACTACATGGAACCTCAGTTTCCCCTCTGGTAAAGGAGAGTAATCATATCTCCATGATAGAGTTTTAATGTGATATAATTAGTTACCATGAGAAACACAGGTCGCTGCCCAATCTGTCGGCATCCCTTAGAATGTTCAGACAGCCCGAAAATCAAGTTTAATCTGTGCCCATTTTGTGCCCAGTGGGTTCTGTCTGCCGTAACCACAGGGTCCCAGGTACTGGAACCCCTAGCATCTTTCTCAGCATGCCAAGTTCTTGAGGAAGCATGGAGGTCTGATTCTGACGGTTGGAAGCTCATTTTTCTTTTGTGGTCCATTTGTGTACCACAGTCTAACCATGGCTTGGGCATCCCCTTCCTCAGCCTTCCGACATAATGAGTGCCCGGATCCTGGTGTTCCAGTTAACGGCAAGCGGTTTGGTGACAGCCTGCAGCTGGGCAGCTCCATCTCCTTCCTGTGTGATGAAGGCTTCCTGGGGACGCAGGGCTCTGAGACCATCACCTGTGTTCTGAAGGAGGGCAGCGTGGTGTGGAACAGTGCCGTGCTGCGCTGTGAAGGTGAGTACCCCTGGGCTTGGACAGTAGCTGTCAGTCTGAGAGGCTGGGGCGAGCACAGTTAAGTGGCTCCAACCACTTCGGTCCATCTCTGCATTCATCT
>CM052702.1:116591151-116620231 GCA_028551405.1 Uromys caudimaculatus
CCTTGATATGCTAAGTCACTCTCTAGGTGATGTAGACTGGGCCAACTAGAAGACACATGGCTCTTAGCAAGTGCCAGTTGTGTTACAACATCTGTCCAGCCCTGCCTTGTGTCTCAGGGCAGTTTTGAAACTTCTCAGACCAGCGTTTGGTCCAGCTGGCGGCAGAGATTTCAAACACAGATTATGCCTCCTAGGGACAGGGATCGTGTCAAATCTGTGTGCCAAGAGCAGCGCCTGACACAGAATCATGCTCGGCGAGGCTCTCAATAGATGGGTACTGCGTGTCCTGAAGGTACAGTAAGAGCAGCGGTGCTGTTTGGACAGGCAAGGGCTGTGGCTTAGAGAACAGAAAGCTTCTTCCTCTCATCTCCTGTGATAGACAGAGGATGGAGACCTCAAAGACCTGCCTGCTTACCCAGACCTCACCCCACAAGTGAGAGGGCCTGGGAGGATGAAGGCGGAGGGCCTTTGAGAGGGCTTTGCCTCACAGCTGACAAGCAGATGTGTGAGATAGGAAGGGCCATCCAGAAGCTCCTGGATGAGTTGCTTCTCTTTTGAGCCTCTAGTTTCCCAGCTGTAAAGCAGAAACGGAATGAGAGGAAGATAAAAGTTAGCCATCTTTCAAGGGTCCCAGCAAGCGTACAAACAGCATTCCTCAGTATCTGCTCTGCTCCCATCAGTGTGTGAACTCCCGGAAGTTAGGACACCACCCTGGCTCACAACCTTACACCTGGAAAGTGTGTGACACTTGATCCACACTTAGTCAATGCTGCTTGATGAATGAATGAGTGAAGTAATGAATTTTTTAATCAGCCACATGCCCCCATGGAAAATGTGTCATTGGCTGACCCACTCTCTCCACCTCACAGCCAACCAGTCAGGTCACGCTGGGGAAGCCATATGGCCCTTCTGTGCCTCGGTTGCCCATGGGCAAAGCACAGATGATTCAGGACCCTCCCAGCTGAGTTGCTGTAAGCATGGCTGGCAGAGAACGCTCAGTATGCATGGCAGTTGGTGTTATTTGAACTTCATTTTGACCATTTCTTTATCAGGCCAGTCAGCTCAGAATTGACTCTCCATTGGGGGAAAGTTATATGTTTGAAAACAGTAACATCAAAATCCTAGAGTGGGGGAGAGCCACGGCCCAGGGACCCGCCCTCCTCACCTGGCTCCTTTTTCTCTGTACCTGCTGAGGCCCCAGCTTTTTGATCAGCATCTTTGTCTCTAATTAAGTATCCCCACCTGGTGGACAATTAAATGCAGCCACTAATGGTCTTTTAGATGGCCCTTTAATATAGTCTGAGAGCCACTCCGGTTTGGAACAACTGTAATCGGACAAGGTAGAAAGGAAATGACTTCTAAATCTGGAAAGGAGGAAGACCGTTCACCTGCTGACCTGAAGGCAGGAGTGGACAAAGGTTTTCTCAAAGATCCAGAGAGGGAATATTTTCAACCTCGTGGACACCTAAGGTCTCTCCCTCCTCAGCTCTGTCGCTGCCACTCAAAAGCAGCTGTGGGCGGCACCTGAGTGGCTAGGCCAGCTGTGGCTGTAGTGATGTGTGATAAAAAGTCAGAAATGTCCCAAGAAATGTTTCCAGGTACAGGTGGCTGCTTGCTAGCAGTGCCTTGATATCTCTCATGGTCATCTCTGCCTTCTCTGTCCTTCAAAAAAGAATCCAATAGCCACACCCTTCTGTGACAGGTGTTGGGTGAGTGTCACCCAATTGTGGCCCAGTAGCAGCCCTGCCCCGGAGGGCAGGTATAGTTATTTTCCTGACCGATGCCCAGAAACACAAGTCACCAGCCCAGCACCCTCCCAGCTTGTACCAGATGAAGCCAGAATCCACTCCCAGGTTCCAGGCTGCACTTTTAGGATTATATCGCCCCAGAGACTATAATATCAAACGTCTTCATGAAAGACTTCAAAGTATTCTTTACGAGAACAAAAAGCAGGATATCTATTTTTTCACTTCCCAGTAGGAAATTAAAAAAAAGGAAGCACATTGCCAGTCGCTAAAGACAAGTCTCAGCCACGGAGAGCATAAAGAAATGACAGCAGTGAGACACATGTATCAGTTATGACAATTAAGGCAATTAAACTCCCCATTCAAAACAAAGGCTCTCAAACTGGGCCCAGGAAAACATTCAGGCTCACAGAATTAGGCTGAAAAAAAAAAAAGAGACAGACCAGTGAGCTCTAGTGAATACCTTCATAATTTAATTTCTAAAACAGGTTATCATGAAAGTTTCAAACCATGTCAAAGTGTAATTTTTTTTAAAAGTTCAAAAAAAGTAAAGTTCATTTCCCATGGGAAAATTGTTTGAGAACTTGCTTGCTGCAGCAGCCAGAAAGATGTCTCAGGCAGTAAAGCAGGACCTGAGTTCGAATCCCCAGCACCTGTGTCAAAAGCTGGTCCTTAAATGTGGGGGCTCCTCCTGTCCACGTAGCTGAGCTTACAACCAGCATGCCATCCCTTCACAAATGGTTGTCAAGCATCTTCTTTGTGCCAGGCACTGGGTTAGGCCCAGATGCTCTCCTCTGTCCAGTTCCAGAGCCTTCCTCCCTAATGTGGATAGGACCCTTCCTTCCCTTCCATCCTCAAGGACCGTTTGTTAGCCTGCTATGCTTGGGCTATGTGCCCACTTGTTTCCCAGCTGCCGCTGCATTGCTCTGGGATGGACTTGCAGCCTGATGTTGCATCCCTACGAAAAGTCTGCTATATTTCTGAGATTGTCTCTCACAGATAAACGAACAGCTGTATAAGAGCTTCCAAGTGGCCTTCCAGTGCGTGCCTTACAACGGGCCGGCAGGTCTCAAGTCATTTGTCAGTCTTGGGGGGTCTGTTCCTGCCTCCTGACATTTCTTAAGACATCTGCCGCCCTCTGGATTTGGGTGCACATGTGAAGATATATGGAGGTGCATGTGCATGTATGTATGTGTGAGGGTACACGTGTGTGCAGATGTGTTTGCATACACACACACAGAGACAAGAAGACAGCCTCGAGTGTTCTTCGGGAGCCATACGACTTGTCGTGTTGGTATTTTCTTTACACAGTCTCTCACACACCAGAGGTCAGGTGTTACTTCTCAAGAGTTGTCCACCCGTTTTACTGGACAGAATATTTCTGTTTGTTTGTTTTTTGTTTGGTTGTTTGGTTGGTTTTTTTGAGACAGGGTTTCTCTGTGTAGCCCTGGCTGTCCTGGAACTCATTCTGTAGACCAGGCTGGCCTCGAACTCAGAAATCCACCTGCCTCTGCCTCCCAAGTGCTGGGATTAAAGGCATGCGCCACCACTGCCTGGCAATGGACAGAATATTTCAATGGGACCTGGGGCTTATCAATTCGGCTGGCTTAGCTGGCCAGCAGAGCCCACTAATCCACCCAGCTTTTGATGTAAGTGCTGAGGCTCGAACTTGGGCCTCGAACCCTGGTCCTTGTGCTGGCATAGCAAGCACTCTACTGAGCTGTCTCCTAGCCCCTTGCATTCTGAATTCTGCCAATTGCTTCCCAGAGTGGCTGCTTAACAAATCCCTTCTTTCTTGTATTTCTTTAAGAGCCACTGAGATCTAAATACTTAATCAGACTTGGATTCCTTTTTTTTTTTTTTTTTTAATTGTCAAACCATTTGTTAGGTGGGGTTTTGTGTCTCTATTAAAGGAACATAATGTCCTACTGCATCTCTTTTGGGACACTAGGGGCTGTCTGTGATCCCAGCCTGGAGACTTCAAAATGGCAGTTCTCCATTGTCCCATCTTTTATAAGCTGGAATACCTGAAAAAAACATGTCTTGTGCTAAGATACAGTTCAAAACGAAAAGACTGAAGAAATAATTGGGTTTTTTTTTATATACTTTTATGATTTGTGTGTTGCCAAGTGGACTCCCGAACATCTTCCAAAGCTGGGTCCCTGTAAGCATCCTTAGAGGCCAATGGCTGCAGTTTGTCTTGTGTATTTACTGTGTATTTACAGTTCTCATTCTAACTCATTCTCACATTGTCTTCCTGGCTAGCAGGAGCACTTTGAGGATGGCCCAGGCTCTTCTTGACATTTTCTGCCCCTGACCCAGAATCAGTTGTTTTTTCTAAGGCACCTTTTAAAGCAAATTGATGTTTAGAATCTAGAATACTAAAGGGTGCTTATTACTATTGACTCACCCCGTGTCTGTAAGCCATTTCGGTAAATGCAGCTGGGAACTGCTGTATCAAAGAGAATGCGTGTGGGCTCATTGCATTTCAGATAATGAAGCTTTCTTCTTTTAGCCTTAACTTCCTTGATATTATATTCAACTGTCTTTTCACTCTTGCTCAAAAATGCAAGTCCCACAGAACACTAGCGTGACTTCCCGTGTTGTGATGAATACCCAGGACTCTCAGAACAGGGAAGACAGTGCTACACACAGCAGCATGCTTACTAAGATTGTCTTATTCTTGTTCTCCTTCATCATCATCCTCCTCCTCATCATCATCATCACATCACCATTCTGTTCTTTACGTCCTCATCTCCTCAGAGGGATGGGCTATCAAATTACTATCGTTTAAAATCTCTTTAGGTTCTCATATGTAGTGTGCAATATAAGATTGTATTCAGTTTAAGTTTTTTAGAAATCACACATCAAATTTAATCATTTTTAATTATGCAATGCAATTATGTAGTTCCAGAGTTAAATCTGCCAGAAAAAACAAAAAACAAAAAAAAAACAAACCAAAACCAAAACCAAAACACCAATGTACATTCAGGGAAAGGAAAGCTCTGAGTGCTCCCCTTCTACCCCTGGGGAGTGCTCCACATTCTGCAGTTCATCTGAGCGGGTACTACACTTTAATACCAATTTCACTTTTCAAAGCTTCATTCTTGCCTCTCAGTTGTGTATACACGTATGCATGCCTCTATGTGGTTACGTGTAAGTGAGTGCAGGCACCTGCAGAGGCCAGGAGAAGGCCTTCGATCTGCTGGAGCTGGAGCTGACAGGGGAATTATGAACCTCCCCCCATCACCCTACCCCCGTGGGAGCTGGGAACTGAACTCAGGGCTTTCTGCAAGGGCACTACTCACTCTTAACCACTGAGCTATCTCTCTAGCCCCTAATTTAATTTTCATATTACATCTTCTTTAGATAAATAGAATCAAGGATATCTGTGCTCACATGTACATAGAGATGCACTGCATACATTTAGTAAAAAAAAAAAAAAACTTTAAAAGTTAAATTTGTATTAAAGTGTTAGTGCTTGCTCAGATCCATCAAGGAAGAGAGATGCTGTTTCTCTAAGTGATGGTCAGAAGTTGTGCTGCTAAAGAGACGTTGCATCTAGGACTCCCGGTCTCTAGATCCTGCGAGTCATGGACCACTCTGCACTATGCAAGTACCAGAATGCAGGGTCAAATAGAGAGCTCTGTTGTCGATCACATGTGCTCGAGATGAGATCAGCCATCTAAAGCAGTGACAGAAGAACAGAGAAAAACAAGAAATCGGGGCCACCAAAGAAAGGAATTACATTTGAGATAGGTTTGAGTTTATCCATCTGCAGCCAGGGAATGCAATTCTGCCTTTGGCCTGTGGCTTCCTGGATATTGAGCCGGGAGGTCAACATCCAGCCTCAACCCAGAGAACCTGGGCTTGGAATGAATGAGAGGCAAGACTCAGAACCTACTTGAGACCTCTGGGGCACAGCAGCCGGCGCATCCCTCCCTGCCCCTGAGGTCCCACACATGCGCAGTAAGAGATGATTCAGTGAGATGCTGGGTGGGGTTTGCAAACCAGAGATACGGGAGGGATGATACACACGTGTGGTTTAGTTCTCAATGTTTTATATAGACGCCATCCAATTACCTCATTTCTCTAAGCCTCCACTCACAGAAATCAGAGCAGTAATCCCCTTCTATAGAATGAGGACAGTAATCCCCTCCTATAGCATGAGGGCAATAATCCCCTTCTATAGGATGAGGGCAATAATCCCCTTCTATAGAATGAGGGCAATAATCCCCTTCTTTCTATAGAATGAAGGTAATAGCATATGTGCCGTGTTGCTTTTCAGTCTTCACAGGGATAAGCCACGTTAAGCCCCGACACCTGGCAAGTGCTGGGTACCCTCCAGCTCAGCTGTCTGTATGACAGTGGTGTGCTCTGTGCTGCAGGAGAATTAGAGACAGAGGTCTTCAGGTTAAATCTCAGCTCTGACTAAATTAGCTTAATGTTTTTATCTGTGTCTTAACCTCTTTGGCCTTGGTTGCCTCCTCTATAAAATGGGGATAATAACTTTATTAGCATGCATTTGGATGACATAATAAAGCAACCCAATGAGTAGGGCACCAGAAGGCATTGGCACCTCTTCCTGACGTCATTACTATTGTTATCTTCTCTGTTTATTAAATGTCCTAATATACTTTCCTATTAAGTATGTCTGGGCTGGGGCTGGAGAGATGGCTCATCAGTTAAGAACACTTGTTGCTATTCCAGGGAAATCAAGTTCAGTTCCTGACTTCCAAGCAGCTGCTCACAGCTACCTGTAATTCTAGCTCTAGGACATATGACACTCTCTTCTGGTTTCTTCAGGTACTAGGTACACATGTGATGCACAGACATACATACACTCGTACACATAAAATAATAAAATACAGTCTTTTTTAGAAAAAGAATCTCTGGGATAAGGATGCGTCCCAGTTGGGCTGTTGCTTGCCTCGCATGTGCAAATACGTAAGTTTGAATTCCAGCACTGCATAAATTGCATGTGAAGCTGCATGCCTGCAACTCCAGCATTCTGGAGGCAGAGAAAGAATCAGAATCACTAAGACTACATAGTAAGTTCAGGGCTATCCTGTGCTACAAGAGAACCTGTATCTAAAAAGAAAGAGACAGGGTGGAGGGGGTAAGGAGTGGGTTGGGGAAGGAAGGAAGGAAGGAAGGAGGGAGGGAGGGAGGGAGGGAGGGAAAAGAAAGAAAGAAAGAAAGAAAGAAAGAAAGAAAGAAAGAAAGAAAGAAAGAAAGAAAGAAAGAAAGAAAGAAAGAAAGGAGAAAAAAATCAGCTTGAGAAGACAGTGAGGAACATCTTGACTGGATTTCAAAAAGACAATGACCTGGAAGCTAGAAGAATTTGCAAAGAAAGACGTGCCTGGTGGCTTCTTTATTTCCACCTTGTCCTGTTCAGGAGGTATCTGGCCTCTAATAGGTCTGCAGTAACAGGGGCTAGAACAGTGGTTCTCAACCTGTGGGTCTTGACCCCTTAGGGGGTTGAAGACCCTTTTACAGGTGTCCCCTAAGACCATCAGAAAACACAGATATCTACATTACAATTCATACCAGTGGCAAAATTATAGTTGTGAAGTAGCTATGCAGATAATTTTATGGTTACCAACATGAGGAACCATATCAAAGGGTCACAGCATTAGGAAGGTTGAGAACCGCTGCTCTAGAGGAAGCAGGAGTTTCTTTACAGCCTAGAGGCTGCTTCATTTGCCTCTGGGCTGTCCTGCCTAATTCCAAGTCCAAGCTAGTCCCTAAGCCTCCATGATCCTCAGCACCCATGTGACATGACAGTCACAGCACCAGCTTCACGTTGGGAAGGAATATGGTCTGAGGAATATGGCCACGTATTGTGGAAATGCCTAACATGGCATGAGTGCTCAGCTACTGAGGGTGTCCATGACAATGACAACAGCCTTAGTGTGGTGGTAGAGTATGGTCACCCTCCTGAGGAAGCTTAGGCAAGTGTGAAGTGACCTACATCACCCTATTACACAACACCCAGTCCCAACATCCCCCAGTTGAGATTGCAGACCTTTGAAGCTAAGTGTCTGAGAGACTTTTCTCATCACTATGACAAGACACATGACAGAGGAACTTAAGGAAGGAGAGGTTTAATCTGACTTGTTCATCATGACAGGAAGGAAAGTCATGGTGGCCATAGCTGGAGGCAGCTGGCCATGCTGCGCCTTCAGTCAGGAAACAGAGGGAGATGAATGCTGGACTCAGCTCTTTCTCTTTTTAATCATGATTTTTATTTATTTATTATCTATTTACAAGTTTATTCTGTATTTATTCACACCATGGAATGGTGATTCTTCCCCTACTGGGTTTACCTCCTGTAGACATTCCCTCAGAGACATCCCTGGAGATTTGTCTCCTAGGTGACATTAGATCCCATCAAGATGTCAATAAAATTTAGCCATCACAATGCTTAACATGGCTTATAAGTGGGCCCACTCCTCAGTCACTTAAAGGCCCATGTGGATGTGGCTTCCACCTTGATACTTGTTTCCACAGTCACTGAAACGAGAAGAGGAAATTTTGCCAGCCACTTGCTAACTTTGAACATTTCCGCATGGACGTGACAGGCATTATTCATGTTCTCTCATCCTAGTGGCCAAAGCAGTCATGTGACCTCGCATGAAAGTGACACCCACCATGTGTCCTGAAGGAAGAATAGTGGAGTAGCTCTGATAGCCTTCACACAGGCTAGGAGGCATGGCATCTGGAAAAAGGCATCATGGGAAGGAGCCTAAGCAGGAGACAATGACATGTTTCATGAGACCAAAGCCAGCCAGAGGGTGGGATGAAGCAGCCAGCATCTTGCAGAATCTTCTGCCCCAGACTTACTTCATCCATCCTTATGTCCATTCTCTAACCCGTCACCCAGCAACCATGGAGACAGAGTTATGTGTCAGGTGCTATACTAAACACTGTGCTTGCCTGTTGGGGAAGGCAAATGGCACAGTACTCATAGTGTGGCAAGACACAACACTGCCCTGAGCTGACCGTATGTCTAGCCACTAGCTCCCCAGTGTTGGTGGGAGAAAGTAGGCTGGTCTGATGCCTCTGCCTCAGGCCTGGCAATTGAGTTGGGAACAAAGAAAAAAGCAGCAGTGACCCAAATATTAGCCTCACTGGAATGACAAACACACTTTGCTGAAAGAATTTTTAGTCTTTTCCTTCAGGCCTTTTATAAACCTGCAAATGATGTAACCGGTCACATCTATAAGGGTCCCAGTCGGCAAAGCTCACAGTTTAGACTTTATGTAATTTTCCATAAAAACAAAACAAGTCCTTGTTGGCTGATACATTTTATAGAGAGGGGTTTTGTTTATTTCTTCATTCATTTGTCTCTCAACAAATCTGCTTTTCTCCCTCTGTCTCCCCAGCTCCCTGTGGTGGTCACCTGACTTCGCCCAGCGGGACCATCCTATCTCCAGGCTGGCCTGGCTTCTACAAGGATGCCCTGAGCTGCGCCTGGGTGATTGAAGCCCAGCCTGGATACCCCATCAAAATTACATTCGACAGGTGCTGCTGACCGCAGCCTCTGAGGGGGTGGGGGATGCCAAGATGATGCCTCCACTCTGACAAAGTTGGGTGCAGTGTAGCACCAATGCTAAGACATCAACAGGGTGGAAGACATGGGGATGACGGCCTCACTGGCTTTACGCTTGAGTTTGGTTGATGTACTGGGAGTCTGTGGCTGGGGATAGGAAGGCAAGTGGGTGATCGTCTTGGACCTCAGAGCCCTTTCCCTTAAAGAGAGATGGCAAGTAGACGCCATCAGACACCATCAAATTTAGACAAAGCCCACAAATTCTCAGCATGGGAAGGAGTGCTCCCCAATCTCTGTCCTAAACCCTGCTCAAGTGCTCCCTCCATTCCTAGGCTCTACTTAAGCCCCTAGGTGGAAAAGTAGCCTCCCAGGAGTGAACCAAATTCATTGTCAGCCAAATGTCCCGTGAAGAGTGGCATAGGAAACACACTGTGCTCCGTGCGACACTTGCCTGTGTGTGACTCTGCTGCACAATCTTTATTGCTTTGGGTTTTTAAACATCTTTTTTTTTTAATAAATGTAAAAGCTATACTTAGTTCTCTAAGCCAAAGGCTGGATTTGATCCTGGGGCTTTGGTGGACAACCCCCCCTAGCCTAGAACATTCTGAATCTTATGAAGCCTTTGTCTCTGCATCCTAAGATGGATTCTGGCCCATGTTCTAGAGAGGACTGTGAGTACATTTCCTAGGATAGAAGGGAGAGTTGAGTTAAATGCAGTAGAGGAAGTCCTTCCATATGATTAGTAAATGTATGCAAATTATATTAAAATATCCTGTCTGCTGAAATCTGGTTGCCTGGAGCCCTGGGTGAGGCAGGGCAAACGATACGCTTTGGGTTTCTTAAAACATCTCCATTTGCATCGTTTGGTAGGTTTAAAACTGAGGTAAACTATGACACCCTGGAAGTGCGAGATGGACGGACATACTCAGCGCCTTTGATTGGTGTTTACCATGGGACCCAGGTGCCCCAGTTCCTCATCAGCACCAGCAACTACCTCTACCTCCTCTTCTCCACTGACAAGAGTCACTCGGACATCGGCTTTCAGCTCCGCTATGAGAGTGAGTCTCAGTGGGTGGCACAAAGAGGCGTACAAGCAGACTGACTGGGTTGGGGGACGGCCCCCTGAGTGTGCTCCACCATGGGCCCAGCTCTAGCCATCCTGGAACATCATGCTTAGCCTCTCTCACAGGTCATAGGAACTGACTTGCTCATGACCTTCAGACCAGGTCCCATGTGCACACCTCACAGCTTCCTCTGTCTACGGATGATTGGCTGCTGCCACACCCTGCATTGTGGACCAAGTGATTGACTGACCATGAACTAGAAGTCAGTTGGCATCTCTCTTGCACCTCCATTCGTCTCCCCGTGATTTAGAGGGTTAACCTCAAGTCAATACCTCCCGTACCAAATTAGGAAATGTCACAGGTGTGGCTTGAGAGCCTCCTGAGGACAGAGTCATTTGCTTACTCATGCTTTGTCACCAAGCCTTGATATAGTGCCTAACTCAGAGTGAACATTCAGTAGCCCTGGGCCAAATGTGTGAACCTGCTTGAGAGGTGGGCCTTGCAGATGCCTCCCTCACCCCCGCTACATGAATACAAGGGCTACATTTCATGAGTTGGTAACTGACAACTTCTGCCTCTGTAAACCAAGGCTCTGTCCTACCTCCCCTTAGAAGCCAGATGTGTTCCCTCCTTGATGACATCACATGCTGTCTGTTCCCATCTGTGGTCTCCCTTTTCCAGCTGTTACACTGCAGTCAGACCACTGTCTGGACCCAGGCATCCCCGTCAACGGGCAACGTCATGGAAATGACTTCTATGTGGGTGCTCTAGTGACCTTCAGCTGTGACTCGGGCTACACATTAAGCGATGGGGAGCCTCTGGAGTGTGAGCCAAATTTCCAGTGGAGTCGAGCCCTTCCCAGCTGTGAAGGTGAGGCACACCAGTAGAGGGCGTTAAAGAGCAGATTCTTTTCCTGCCCTGATAAACCAGGAGCCTGATTCGCTGACTCCCCAACACTCATCAGTGAGGTTGGTGGTTAGGGGGCGGGTCCATGAAGGATGGTTGGGGGAAGCTCTCTGAGACACTCTGACTTTCTCTGCCCATTTCACTCCTACAGCTCTCTGTGGTGGCTTCATTCAAGGCTCCAGTGGCACCATCTTGTCGCCAGGGTTCCCTGACTTCTACCCCAACAACTTGAACTGCACCTGGGTTATTGAGACATCTCATGGCAAGGGTGAGTGTTTAAGCCTGCGGCAGGTACGGACCTCATGGCCAGGACTCCAGAGTCCCAGGTCAGAGCAACTTCCATAAAGATTCCACTACATGGTGACAGCTGAGCTTAGCTTATTCTAGATTTTCTCATCTATAAGAAAACTTTCAGGAGCTGCACACATGTCTGCATCACAGAAGCCATTCAGTAAATACTGCTGAGAATCTAACCTCTCAGGCTTTAAGAGGTCTTGCTAGTGACCAGCATTCAGCATAATTTGTCCCATAACGGGGTAGCACATCCTCACCAGTGTAGAGATGGGAAGCCAGTCCACAAATGAGTCTCCACTATCTTTTTTTTTTAATTCTTTAAGACTGGCACAGAGTAAGAACTAAACATAGCTGTACACATGCTTAACCAGCCCCTGCGATGGAGCTAAATTTTCTATCCCACTTTTTACATTTTATTTTGAGATGGGGATTTGCTAAGTTAACCAGGCTGGTCTTGAACTTGTGTCCTAATAGCAGGGATTACAGGTCTGTACTGCCAGGCCAGGCTATAGTCATTCTTGATAAACCTGTTGTCTCAGCAGCATCTCTCAGTGTCTCTGAAACCTTTGTCCTTGTCCTGAAACCAAAGCAGCCCACGACACTTTTGTTCCATCTTCTTCATGTTTGCTCTTCAGATTCTGCACATTGCAGCCCCCTCTTACATAGCTTTCTTCTTTCTGGGGGGTGGCGCACATTCATTGTCTCCCCAGCTTCCGCTGCTCCCTCAGTTGTTAGGGAACAAATGAAATATTTGGGAGTCTGAGTTCAAAGAAAGGGTGCTAGTTACAAGTTAGTTACTTAGTATCCATGCTTCTGACCAGTGTTTGTCCGATTCCACCCACGTGGCAGACACTGGGCTAACTCTCAGCAGGAAGTGGGCTATTACAGCCTCTACCCCAAGCTTATTCCCACATCTCTCTAGAGGCTACTCTGTGGTTTAGCAAGAATTCTAGCACCTAGCCTCACAGCTTTGAGTTTTCTACACTGGGAAGAGAAGCCAGGCATCAGAGTTTGACAATCACTGGTAATTGTGATGTGTACCTTTAATAAAAATAAAAACAAACAAAACAAAACAAAAAACCTCTGATCTGGAAAAATTAGCATGCAGAGGATTGGAGGATTAGGGGGTTGGAAGTAAAGAAACGCCCCCCCCCCAGATGCCCAAATGTCAGCATGGGCTGACAGTGTGCAGTGACTATGTTAGTCCGGAAGTGGGCGTCCTTTATTCAACGGGGTACAGTACAGAAATAGATGCCTCTGTGTCCACATGCCTGTGTACACGGTCCAAAACGGACTGTAAGGCTTGACTAACATATCATTTTAGAGCCATTGAAGAAGTCACATAAACAGAATTTAACAACAGTGGGATTGTGCTCCCAGAGAAGAGTCTCCGTTTGTAAAATGTTGCTTTGCAAGTCCGAGGGCCTGAGATCAATTCCCAGCACCAGTGTGAAAAGCAGGGCACTGTGTCTGCCTCACTGCTGGAATCCCAAGGCTGAGAAGGCAGAGAAAGGAGGACCTCTGGGCTATCCCTAGCCAGTCAGCCTAGCCCAGTCAGCCTAGCCAGTCAGTAAGCCCCGGGTCCAAGTGAGAAACCTTGTCTCCAAAAACAGCATGGACAGCTATTGAGGAATAGCACCTAAAATTAATCCCTGGCCCCCCACATGCACACCCACACATGCACATGTACACACACACACACACACACACAGAGTGAGTTTAACCATTTTTGAAAAGGAATGTTTAAAATCCCATCCATATCTCATCCACAAAGCCACGTGGCTAAGAGCAGTAGAGAGCCATGGATAGTCTTAGCCTCTGATGGGATGTCTCTTTAACAGAGATAATCCATAAAAGCAAAGGCTGCCAGATTCAATTAAAATTTAAAAATTGATAAGATTTGCACTAAAAAAAAAAAAAAAAACCCTCCGTGAAAATGCAAAGTCAATAGTAAATACGCAAAAAAACTATCTGTGATGTATGTAATTGACTAAGCACTGCGACCTAATGTGTAAAGAGCTTTTAAATTCTGTAAGAAAACTCGGCCCGGCCCATCAGCCTGAAAAATGAGCAGAGCTATAAACTAACACTTCATAATTGAAATACAAATTGAAAACATCAGCCCCACCAATAATTAAAGACATGCAATTTCAGCCAGTAATGAAACACAGTTTCCCTTTCCAAGTCACGTCAGGACGTCGTAATGCACGATGTGGTATAGACATGATCAGGCCTCACTGCCTCACTCCTGACCAGTGTGGACAAGCCTGGACTTCTCCCAGCGGTAGTCCTGGAATCAGTGCCATCTCTGTAGCCAGCGTTGTCACTTACTGTCATTTACCTGAACACAAGTAGTAAAACTGCATTCTGTCATCTACCTGTCGGGAACATTTTTTATTACATCGAAAAATTAGGAACTAGGGTTGAGAAGATGCCTCAGTTCATAACATGCTTGCTCAACATGTTTTGAGGACCTGAGCTCAGACCACAGCATTCATAAAAAGTCAGACACAGCAATACACGAACACCAGAGCTGTGGAAGCATAGATAGGTGGCTTCTTGGGACATGCTGGCCAACTGCTAGCTAAATCAGTACACACCACATTCAGGGGCTCCAATAATAAGACTAGGAGCAACCTCTGCCTTCTACACACAAGCACAAGTTAACTAGCTAATCTGAGTGAATAAAAACTGGATTAGATTACCCAAATTCAGTGCTCAGATTGACATCAGGTGGCTCATGACCACCTCCAACTCCAGCTCCAGGGAATCTGACTCCATGAAATGGCTTCCACGGGCATTGCATACATGTAACATGTAAACACACACACACACACACACACACACACATGCACCTACAAATAAAAACAAAATATGAAATAAGCAGAGAGTGCGTGTACGGAATGGAAGGCCAGGCCACTGCAGAAAGAAGTAATATAGGAAAGAATGCCTGCCAACCATCAGAGGTGTGCCAATAAGTTAAGCAGCAAAGTATGGCCCCCAAAGTCTGGTGCATTTATAAAGCAGAAGCAGGGCTATTTGTACAGGACATGATCTGCAGAGGTCTACCCCACATGTTCATACTAGCTGTCCTTTCTTCACTCTCATCTTTGGGCTGCTTTTCTCATGAATGAGGAATAAATTTTATGTAACCACACTATTTGCATAAGGAAAAACCCTGAAAGAAAGAGTATTTCTATAATACACCATGTGCATTGAAGTATCCACCTTGGCTTTCAAGGCCAGCTCCGCCTAGGGCTAGGATGGCCCAGAGTTTCTCCATCAAGGCAAGGCCGGAACCTCCTGGAAGTCAAGGCAGCCCTGAGGGTCCTAGAAAGACAAGCCCTGTATTAAAGATATTCTGTGTCTGGGCACCCATGATCAGAGAGATGCCTGTTTCTATGGCTGAGCATATGCGATCGTGTGAATGTATATGTCACTATACTACCACACCTAGAAATAACGTCGGCTCACTGGCTATTTCACACATGCTTGTCTGGTGATGTAGACCCTGATCTCAGTGTACCCTGATAAGGCAGACAGAAGATAGAAACACCAGGATCTTAGGCAAGTGGCCTGGAGTTCAAATGGAAGCTTCTGATCAGGAGATGTCCAGGAAGGAATTAGCCAGGATAAAAGGTCTGTGGATCAATGAGAGCTTGTGGTGAATGGGCAAACCCCCTTAGAACCACGGGAAGGCTTCCCCTCGCCTTTAGCATCGAGCCCCAAGTAAATCAGGCAGGGAAACCGGGGCTGCAGCCACCTGCTGAGTCCCAGCCACCCAGACCTCAGCTCCGTTTTTCTAGGACTTGCCATCATCAAGGGAGAGAAGATGGTCCCAAACTTGAACTTTCATTTAAACCCCCACCTCCATGACATATTGGGAGCTCTTCAAAAGACTCTTGTTCCCCACGCTTTTCCCTCCCCTGGTTACTCCGAGCACACAGGACCTAGAAATCTGTTTGGTGGTGTGAATTGAAAGGAACTGAGCCCACACCCTTCTCCTATGCCCTGCTCCTAGGCTATGTTGGGCTAACAGACCCCCCCCCCCAGGTTGCTTATTTGAATTGCTCCCAAACAAGAGGAGACCCAGCTGGGCAAAGTTAACTTTATTCAGAATTGTTCAGCTGCCATATGGCAAGGTTACTGGAGTCAAGGTCAGACCCAGGGCATGGGCCGCTTCGGCTACCAATCCTCAATTGGCCAATTAAGGGAATAAAGAATTGGTGAAAAGCACAAAAGAGAGATGTATCAGCGTGGACACATTGAGAAGCGAAACAAAGAGGTTCAATCAGTTCAATCACACACACAGACACACAGACACACAGACACGCACATACAGAGAGGGAGGGGAGGGAGGGGGGAGGGAGGGAGAGTGAGTCCACCTTAAGAGTCCTAACATGAAATCTGGGTTTAGATAGATGGGTTTAAATAGATCGCAGAGCCAAGCCATCCTGGCAAGCCTTGGTCCCACCCAGCACCATTATCTCAGGTTCAGTCTCCTGCAAGAGGTCAAGTGCTCAGAGCTGTGTGAGACCTTGTTCCTAGAGACAAGCCCCCAGCTACCCCCTTGGCTGTAGCCCTTTCCTTCTCCCCACATGAGATCCCCTCAGCTTGAAATCACAGTCCCCCGGGGTACTCTGTTTCAGTAGTATGTGGTCTTAGGTTCCATACGGTGGGATGCTGAAGGGAATTAGCAATGCCGCCTTTACGGAGACCTCAATGGTAGTTTCTAGGAAAATGGGGTTCCCTCTTTGGGGTCCTTAATATCTTTAATAAAAGAATTTAAAAACAGACTGAGAAGCTTGAAGACAATTTTATTAAATTTCAAGGAAAAAGCCCAACAGGACAGGCAAGATGGGAATCCAGGAGAGGAAGCTGAGTCTATTAGACACGGCCATCAGAAGCAGTGGGAAAGCCCAGAATGTCAGAGAAAGTAAGTAGGCTTATAACCACCGATGGGTTCACAGGGTACAGTTCACAGGCTTGTGTGCCAGGACAAAGGATTGGACCAGGAACACTTGATTAGAAACACAGAGAGACAAATTACTAAGAAGGAACAAAACACTTCCAAGAATGGAAGTGGGGGCTAAGGGAAATGTCCCAGAAGCATCAGGTTTCTTGTCCATAGTCCTTTATAACTCTTCATGGTTCCTGCTTCTCCCAACTGTGTCCCTCTCCCGCTCTGAATGTTCTGTTCCATGGATGACGCCTCAAGATGATGAAGGGCTTCCAGGCTTTCTCTACAGATAGGCTCCCTTGATGCATTAATCTTGTCACTTTAGTGTCTCCTACCTGTCCTCCTGCTGTACCAGGAATGGCCTCTCCTAGCCTCCCAGGTCACCTGGGAATCTGGAGCCCAGATCACCTGTTGAATCCCTGCTGGGTCCCTGCTATGTGCCAGGATGGCACCAGCAGCCTGACAGTGTGGCTCTTCCAAGTTGTACCTCACCCTGAGGACTATTTGCTACCTGGGAAGGGAGTCTGCCATTTCCTTACCGCAGCTGAGGGAAGGTGCTTACCGAGGGACTCAAGCTACTGTCCTTCCACTGGCAGACAGACACGTGACCCCTACGATTTCTGCTGCGTGCAGTAGCTACCGTGTGCATCTGTCACAGCAAATAGGATCCAAGCTCCAACCAGTCCTTCTCTATTCTATGACAATGTCTTCATCTTCTCACAATGGCCTAAAAAGCCCCAAGCAATCAGCACAGCTGGGAAACCCGAGGGTTTCAGCTGGGTTTGCTCATCCTTAGACTCCCAGCCAACTGTTTACTCCCGGGGAGAGGCTGTGTTTGCGGGCTGGAAGAGCAGGGACAAGCTGGTGTCTCAAGAACTCGTTTCCACTGGTTACTGTGTCTGACCCATACATTACACACACACACACACACACACACACACACACACACACACACACGCTCACACACACACACACACACACGCACACACGCTCACACACACGCTCACACACACGCGCACACACACACACACGCTCACACACACGCTCACACACACGCACACACGCGCACACACGCTCACACACACACGCTCTCACACACACGCTCACACACACACACACGCTCTCACACACACGCTCACACACACACACACATGCTCACACCTGTTTGCCAAGAGCCATACGGACCCTCATCGGTGAATCCTCCGATGCTCCCCATGAAGGCCCTCAGACATAGTTGTTCCTACTCCCCACAGCCTACAGGGATTGCCCACTGTTGCTGTAACTCTCTCCTTCACTAAGCCAGATCGTTCTCAGCACAAAGCACTGAGCATCAGCCCAGTGCCTGGTAGGGACACAGGACCCTTATCCTTGCACACATTGGTACTTGGATGCATCTTGGTTACCTCGCTGTGGAGTGAGTGTTTACAAACCACCACCAGAGCCCACTCCCCACCTCTGCTCCTTTTCCATCTCCCCAACTCTCATAGAAGTCCAGACATTTGGGAATCTCTAGCTCCTTCCTGTCCACGGGGATGCAAGGACATGCAAACATTTTCAAATTCTTCAGCCTTAGGGGCTTGGATACAGCCACCATTTACCAAAAGTGCCATTGGTGTCAGTGATGACTGAGAGTACACTACAGTCAGCAGGACCTGTTCAGCATGTGGATTGTGGCCTGGTAGGTCTGCAGAGAGGTATTTCTCACAAGCTCCCAGGTGACAGCCATAATTGTGGGTCTGTAGCCCCCACACACAGTAGAAAATGGACCTGTCCTCGTCATGCTACACGGCCCATGGACGGACTGGCTCGTGCATTTGCTTTCACATAGACTCACCCAAACAGCAGAATCAGGACAAGCTCAAGAGCTGTCTGCTGTTAATATCCTTCCGTCCCATCGGCTTCCTCTCAGCCTCCAGCCTGAGAGACTGCATCCTGGAGTGGGATCACAGAATCGCCTCTGCAGTCAGATGGCCTGGGTTCAGCTCTGCTACCTCTGAAGAGGACCTTGGACAAATGACTTCATCTCTTTGTGTCTTGTTTTCCCAGAGTACAAAATAGACATGGAACAGATCACACCCACAGTTTAGGGTAAATGGCAGATCTGTTTCTCCAGTTTTACTTCTAGCTGCTAAGGGCTGGCCGCAGGAGCAAGCAAGATGGCAAGAATAGTGACAAAAGGGACTTAAAACTCAGTGAAGGAGGCTGGGCAGTGGTGGCGCACGCTTTTAATCCCAGCACTTGGGAGGCAGAGGCAGGTAGATTTCTGAGTTCGAGGCCAGCCTGGTCTACAGAGTAAGTTCCAGGACAGCCAGGGCTATATAGAGAAACCTTGTCTCGAAAAAACAAAAAATAAAAATTAAAAAAAAAAATTGGAAGTTTGGCCGGGCAGTGGTGGCGCACGCCTTTAATCCCAGCACTTGGGAGGCAGAGGCAGGCGGATTTCTGAGTTCGAGGCCAGCCTGGTCTACAGAGTGAGTTCCAGGGCAGCCAGGGCTACACAGAGAAACCCTGTCTCAAAAAAACAAAAAAACAACAACAACAACAAAAACTTCAGTGAAGGAGTATTATTACTTTTGCTTTGCTTTACACTTGTAGTCTTCTTCCCCGACCCTGACACTTGGTAGGTGCCAAGGACATGCGTCTTTACGGAAAGCGACACCCAGATACATCCCCACTGCCGTCCAAGGGCACTCACATCCCCTGTCTTCCCACTCTCTGGTTCTCCCTGCTGCCTCTGCCCCTCCTCTGTCTCATGTGATTTCTTCAGCTTCTACTTCCCCATCTCCCACACCAAAAACTCTCCTGGACCCTCTAGTCCAAGCTCATGGCTTTCAATGCCACCTCCTGCTGGTGACTCAGATCCACCTCTGAAGTCCCACCGGAATCTTGAACTCCTGAATCTTCTTTCAGCTGCTCACTGCAAGCTCAGACGCCCCCAGGCTGGGTTCACCAGCAGAGCCTGCGTCTCCCTCTCTGCTGCAGCTGCTTACTCCCAGCATCCCTTTCAGCCCTTTGCATCGCCTCTGCCACTGTTGCCTGCCCAGCTGCCTAGGATTCCTTACCATGCTTGCTCTCAATGCCAAGCCCCAACCCCAGTCCAGTGCAAGCAGCCATCCTTGAAACTGACTTCTCTGCCTCCTCTCCTCCAACGCCTTCCTCCTTCTGACCACCACTGCATTATAACCAAAGTCCGACCTGGGCTGGGCGGGGTCAGCCATCTTGCTGACTCCAGCAAAGTGCCAGATCTGTCTCCAGTTTCAGGTCCCGATGTCTCTCCTGAAGACACCCAGTTACCCTGCTGCTCATGAAGCCCTGAAAGATAGGCTGGTCCCCTGCCAGGATAATCTTCCTTGTCTTAACCTATGGAATGGCTGTGAGACCTTCCTCTCTTCTTTGCAAAGCTGTCTCACCAGCCTCTCTTCCTGCTACGTCTTTTAATCAATTACTTAGTTATATGTGCATGCTTATATGGGTGCATGCATGAACACTGGTACACATGCTTGTGGAAGCCAGAGGACAGTTGGGTGTTGCTCCCGGAGCCATCCACCTTGCCCTTTTGAAACAGGATCTGTCACTGAGCTGGGGTTTACAGACTGGGCTGAGCTGGCTAGTCAGCCAGTGAGCCTTGGAATCAGCCTGTCTCTGCCTCCTCAGCTATGGCATCAACAAGCACAACCAACCACACTCTGCTTGCACACTTGGGTTCTGAAGATCAAATTCAGGTTCTCACAGCAAGCATTTTACCAACTGAGCTCTCTCCCCACCCACATTCCTGTCTAGGCACCCATGGCAGGCTGGTCTCCAGTCTAGGATCCATCCCTCTGACTCTGGGCATTTGCTTAACACACGTTCCCTTCCTCCTCGCCCTGGATCTCACCCACAGTACAAACTCCACAAAGACACAGTGAATGGCTGTGAAGCAATGTAGTCGATTATCTGCAGAAGTCCCTCACCCATGCTGACCGTGGAACAAGCTTGTCTCCAGCCACCTGCCCACCCCAGCCTGCGCCTCTGCTCCCTCTCTCTCTCTGCAGGTGTGTTCTTCACCTTCCATACCTTCCACTTGGAGAGCGGCCATGACTACCTCCTCATCACTGAGAATGGTAGCTTCTCACAGCCCTTGAGGCAACTGACCGGCTCGAGGCTGCCAGCACCCATCAGTGCCGGGCTCTATGGCAACTTCACAGCTCAAGTCCGCTTCATCTCTGATTTCTCCATGTCCTATGAGGGATTCAACATCACCTTCTCAGGTAATGAGTGTGACCATCCCTGGAGAGAAGAGACCAGAGAGCCATTCTCTCTGTCTGTCTCTGTCTCTCTGTCTCTGTCTCTCCCCCCACCTCTGATGTAGCTCTCCAGTGTCAGGGTGAATGACCTCAATGCTGTAGCTGGAGATACTTAGCTTAGACACAAGGATGAACTTCCCAGGAATGGTCTTGGCATGGGTCAGGAGGTTCATTCTCTGACTCAGGGTACACTTGGTCACCCAGATGGCTGAACTAGAGGAATTCACAAGAGTCCCTTCCTGCTCTTCCTGCTTCACGTGTTCCCCATGACTGACTCCTGTTTTACGACCCCATCAATTACAGAAAGAAAGAGATGAGAGTTAGTGTATCCGTGTTTCAGTCTCATTCAGCGTCTGCATCAACGCTAATCTCAGAATGATATATATTTAGCTCTGTACTTGGGAATCCTGAAAAGAAAACTCTTTCTTGGCATTTGAGGCCTTTACTCCCATTATCAGCTGTTCCCTCCACCCTCATCCTGAGGTACCCAAGGTCTTCCACATCAGGGGGACAGAAGTACTGATGGACTCCTCCTTAGCTCAGCATAGTCTCTGCTGCCCTCTTTACAGAAGTCTCCAGGCCACCAGCCTGGGCAGGGCTGGCCAGTAGGGCCCTCTTCCCTACTATGAGGAATACTGAGCATTGAGAGATGCCACAACCACATTGTCACTAAAGACATCGCGCATGTCCTTGGCCCATCATTGCCACCCACCCATCCACTGTGCTCATCATTGGTCACAAAGCCAGCCTGCCAGAGGAAACTTCAAGAGGGCTTTTGGAGTCAGGATCCTAGTGCAGGTCACAGACCCTGACCCCCTGAAAATGGCTGATTGTGCAAAGCTGATTAGTGCTTGGGGAGATTCCAGAGCACCTGCCAGCCCCAGGTTCCAGGTTCAAATGGAACTACAAGATCAGGGCAGAGGGAGGACTCTCAGAAGTCCTCTGTGGAGAACTTCTCCCAGATTCCGAGCCCCCATAATAAGGCCTCCCAACATTTCTCTCGGCCTGAGCCCTCGGGATGGCTCTTCTTTTCCCCACACTTGTTGGGAGCTAGCATGTTGTAGTCTCGGGTTTTATCTCTGGCCCTTTTCCCTGGTGCTGGGGCTGTCCCAACTGTCTGCGCCTAACACTCGCACTGTCTTCCTCTGCAGAGTATGACCTGGAACCCTGCGAAGAGCCCGAGGTTCCAGCCTACAGCATCCGAAAGGGCTTGCAGTTTGGTGTGGGTGACACCCTGACCTTTTCCTGCTTCCCCGGGTACCGTCTGGAGGGCACGGCCCGCATCACGTGCCTGGGGGGCAGACGGCGCCTGTGGAGCTCGCCTCTGCCAAGGTGTGTTGGTAGGTGGTCATGTGCTTTCCTTCTGCTTCCCTTATTGGGTGGGCCAAACTTAGATTGAGGCAGAGGGCTGCACCCAACTGGGAGGCTCATGGGCCTGGGTTGAGGGTCCATACAGCCACACTTACCTGCAGGGGGACCTTGGACACGTAGCCTAACTATCTCTGTAAGATGTAGAGGAATCCGCTCTACAGCCTGACCTGGCCTTTGCCGAGCAGTTTCGGTAGGCTCTGTGGTACAGCTGACCTCAGTATGCTCACATCCAGCCATTAGCACAGGCCTTGGCTTTCAGATGCCTCTTGCAAAGCAATATGGCAGGGGCCATAGTGGAGGATCCTTTACTCAAAAGGAGCCCCAATAGAGCTGTGTATACGTGTCTGCTCTTGGAAAATCCCTAGGAAGACCCTCCACCCAGGGAGGGGGAGGGGCAGGAGCCGGGATCAGTTATGATGTGCCTACCCCAGTCCAGCTTCTAGCGCCTGGAGATGCAAAAAGTAAACACCACAGAGAGACTCCCCACCTCTCACCACCCCACTCAGTGGCAAACACACCAGGAACACAGAGATGTGTATGTGTATATGTATATACTGTGTAGCAAAGAAAGTGTCCAGTGGAGGCTGCTTCTTTGTGATGGTGGACAGGAAGGACCCCTCTAGTCAAGGGTGTTTTAGCAGAGATGGGGAGGAGCTGGACCTGAGGAGGTAGAGTAGAGCAGACCTCAGCCATGAGACTGCTTGGTGTTTGAGGAACAGCCAGGAAGTCAGCTGGGCAGTCAGCTGGGCGAGGGTGGTAGAGGAAGTAGAGATAGAGGAAGGCAGGGAGTGGGCGTGGCGTTGGCACCAGACTGGCCTTCATTGTTGCTAGAGTCTAAAAGAAGGTTGATCAGTGCTCTGGGCCCAGAGGGAGTGGAAAGTAGGGTGACACCCTAGGAGGTGGGGACAATTGTTACTGTGGACTGAGGTTCTGTTTGTTCAGGGCCCTCAGTGTTGGACCCAATAGAACACAGGATGAATTAGTGAAGTACTCACCATGCCCTCTGGTAGCCATGGAGCTCTTAGAAAACATAAGGAACAGAGCAGAGTAGCGTGCATCCATTAACAGTGCCCAGCATCACCAGTGCCCATGAGGTGTTAGGGTTGTGACTCAGCGGTAGAGAGCTTGCAGGCAGGAGGTTCCCTGGTTCAATCATGAAGTGGAGAGGAAGAGAGAGAGAAAAAAAGAGAGACAGAGACAGAGGATGGAGAAGGAAGAAAAGAGGGAGGGAGAATGCAGGGAGAGGAGGGGGGAGGGAAGGAGAAGAAAGAAGAGGGCTGGAGTGATAACCTAGCCAGTCAAATGTTATCTCGCAAGCGTGAAGACCAGAGTTCAGTCCCCAGCACCCACATAAGAAAGCCTAGCATGGTAGCACACACTTGTAATCCCAGCCTTGAGAAGGCAGAATCAAGTGGATCCCTGGCCACTCAGCTTAGTACCTTGTCAAGCTCGAGGTTTATTGGACCCTGTCTCAAAAACAAACCAAGGTGGACAATAGTGCTAACACTGACCTCTGACTCCCACACATATACACGAGCAAGTGCACAAATGCAAAACCAGAAAAAGAAGAGGAAAGGTCAAAAGCAAGCACACCCTAGAGGTCAGCCCTGCCCTGGACAACGCCATGGGGCCCAGGGCTCTGCAGAGGGCAATTGCTCAGGCTTTGAAACTGGACTGGGCCTTTCTGAGCAGGCGCATAAATCAAGGTCAGGCCTCTGCTCTGCCAATTACCAAACCATTAGCACCACCAGAACCTTCGCCCTGGCTTCCTCATGGATAAAATGGGGCTAATCCCATCTGACCATTTTGGATGAGGTGAGGTCGTTGTCATAAGCCACAGGGAGCCATGTAATTGTCACTTTGCCAATACCATCTTTATCGTTTTATTTATGGATTAATGACTTGTCATTAGTTTGCCAATAATCTTTTACAAATTCAGAGGAGGAACATTCAGACAACAAAGCTGCCACAGAACTCACCCTGGGGACAGTCCAGTTCAGACCTGACCACCAGCAGCTGCCCTCGCATTTGGAAAACCCCCTCCGTGAGGGCCTTGAAGAGGGTTTGCCTCCAGGCCCCCAGATGCTTACCCTGCTAAAGCTCCTGCCTCTCCAGTCTCATTATACCAACTCATCCTTTAACTCATTATTCCAATTACTGTTTGTTCACGACACCACACAATATTTTCATTATTGCATTTGTCTTCTGTTTCACATGGTATTAATAACGTGCGGCGATTATAATCACCTCTAATTACAACCAGCCCTGCAGCAGAGACTCCTGCCAGAGTTATGGCAGGCCTGCCCACCTCGGGGGTGCTTCCACTTGCCACCTTCATTGTAAGGTGTCACTTAGATGATTTAGCCCACTTGATGCCACCAGGAACATTTATTCCCAGTCACGGAGTGTACAAACAGCCCTGCACGCTCTAAAGCGTGGTGTGACAGCATGATCCAGCCCCTGACCTCAGGGGCTCCTGCATTTGATGTGGAAGGGACAGTCTTGACCCTAGGAGGGGACCCTAGTCTGAAACAAGAGATGTGCTCCTGTCCTTGGAAGCCCCAAAGCGATGGAAAAGGCCTAACCCTCCACTTCAGGAGCCTCAGACTGATGGATAAGATACAGCCCCTGCCCTTACTGAGACCTCGTCTGATAGAGGTGGCAGAAGTCACAGATGTCTGAATCAGCAGAGGCCCTTTCTTGGGCATATGCCTGTTTGCCTCTCTGCAATGCTGGTTTGTTTCTATTTACACCTGCGTTTGCTTTCCTGTGGTGTCTGCTCATCTCCCCTGCCTCTTTGGAAACTCTCCCAGAAGCAAGTGTCACATCACTTCCTCCTCTTGTCCCTTCTCTTGTACCTAGAACCAAGGCTCTGGCAGGGAGTCAGGACCTTGTCATTGGGCAGGGACTGGCCACCTATGAGATGAACAGTCCTGTGTCCCTTCTTACCTGTATGCAGGGTATATGGGAGAGATGGGAGGGGCTTGCTAGGCCAGAGATTGGATAGAGCTGGAATGTAGGAAGCCAGGGCTGGGAAGGCAGTCTAAAATTCTGCCAGAGGCCATGATAGAGGAAGCTGGCTGTCATGATGTAGGCAAGGAGCAAGAGGCTTGAAGAACAGTCAGGGCATCGTGAGCCTAAATAGCTAGGACTTTCCCATAAGAACCCTGATAGTCCCAGAGCAGAGAGGATGCCTAGTAGAGGCAGATAAGATGGAATCAAGAGAAAGAACTACACTGAGTGAAGGTCTACCACATGGACCACTCCCTCTGTGCTCCCCTGTTTCAAACCTTACACATTCATTCTCTGGTCTCAGGAAGATACTCTTACGCTCCAGATAAAGAACACTCAGGGAGCTGCTATAACTTCCCTGCCTCCAAAGTCTGTTCACCCCACCGCACCTCGTGCCCCTGCCTAGGTGGAGGGGGGAAGAGAGTGAAATGTGGAGGCGGTGGGCAGTGCTTCAGATAGGTTGTATTAAGCTGTGCACAGCTTTCAGCAGCCCCCCAAGCCTCATCTGAGGGCACCCAGGAATTACGCAGTCCAGGAACATACTTTCAGAGACTGTCAGCAGCTGCTATCCCAGCGTGTCCACCCACCTCGTCCCTTCGGTTTTACATCCCAGTTTGGCACGTTTATCCAATATTTGCTCCTTGTGCTCACTGGCCGTGTCAAGCACTCGAGGGACCCTGTCTCCATTGAGATAAACAAACGAGGTCCTATGCAAAGTCTTGGGAAACTAAAGCAGAGAATAGAATAGGGGCCAGGGAACAGGGCCCATTGATAATTAGAAACTTAGTGGTGACTATGTCTACCTTCAAAGAACTAAGAGTGGTTTTGGGGACAAGCATATGACAAAGGCCATGGAGACTCAGTTCTGAAGGTCTCTATGTGCTCTATGGGTGTCATCTAGCACACTCCCAGCTTAGAGTAACTAGAGCTGGCTAGTGGCCTCTTAGTGGACTTGAAGGTCCTTCCAGCCAAGAGTAAGGGCACAGAGAAGCAGCAGGGAAAAGTGCCACCAGCCGCCACAGAGACATGCTACAAACCTCCCATCTGTCCAGACAAGTAATAAGCCTGCCATCTGGACCCCTATTTCCACCCTTCTGGAGCCTGACTATTTTTAGCCCCGGTGCCTCTTCTGGAATCAGAGTATGACCATTCTTCCATTCATCCGTTTATTCAACAAATATTTATTTTACAGATGTGGGTCTTGGAAATGTACAGCTTCTTCAAGCAGGGCCCTGGTCCTCACATAGCTCAGAGTTTGGATAGGAGATGAATGCAAATGACGGCAAGCCGGGAACAATGTGGCAGGTGCCTTGACACAGGGAGTTACAGAGAGAGCCTCGCAATCAGTAATCCTAGAAGGCCCACGAAGGGTCGGCCCCCAGCTATGCCCTGCCACCAAGCCTGAGTTAGCCAGGCACTGCCCACAGGTAGAAGAGGTGGAACTGTGACAGTCCCCCAAGGAGTCATAAGACAGGGGAGGAGATGGGAATACTAAGAAAGCAAGGAGAAGGTGATACCTGCTGTAAACACAGGCCTGAGAGTAGTGGGAAAGACTATCTGTAGGAGAGGAAACAGGGTTTCCAGAGGCAAGATGGCTTTCTGGGCTGGCGAAAGATGCAGAGGTTTGATAGGCCTGTGCAAAAACTTTCTCAGGGCCTCAGGCCCCCTAACACAGCCCCAAGGAGGTGGCTTTCCTCTTCCTCTTGCTGGGTTGACATTAGGTGCAAGCAGCTAAGTACAGGTTCTTGTGCCTACACTAGGGAAGAAAGTTTGTGTTTGCCTCAATGGTTTGGCATTTGTGACTCTTGGCTGAGACCCTGGTAGAGTGGTTGGGGTGCTTGCCTGGAAGGGTTAGTGATTATTATTTAATGTCATTACTTCCTAGTTCCTGTCTTTGAATACTAAAAGTTCTCCTCTTTCTAGATTTGGCTGTCTCCTTCTCTAGCATCCTTCTGTTGCTATGATACCAACAGATGTAAGGGACCAGTGCTTTATAAACGAACACAGTGAAAGAAGAGGGCATCCAGTGATGTGTTTTATATTTCTACAGAGAAGGGACAAGCAAAGAAAGAAAGATGAAGAAAGCAGGCAGAACTGTAGGAAGATTAGTGCTGGTAACAGTTGGGTAGGCTGTCCTGGAGAGTGTGGGCAGGCAGACAGCCTCGGCATCCCCGTGAGGTTATGCAGAGCTGCAAGTGGCTTTCTGTGTGAGTGGGTTAATCTGTGGATATTGTAATTGTCGTTCCAGCGGAGTGTGGGAACTCGGTCACGGGCACTCAGGGCACTTTGCTGTCCCCAAACTTTCCTGTGAACTACAATAACAATCACGAATGTATCTACTCCATCCAGACCCAACCAGGGAAGGGGATTCAGCTTAAAGCCAAGGCATTTGAACTCGCTGAAGGAGACCTCCTCAAGGTAACGGCAATTGGTTTCCTACAGTGTGTAGGTAATCATGCACAAAGGGTGATTACTTCCCCATCTGTCCCTGTGTGGATGGCCCAAACTCCCCGCTTCCCCGAGTCCTGATGGGTATCCTCACCTGGGAGGAAATGAAGACCAAAAGGGATGGGTGTGTGCTATTAGCACTTGCTTAAGAACTGTCTGCCCTCACAGATGTGTGAGTGGGCTGACCAAGTGATGGGGAGATGGCTCAGTCAGTAAAGTGCCTGCTGTGTATGCATAAGGAGTTTGGGTCCCCACAATGTGAAAGCCCACCATTGTGGGGCCCAGCAGTATTCTGGCCAGCCAGCCTAGCTAATCAGTAAGCTCCAGGTTCAGTGAGAAAGAGAGACACTGCTTCTAAACAATAAATGGAAAAGCTCCCGTGGAAGACATCTGCCACCGGTCCCACCTCAATACACAAGCACATACCCACATGCACAGACACACAAAACATGTACATACACTATGCCACACACACACATGTACACACATAAAAGGATATTTACACATGTACTATACATATGTACACACTTAAAAAAAATAGTGATGAATTCAGTTGAGGCAGTCAATGGATCAGATTTTTCTGGACCATGACCTTAAATCTGAACAAGTAAGAGCTCACAGAATATGTGAGCATGCATATTGTGTGTACACATGCATGTACACACATGTTGTGTATATAGATGTTACATATGTAGTGTTTTATGAGAACATGTGTATATGTTGTATACAGTGTATGAATACATGTATGTATATATTGTGTGGTGTGTGTGTAAGTATACATGTGTACATGTTATGTGTAGGGTCTATGTACTGTTTTTATAGATGTTATGTGCCTGAGTACATATTTTGTGTATAGTGTATGTGTAAGCACATGTGTGTATATTATGTGTGTACGTGTTTGGGGTGTGTAGTGTATATATGTATGTAGATGTGTATATGGTACATGTGTATACATGTTTGAGGTAGGTAGTACATATGTGTGAGTACATAATGTGTGTGTGCCTACATTTTCTTACATACACGTCCGCATGTCTGTTTCACTTGCATCTGCACTACACATCAGCATGCTTTGTGCACATAGACTTACATATGCTGTGAGCATGCAGTAGCTTCACTGTGACAATGGCCTCTGTGTGTCAATAGGCTGAAGGAAGCAAGCTCATTAGGGAAAGAAACGGCAAGGCTCAGATGATAGAGGGAGTTATTAAGAGCCTGAGAGACATCTGTCTTGGATTTCTTTGTATGTGCGTAAGTGGCTGTCGCTGATAATGTGCAGGGTATTCGTGTGTGGGTAATAAACAGCTGAACTTGGAGAATGTACTAAAGAACTGCAGTAATAAAGTGGATTATATGGAAAACATCACCCAGATTTAGTCAGTCTCATCCTAAGCCGAGGAACTTTACTAGCTTATTCTAATACGATTTCCTTCTCGGCAGCC
>CM052702.1:116620331-116660357 GCA_028551405.1 Uromys caudimaculatus
AGAGAGAGAGAGAGAGAGAGAGAGAGAGAGAGAGAGAGAGAGAGAGAGAGAGAGAGATGAAATTACTGAACCCTCTAGAGCAGTAATTTACCTGGGGGTTGCATATCAGATAATTTACGTTACAACTATATTTATAGCAAAAGTATAGTTATGAAGTAGTAACAGAAATAATTTCATGGTTTGGGGTCAGGACAACACAAGGAATTATTAAAGGGTCAAAGCGTTGGGATGGTTAAGAACTGCTCTAGAACAAGCTTCTGGAAACGGAAAGGCAAGGAGATTGGGATGACATTGTTTGTCCCTTTCCTGTCCTAGCTCTTTCCCCCACCTCCCAGGACTCTTTAACCTCTTAGAAAGAACTTAGGATATCAATATATAACAAAAGTGTCTTGGGATTCAAAGAAACTGGCAGTCATAGTTTGCCAAGTGGGACTCAGAGCAGCCCTGCAATCACAATCACCAGGAGGTCATCCTTGCCATCTGGTCGACCTCGACATGGTTCTGCAAGGAGCCCAGAGCATGAGAGTTGCCCCCCCCCCCCAACAACCTCTGCCCTTTGTCTTGGTGCAACTGTCTCACTTTCTACACTGTTCAAATACTCCTTACCTATGCCTCCAAAATCTACTGGTGCAGCCCTGAACAGACACAGGAATCTGTCACTTTCTCCACACTTTACATGTCTCCCAAGATAGTACCAATGTATTCCATGCACTTGACTGATCTCCCAAGACTGAGGCCTCGTATTTCGGACCTGGCATGCTCTCTTGTATATATAACTCCTGACCTGGTCATTACCCTAAAAGCTAAACTTCCCCTGAAGTTTGGATTAGACCACCACCCCTTCTGGTATGTTTTCTATTGCCACCTTACGCTCTTTGATATGGTCCCTGCAGTGAATCTTCCTGCCACCCTGATAGGAGCGAGACAGGAAGGGCCTTAAAGTAAGGTAGCACAGAAAGACAACTCCCAGCTCAAGATGACAAAGGAAACACATATGCATAATTACAGACTACACAGGTTCCCATTATATTAGCTAAAGGTAATTGAAGGGAGGTGGTCTCAACCCTGAAAATCAGGTGAGGGCACCTTACATATACAACTTAACGAAGTTTTTAAAGGATTAAAGATCTAGGCTTATCTGGTTCTCAGCTCTCCAGGCTGGAAGCCCAGGAGCATGGTACTGCATCTGAAGAAGGTTTCCTTGCTTCAACATCGCAAAGGGCATCCCCTGGTGACTCCCATCTTGTGAACTGAGTATCATAGATACCAAGGGAGGGCTGGAGAGATGGCACAGTGGTTCAAGTGCTCCCATACAAGCATGAGGACCCGAATTTGACCCCCAATACCCATGCAAAAAGCCAGGCACAAGCTTGCTAAACCAGCACAGGTGAGGTGGAGGCAAGAGGATCCTGGGGCTCTCTGGCCAGCCATCTTAGCCTGATATGAGCCATCAGTGAGCTCTATGGCCCAAAGAGAAATATCAGAAAGCAAGGTGCATGGCTCTTAAAGAATGACCTCTGGCCTATACACATATGCACACCCACATGCACCCACACCCTTACACTCCCACCCACACCTGCATACACACTCATTAAAAAAAAACTAAAGGAACACCCATGCACAGAGGAGGGTAAAGCCATTGTTGGGGATAAGATCTCAGTCCTCCGCAGTCTTCAGCATGAGTACTAGCCTTGAGAGATAACAGAATCCCTGATTCTGTCCTTGTATGACATCTTGCCTCTCCTTGGCTTCTGCTGATGCTCCAGAGAAAGATGATCAAGAGTTCTCAGGCTCAGTGGGGAAGGGGGTGCCAACATCCCCAACACCCCACCATTGGAAATGCTTCTGAGTGCGGGGCATCTTTGGCTCAGCTCCTGTGTTCCCCCTTAAAATCTGGGGGGGGGGGGGAGTATATTCTCCCACTTCCATTCTTCCTCTGCAATGATGTGCCAACAAGGAAATTAACCAAATATGTGTGAATATTCAGCAGATGAGAAGGGGACCTGTCTGAGGGATCAGGGCTAATTGCCCCTCAGTTTGCCACAAAGAACAGAAACATACTTTAAAAGCTCCTAATTGGTATTCTTCGCAGGAGTTGAGAGAATATTGTATTTATGGCACAAAATAGGCAATAATGAAAACAGCTATCTCAGATGAGGAAAGATTGCATGGAGATGAAAAACATGATCATCCAATTAAAACACCGAACAGAGACAATGAAGGGGGGTGGTAACACCGAAAAATGAAATCAGCTCATTACAGGACGCTGTCGAGAACATCTCCACATCTCAAATAGAAAGGAAGAAGAGGATTCTTTTGTATTAATGATAATGTTGAATCAATCCACAGTAAAATTTGATGTGCCAAATAACATGACTACTAGAAATGTTTTATACACACACACACACACACACACACACACACACACACACACACACACACATACATAGTGACTTGAATAACATGACAGAATAAACTAAACGCAAAGAGAGACGAAGAAAGACAGATGCCTGCTTGACTGTTTACTTGCTTGTTTTGGAGCATCTCCAGGTGCAGCCCCCATTCTCTTGCCTCAGCCTCCCCTATGCTAGGACGGCTGGTGATGTACATGCAGTCCAGGAAAAGATGGTTTCTGAAGATCAGGAACAGGGCATGGTGGTTCAAGTTTATAACCCCAGTTCCTGGGAATTGAGCAGGAAGAATGTCATAAGTTCAAGGACAGCCTCAGCTAAAGCTCCAGGCCAACATGATCAACCAATCAACCCAATCAATCAATAAAATAAAATAAGGAAATGACTAGGAAAAAAAAAAAACTACTGGCAGTAGCATGGTCAGCAAAACCAACTCTTCTTTTTAAAAATGACTAATAAAATAAACCTGGCAGGACTAGTCACAAAAGGAGGCGAGGGATGTGTAATACAAGAGGGCAGGGGATATAAATATAGATGTGGTCTGGATTGTGGTAATCAGGAAATGGGAACAGCTGTGAGCCAAGAAATTAGAAACCAAAAGAAATGGAAACAGGTGTTTGGTAGATTAGCAAATGCTAATGTGTGGGCCTGAGGGGACGCTCAGCAGCCAAGAGTCCCTGCTGATTTTCCAGAGGACCCAAGCTAAGCTCCAAGCACACATAACTTACAGTTCATAACTGCTTAGACCTTCAGCTCCAAGCTACCTACCAGCACCCCCTTCTGGCCTCCACTGGCACTGCACTCACATGCACATACCCATACTAGGATACATGTGACCACATAATTAGAATAGCTTTAAAGGCACTAATATTGGAACATGAGAACTGCTGGGTGGTGGGGGTGGGGGTGCACACCTTTGATCCCAGCACTTGGGAGGCAGAGGCAGGCGGATGTCTGTGAGTTTGAGGCCAGCCTGGTCTACATAGCTAGATCAGGCCAGCCAGGACTTCAGAGAGAAATGCTGTCTCAAAACAAATATGAAGAAGAAGAGGAAAAGGAGGAAGAGGAGGAAGAAGAGGAGGAAGAGGGGGAGGAGGAGGGGGAGGAGGAGAAGGAGGAACCCAAATAAACCAAAAACTCTTTTTAACAAAGTGAAACTCCTTACATCATCTCCCCAAAGCTCCAGGCCAGGCCTAGATCCCAGGCCTAATCCTACAGTAATCACGCTGCTCCAGAAAAAAAGAAAAATAAGGATGGACCTCCCAATAGAAATGGGACACATGAAAGCATAGATGTTAAAGAGAGGAAAGGTAGTTCCCAGAGGCCAGAGGAGGGGGCAGTGGGAGGCAGGGGATGGTCACATGGTACAGAGCCCTACCTGGGGAGAGGTTTTGTTTTGGGAATCTCGCACAAAGAGATGGGTAGAATCCATGTAACAGATTGCATATTTCACAATCTCATGATAAGGAATGATCCGCAGGGCTGGAGAGATTGCTCATTCAGCAAAGTGCCTGCCACACAAGCATGAGGACCTGAGTTCAGAACCCCAGAGCCCACGTGAAAGCTTGGCTCTATCACACTGGTGCATGTCTGCAGTGCAGTGCTGGAACAGGGAGCCCCTGGCGCCTGCTAGCCAGCCCACCTAGCCAAGTTGGTGAACTCTGGTACAGTGAGAGTCTCAGTCTGAAAGAAAGAAGGTAGAGAGGAAAGAAAAGAAGAAAAAAGAAGGAAGAAAAGAAACAGATAGAAAGGAAAGAAAGTAGAAGGTAGAGCCAGGTGTGGCGGCACACACCTTTAATCTCAGCACTCAGGAGGTGAGTTCAAGACCAGCCTGGTCTACATAGTAAGACTATGTCTCAAAGGAAAGACAGGAGAAAAATAGAGAAGGCTTAAGGAAGGCAACAGAGAGAGAGAGACAGAGAGACAGAGAGACAGAGAGAAACAGAGAGACAGAGACAGAGAAAGAGAGCAGTAGTTGAGGTGATGGATATGTTAATTAGCTTCATTTAATTTTTTACCTTCTATTTGTAAATCATAGCATCGCTCCAATTCCACACAGACATAGCTTGTCAATTTACAGTGTAAAAGCTAAAAATTAAAGAACAAAACCAGAAACAAGGTTTTGGCCCTATTAGGCCAGTCTTATTTATGATCATTGATCTGAAAACCCCTAGACAAAATCAGATTGGATCCAGCCAGCATATCAGTGCAAAGGCAGCAAAGCAGGCAGGTTGCCAGGCTGTGATGCTGTGTCAACCCAATAGAAAACATCTCAATGTTATCGTTTAGATTCCCTGCGAGAGACTGCCATTGTCTAGGTCTAACCTCTGGAAACACTGAGACTTTCTTGTGCTTCTGTCTAATATCCTAGGGATAGGTTAGGGAAAAAAGGGGGGAGGAGAGAGGGAGGATTCTCTTAATATATCCCAAAACATCCTTAGATGAAAGCCAGTCAGGATTCTTAAAATAGTCTAAAAGCACAAACTGGGATTTGAACCTTCCGTAGGACAGTGGCCGTTCTAAACACCACAGTACGCGTCAGGTTTAACCAGCAGTTTTCCTGTAGGTTCCCAGGCAGCTGAGAGGCAAGACCAGTGGCCGTGGTACCGTCAACCATACGCGGCATTATGCTGCCGAGCCAAGCCATTACAGTTAGACCCAGACACAACAATGGAAGCTATAAAAATTAGAAAGGAGAGTAGAAAATTGTCTCATTTATTTAGAAGGCACAAATGATTCAACTAATAAGCTATCAGAACCAATAAGACAATTTCAACAAAGCAGCTGGTGTTTCTGTAACCAATTAAAATGTGTAATCAGGAAGATGAAATTCTCATTTGTTATTGAGGCAAAAACTAGAAACCATCTAGAGATTTGTCCTGCAACACATGGATAATCTTTACAAGAAAATTATAAAACTTGAATTTTTTTTTTTTTTAAAAAAAGGACAGAACTGTAATAAGTTGGGGGAAATGCCGTGAACAGAGGATATGAACTGGCGGTCACAGGAGAGCGGTAGAATCGTTGGTGAACGTACTGCCCGCCCAGAAGTAGTCTGGGTGGTGAACCAGGAAAACTAAATGAAAACATGATGCTGTTCCGGATCCATCAAACTGGAAAAGAGCCTGGGACCCGAGACCACTGAGGGTTGGCATGGATATAAAGCCAGGGAAACCGCTGGACGAAGCTGTGCGGTTGGGCAGCCTCCCTCTTTGGAGAACAGTCTGGTGAGATCGGGCCTGAAGGATGGCGGAGCCTGCCCTGAAGCCAGCTTCTTGTTCTGGAGGAACTGAAGCCCACATTTGCAGGCAGACAGGCAGGAATGTCCACAGAAATGCTCGCGTGGGTTACCCTGTGTGGAAAGGTCTGCACGTAGTGGAGTGAGCCACATGCACCTAGACTGTCTTGGATTTCTCAGGAAGACGTTCCCATCTCCTCTATATACT
The DNA here is from genome assembly GCA_028551405.1 of Uromys caudimaculatus. Classification (NCBI taxonomy): domain Eukaryota; kingdom Metazoa; phylum Chordata; class Mammalia; order Rodentia; family Muridae; genus Uromys; species Uromys caudimaculatus. Next base: position 116,626,189 of record CM052702.1, read on the forward strand.
GATACTGGCCCATCAGATGGTAGCCTGTTGGAAATATATATGAACATATACATAGATATTTTAAAGATCTACTTGTTGGATCTACTAGCCTGTTGGAAATATATATATATGTGTAGATATGTAGTATTTTTTAAGATCTACTTCCCAATAACAGAGGAAAATATAAAGCTACCCATTAATAAGTAGAAAATCATTCTATGATGCATTGACAATGTACTTGGTGAGATGGAGCCATGCATTGGAAGATTTAACGTTCCATCAAGGCTTCATTTTCTCAAGTCAGCCCATTTCATATATAACACAGTCTGAATGAGTGACACAGGGCTTTTCTTTGAAGGGGTGTTGTTTTCTTTTTTCTTTTGGAAAACTCTTCAGCATACCTAGGAGAGTGGATATGAGAGAGTGCCTTTCTAAAGGAGACAACTGAGAATTTCTCCTGCATACTTAACCGTGTGATAATGCTACCGTACCTGAGACAGTACAGACAGAGCACAGATGGACAGAAAATGCAACGAGGGAGAAAACTCACCAACAAATCCCGCCTCATGAAATCATACTGGAATTATCTGTGCCACAGAGATGGGTTTTCATTGATGATGAGTGGGATATTTTGCACACAGGGTTTTGAAGCCTAGAATGGTGGTACACACCTTTAATCTGAACACCTAGAGGGCAGAGCAGATGGATCTCTGTGAGTTTAAGGCCAGCCTACCCAGGGGTTTGTTGAATAACTAATGGACCAGGGAGAAAGGTAGAATCCTGCATGATATGCGAAGTAAATTCTGGATGGATTTAGGGCAAAAGTACTGTAGGTAAACACTGGCTTTCTTACTGGTGGTGTTTCTAAGAGTCCCTTACCTGCTTCAGCGAGTACTCTGAAAGCTGCTAAGTAAGTAATCATGTCGTAAGATCGTGTTAATTTTGTGCTGGAAATCCCTATAGCTATTTAAAAAGCTGCTGTGGAAAACTATTTAAAGACTTGAAAATGATATGCCCCGTATTAAGCCGGAGGAGCTGATTGCTGTGTGCATTTATAGGTTGATCTCGTTGTGTGCATGGGCACACTCAGAGGTGCGCCCATACATATGGGAAGCAGAGGCCACTGTCAGGCGCCTTTCTCAGGCCGTTCATCTCTCACTGATCCTGGAGCTTACCCGTTTAGACTGGTTAGCCAGGGAGACCGGGGGTCCTGCCTGCCTCCCTACAGCTGGGGTTAGAGGCACATGCCACCACCACCACACTAAATTGGTGTGGGCAGAGCTCAGGAATGACAGACTAAAGCAACTGAAGAGAACGTTCACAAAGGAATCTGAGTGTGTGGACTAGTGCAGAGTTACATATGCAGAAGAGGTGGGCTTCAAACTGCCGGTAGAGGGTTCTTTACAGGCAGGGTTTGAAGCCTGGCATGGTCACTCACGTCTGAATTTCGGCTCTCAGGGTTAAAGCCTGGCGCACGCGCGCACGCGCACTCACGCACACACACACACACACACACACACTCCGTAGAACACACAAGCTTGGGATGATCTCCACAGGAGCACTACAGGTTTGAAAGCTGTTTTCTTTCCTTTGTGCTTTTCTGCTTTATACATTTTTTTCTGCAATGAATATTTTATCGTAATAATACAAATAACCTTTTGGTCCTTAATGGGTTAGAATAAATTATGCTTTGAGATTAAGAGGGGAAAAAATCCCACACCCGTTATACTTATTAATTAACAATAATTTCTTAATACCACCATACATCCAGGGAATGTTGAGATCTCCAAATTATCTCATAAATGTCATCGTATATTTTTGGATTTACAGTTTATTTGAGCCAGGCTCCACATAAAACCTGCTTGCTGGATTTGCTGATTTGTTAACCTGTAGCGTTTCCTGTCTCTCTTCCCTTTTCTCCTCTAGCTTCTTTGTTGAGGGGTGCATCTGCTTGTTCAGTAGCATTTTCTGCATCCCGATTCTGATTTCCACCTGCCCAGTGTATTGATTTTTTTTAAACTGAACTTCTGGCCTCAGTTTTCCCTATTAGGTGGAAATTGGATACAAAGACTCAGTTTTCCGGGTTTGATATTTCCGGGTACAACAACCCTACATTCAGTGTTCTGTTCTCCTCTAAGAAGCACCTGCTATCTGGTTTCTTAATCAATCATCAGCATTGATTCCAACAGATGTTTTCATGGGTTAAAAAACATGTTTTGTGGCACTGAAGATAGCTCAGAGGGTAAAGAGTTTGTCATGCAAGCATGAAGATCTGAGTTCAAATCCTTTGAACGTGTATAAAAGCTGGATATGGCCATGTACATCTGTATTCCTGCAAGATGGGAGGTGGAGACAGGAGAATTCTGGAAGCTCCCAGGCCATCTAGTTTGGTGTATGCAATAGAAAACAAGAGTGAGCCTGAGCAAACAAGAAATCCTGCCTCTAATAAGGTAGGAGGTGAGGCGAACACCAAGACTGATCTCTGGCCTCTAACCCACACCATGAGGCGCGCGCACACACACACACTTTTTGGACACAACAGTGGTCTCAGCTGTTTGAAGTGGTGTCACCTCAGAATGGAAGCCCGGGATTCTTATAGAATAGTCAGGTTCTAAAAGCCTCCACAGAATTCTGCACTGTACAGCACTGTCGTGGGCAGGAAGAATGGCTTGGCCTCTAAGATGGAAGGGCAGAGCTATTGCTCCAATTTGCTGGCAGCTGGCACCACACTGTGTGCCATGCACAAACATTCATCTCCCACCCATAGATCCCATCTTTGATATTTACCAAAGCGCCAGGGGTCTCTCACTCAGTCACAACTTCTGTTGTTATTTGTACAACTATCTAGAAAAGAGCAGCCACCCCGAGACCTGGGGAGCCAGTTCATTATTCTAATGATTGCTGCCTTTGCTGGTACTCAGAAGTTCAGGGGACAGATGGGAATGAGGGAAACCAGATGCCAGCACTATTCCCCTATTGGCAAACCCAGCAGGCCCTGGCTGGATCTCTTATTATGCCAGGAAGGGGCAGAGGCTGGCCCTGGGGAAAGGCAGGTCACCATAACATGGTGGTCATTTTTTAACTACATCCGGCTTGCACCCTAGTGACCATGCCCAGTAGAATGACCAAGGCAGGCCACTGCCACAGGCAGCCAGGACAGTGTCTGTGTCATCTACTGGAAGGGCAAGAGTTTATATTGAGTGATGCACGCATGCTGTGTGCTTTCAGCCTAGCTGTCTACAGAAACAGATGGCTGGGGGGAATCATGCAGCCCCAGCCTGGCCTCCCAAGGCTGCTGAAGAGTGGGCCAGTAACATCTGAGCAATGAGAAAACAAGCAGATTGCCACAGGAAGGTTAGAGTAGCAACTGGCTCCCAGAGACTAGAGACACACTGGGCACAGTGCTAACAGCAAGGGGAAAGAGGCAGCTAACTCGGAGGCTGGCTTCACTTTGCCACCTTTCCAGCATCTGATGGCTACCTGCCACTCTAGCAGCTGATAAAGATGCTACACACTGGAAATGTGGGCCGCAGGGTGAAAAGACCTTATTTGAAATAGACAACTCTAATGTCATTGGATTGGGGTCTCTGCTATCCAGGTCTATGATGGCACTAACAACTCCGCCCGTTTGCTGGGGGTCTTCAGCCGCTCTGAGATGTTGGGAGTGACTTTGAATAGCACATCCAGCAGCCTGTGGCTTGACTTCATCACAGATGCAGAAAACACCAGCAAAGGCTTTGAACTTCAATTCTCTAGTAAGTCTTTCTTGGGTCTGAATAGACTGTGAAGTCAGACTTTTCCATTTTACTCAAATGAACTTGTTTGCCCAGTAGACAATTAGTAACTAACAAGTGGAGACAGAAAATGTGTTATGTCCATACAATGTGGTATGTCCATACAGTGGAGTATTACTAGGCAACCAAAAGGAAAAAGCGATTCATGCTTTACCATATATGAAGCTTTAAAACAGTGGTTCTCAACCTCTAATTCTTGATCCCTTTAGGGTAGAATGACCCTTTTGCAGGGGGTCACCTATCAGTTAGCCTGCATATCAGATATTATGATTTGTAACAGTAGCAAAACTACAGTCATGAAGTAGCAATGAAGGTAATTTTATGGTTGGGGTCACCACAGCACGATTAGCTGTACTGATGGATTGCAGTGTTAGGAAGGCTGAAAATCACTGTTTTAAACATGAGCCTGGGCAAAAGAAACCAGACGTAAAGGCCACACATTTTAAGAACATTCCCAGGGCGGACACATAGAGACAGAAGGGACATTGGCTGCGGGAGTGAGGGGAAATAAAATTTCTTGAGAGGACAAAAGTTGCTGTACAGCTGTGACAGTAACCTCACCAAGACATGAGGGTGAGGGACAGTGGGCTGTTCACTACTTGAGATGGTCGACTTGTGTTATAGTGACTCCAGTAGCCCAGTGGGCCTCCTCGGGATTTCCCTCACCTGGGTGCGGAGATGTCTCCTGCAGGGATCTTTCCCTGTTTCAGAAGTGGCTCCATGTAATGGGATTAAATAGAGTCACATTTGAATTCCGTTTCTATTAACTGAAAACGGTGTGAATCTCAGACAATTTGGTTAACCTTCCCAAGTCAAGACTCTCAATTGCAGAGCGCCCATAATTACACCCACGTGCAAGACCCCTATGAATAACAAATGTGAGGCGAGGTCTTTGGAGTCCCACGGAGTAAAGTGAGGGATCATGGGAGCCTCTCGCCTACAACACAGCTGCATGCATGGCAGCAATGTCCCTGTGCTACTGGGTCTCCTCGCAGTGTCCCAGTGAGCAGAACGGAAGCCACAGATCCCACTCACTGGATGCTACACCGTCAAGCAAAGAAGTAGAAAATCCAGCCCAAGCTTGCATACTATTAAAATCTGCATCTCATTTGCATTAAGCAGCAGAGAAATACTCTGTCCATAGAGAAGGGAAATAGGGCTGGGTAAGGAGCCTGAGGCTGGCACACCCGCAGTGGTAGCCAGGGTCCCCTCCAGATTGGAACTGGAGGGGAGGAGAGAAGCAATGTGGCTCTGTTACCATGGTTACTGTTCCGTCTCCCCCGCCCCCCAGGTTTCGAGCTCATCCGATGTGAGGACCCAGGGACCCCACAGTTCGGCTACAAGGTTCACGATGGAGGTCATTTTGCAGGGAGCTCAGTGACCTTCAACTGTGATCCTGGCTACAGTCTTCGGGGCAGCGAGGAACTGATGTGTCTGAGTGGTGAACGCAGGACGTGGGACCGACCACTGCCCACCTGTGTCGGTACGTTGCCTCTTGGTTTGCAAGGAGCTTCTTGATCCTTCCCTAACCTGAGCTCCAGCCCTGGCTTCAACAAGGACATCCAGGGCCGTGGGTCATCAACCAGGATCGACTCTGCCTGTTAGTGAGCACCGTGGCTTCTCCATTTCCTCCAATTCACACCTCAGTGCACAGGCAGTGGAGAAGTGGTAGGGGTCTCTGTCTGAATGAAGAGGTGACTTCAGGGTTTCCTGCCACACCAAGATTCAAATGAGCTTCCAATTCACTCTAGGTCTCAGTTTCCCTATAGGTAAAATGAATTCGTGTTCCCTCTTTCAGCAAAATTCTGATAGACTAAGATAATGAGCTAGATCTATCTGGTCTTTTGCTTAAAGAAGATGGTGGTGCGAGCGTGCACCTTCCCTTCCTAAGCCTCTAGTTCTTTGAGTTGTCAGCAGACATTCCTTGGAGGCTTTGTGCTTTTGTCACAAGACCAGAGACAGTGGTCCAAGACCGAATGGAAAAATACACAGACTGCTACCATTCTGTCTGTCTGACCTCTTCACTTCCCTGCTGCTCAGAATTCTATGGCCCTACTCATCGTATTTTCCCCAAACCAGATCTTGCCAGTCAGGCCTCCTGTGCCTAACACCCACAATGCACCTGTACAGCACAGGTGGATCTGATGAGAAAGAAAGATCCACTGGGGGAAACCATGAGCGCCCACCAAATCACACATACTAGAAAGAGGCAGGCAGGTGTCTGGGTATGTGGAAGCAGAGAAACAAGAGGGGGGAAAAAAAGAAAGTCTGTCCCTGCCACTGGAAAGCCCATGATCTACCAAAGAGAGCTGAAGCACAGACGGACCATTGTCAGGAAGAGTCCTGACCATAGAGCTCTCTTCTGAGTCTTTTGACAAATTGAGAGAAGTGTGTACTGGGATTAACAGTTCCACTGAGACTTGGGAGGGTAGATAAGATCTCACCATTGGGAGGGTTAGGTGCTTAGGTAGATGGTCTAGCCTGAGCACATATGGAGCCAACTGGATGAACAGCACAGTAAGAAACCTTGGTGACCATGGTTGGTCCTGTTCCCCTGGATAACTACATTGTCACGGGGTCTCCACGTGACACACAGAAGGTCAACACAAAGAATTTCAACCCAGAAAGTAGACAGTAGCAGTCCATAGACAGCCCTTTTGGTCTTCTTCCTTTGTTACTGAGGTTGAGACAGGCTGTAGGCTTGTCTCTGCCCTCCTTCCTCCTTCATTCGTGTGTGTGTGTGTGTGTGTGTGTGTGTGTGTGTGTGTGTGTGTGTGTGTGTGTGTGTGTGTGTGTGTGTGTACATACCATGTTGAGGTTAGAGGTCAGGAAGGGCTACTGAAGCGACTGTTGCAGCTTTTACTATTCAAGTGTTTCCTTCACTGATAAGGAGAATACACTCTGAGCCTGGCCGCCAAGGCTCCAGGATGGGGGGAAAAGGGAAGGCCAGGAAAAGTGGAACCTCAAGGGGTCACTGCTAGTGAATGCTGCAGACTAGCATACTCCAGCCCTCCTGCCCTCCTGCCAGCCCTTGAATAAAGTGACCCCGTAGGGAAGGAAGAATCTAGGCTCCAGGGAAGCTCTCCCCAGGGCTCCTGTCTCCAAACACCCGCCCTCTAAGATGGAAGCCAAGGTCATGGTTGATGGCCTCCCACTCCCAGCTTCTTACTCCCAAGCAGACTGTCAGTTCCCCTCACTCCCCTCCACAGACTCATTTACCTCTTGCCTTTCAAGCAAGCTGGACCTGCCCACCCTAGCAGCAGCTGCAGCACAGAATGGAGGCCCAATGGGGACCGCCAGAACAAAGGGCCTAGTCTCCTGAACACTTGCTGGAAGTAGGTCCCTCCCACATTCCTTCCTTAGGGGTCCCAGGTGAGCCTCAGGGTCAGAGTGATGCTTGCTGGGTCAGCCACAGTGACGGGTGAAGGTCACTCTCCCCTCTGATTCTTTGGACCCATCCTCTCCTGCGGTTAGCTCCTTGCTTAACCAATCGCTCCCTTTGCTAAGCAGCACAGTCCTGAACCTCTTCACTTTCCCTCATGCTTCCTTGGTTCAGAAACAGTAATTTTCCTGGGAGGCAATAATCTTCTACTCACTGAGCCATGCATCCATTCACTCGGTAAATACTTATTAAGCGTCTGTTGTGTGCCCAACACTCTACCGCACACTCAATGTGCAGTCAAAGACAAGGTCTTTGCAGCCACGAGCCTGGTCTGGCAGGGGAGAAGGACACTATTCTAACGCACCTTTGATATACTCATTCGTTCACGCCAGGCTGAAGACACAAAGGACTATAGTATCCACTCTACCTGAGTGGGGGAGGGCATCACAAAAGTGGCATAGGGAGGGCACTTACCAGGTTGTTAGTTCAAGCAGAGGCTGTCTGGGCTATGGAGTTAGTTGATCAGACTTGGCAGGACCAGGGCTCCTTCTAGAGTCAGGGAGGCCAAAAGAAAGGCAACCCGAGGTTGCTGACTTTGATCCAGAAGCATGGCACAGTCTTCTCTTTGGAAGTCCCTCAGATAGCACTGTACCAGATCAGAGGTGGAGAGGGCCCAAGCCGAGACTCTAGCATGGGAGACAGAGTAGGGATGACATGGAAAATGTCTCAGATTTAGAGACGGAGTCTTAGAAGTAGACCTGACTAGAGGAGGCTGCGGCTGAGGGAGCCTCTGATACAGAGCACAGGTCACTCCTCTGGTTTCCTTGCCTCAAGGTTCAATCCTCTGTGTCCCTCTGAGCTTCTGCTGCAGCCTTCTCCCTCACCTTTGTCAAGAGAGTTCATCCCCACGTGTACACACCGCACTTCTTCCAGCTGCAGAACGAGTTCACAACAGCCTAGTATACATCGTCTTTAACACCCCATGCTCGCTCAGCTCCCTAGCCCCAGAGTCCACCACTGCACATTCCCAGCCTGTGCTACCACAACGCCTTCTTCTCTCCCACTGCGAGGTCTCTTCCTCCCGTCCTTCCCAGCCTCCCCTGCGACCATCTGGCTCCTCCTTCAAGGTGCATTTGAATCCACGCCCTCCCTAACTCTCTGTCCCGCACCAGGGAGGAACCTGGCCTCTTCCTCCGGAGCCCCAGCACTCGCTAGGATGACCCATGTGCCAGGATGGGCAGATGTTCGGTGGTGTCTCCTCCACTGGCCCTGATCTGGATGGAGAAAGACTGAGTCTAGTCAGCTGTGTGCTCCCTGGCAGCTGTCACAGGTCCCCTTGCTTCACGACCAGGTGCAAACTCCTTCCTGCTCTGCCTCCAGCAGCTCCAAGGAATTTGGTCATAGAGTAGGCAGCTAGTCCTCCCCTTGGGGGCTAGTTGATTTACAAGTTTATTAACCCATTGAAAGTACACAAGTCAGTTGTTTTTGTTCATCCCTGGGCCTGTATCACCATTTCCCCTCAGTTTTGAACAGTTCTCCAAAAGGAAAGTCTACTGCCCATTAGCGGTCACTCCATATTCCCAGAGCCTTGGTAGACACAATACACCTTCCATTTCTCTTATTCTGGATATTTTGTATTAATGGAATTACACAATGCATAGTCTTTTGTGTCTGGTTTCTTCCACTTAGCATCTCCTTATAGAAATCTACATCTTAGCCGCCGTACATTCTTTTAAATGGATGACTAACATTCTGTTAGAGACATGCGCACATTCTGTGTTTCCTTTCTTCAGCTAATGGACACTGGGTTGTCCCCACTTGTTGACTACTATGAATAACACTGCTAAGAACATTTATATTCAGGCTTTGATGTAAACATATGTTCTCACATCTTCTGAGAGAAGAGTTACTATCTATCGGATGGTGACTTACATTTAACAATTTTAAGAAACTACCTAGCAGCTTGCTTCCCAAAATGGCTACGTCATTGTACATTTTTCTACCAGCAATATGAAGACTCTCGTTCCCCCACAGCCTCACCCACACTAGATGTTTTATTACCAACACTCGCCTGTCAATCATAACCATCCTGGTGGGAATGAGGTGACTGTGGTTTTGATTTGAGGTTCCGTAACAATTCCAAGTTGCAGCAAGCCTCTCCTCACCTTCATGTTGGCCATTCCTAGATCATCTTTGGAAAAATATCTATTAACATCTTTGGCCGAGTTTTTAATTGGGTTGCGTGTCATGTATTATTGAGCATTAAGAATTCTTTTGATTGCGTGTACTAATCTCACCTGGAGAGCTCTTCGCGTGTTCTGCTTAAGCGTCTGGAATGGGCTAGAGGGACTTGGGGGTCATTCAGTGACTGCTGGATGCTCAGACCACCCCATGATACTGTTGCAATTTCTTTCAGCTGAGTGTGGAGGGACAGTGAGAGGAGAGGTGTCAGGGCAGGTGCTATCGCCTGGGTACCCGGCCCCCTATGAACACAATCTCAACTGCATCTGGACCATCGAGGCAGACGCTGGATGCACCATTGGGTAAGTGTCCAGAGCCAACAAAGAAACACTTGCCACTTGTTGTCAAGGGGAGCTGTCCCCAGCATTGTTGACAGACCTCTAGCTGTTGTTGGGATGCTTCTACCTCTGCTGGAGGCTTGTGGGATCAATAGTGGCCATAGTGACCTTAGGTTTGGACTAGGCATGTGGAACTCAGCCTCAGCCTCATGGGGACTGCATCTAAGGCCACACAACTCACTGCTGGGACATTTCTACTATAGGGCAGCAGGGGCCCAGACTTGACGCTCCACAGCCCAGGTTTGGATCCTGGTGACAGTACCAGTCCTCAAGGCCAGTCCCAGTCTGCTTGATCTGTGTGAGCTAGGCAAGTTGCTTCTGTCTTCCCTCTCTGCATCCTCATCTGTAAAATGAGGAGAAGTGTTCATATTTCAGGGCTGTGGGGAATTAAGTAACAAAAGCCAGCAGTGTCTGGCGTTGACACATTTTCTTCCCAGGACAGCTCCCTTCCCAAATCAACACGTGACTCAGGAACTCCTTAGAGTTGCAGGCCACCAGAGAACAAAGGAGCGTCTCCCACTGACAGATGTGCGGCCTCTCTAGTGACCTCTTCCTAACCACCCTATTGATTATGGTCCGATTGTACATGAGGAAGCTAAGAGTTCACGAGAAAGTGCTATGTGCCTAAGCTTTGCAAGCTACAGAAAACTGGAGAATGCCCCAGATCTTTCCAGATCTGCACACTATATCACAGCGCTGGCCAGGGTGAGCCTTGCGCTATATGGTTCAGAGAAGGTAGGAGGCAGAGAGAAGGTTGGAGTGGCAGTGTGCTTGGAGGTATGGAAGGAGGCTGGATGAGAGGGCAGGCTGGCTGGAATAGGGGCTGCATACGGGTAAGGGCCAGATGGGATTAGAGTGGCCTGGGGAGAGCCTGAAATGCTAATAAGAGGGAGGCATGGGCAGTCTTGAGCAGAGTTGGTCCACCAAGGTTATTAGCAGTACAGAGAGCTCATAGGAAGTCACCATCAAGGAGGATTAGGGATAAAGAAGGAGCCATGAAAGAGTTGTGACTAGCAGGGTTTTCAGTAGGAAATGTGATTGCATTACTGAGCGAGATATAAGCGTTCATATTCCCTGGTTTGCACCACTCACTTAGAATTAAGGAAATACAGTGCTCACCCTGACCACGTTTTAGAGCTATACCCCATGACATGCCAGTGGCCCACACGGGAACTTAGGATGTCATAAAGTGACAGTGCTGCCTGAATGACCTTCCGGACACTCACCAGGCTCTCGGACCCCTGATGAGGTCCGTTGGCATGTCAGAGTGACAGCGGAGCACTTCATCCCAGCCTTCAGGGCCACCGGGGCTGCAGCTGACAACTTCGTGTTGTTTCTCCCCACTTGTCTGTAGTGACAGCCTGGGAAGGCGAAGTTGCTGGTGTCCCCATATGTGTGTGCTCACAGGAATGAATGAGCGGGAAGAACTGGGATGTACAGGGAGTCGTGTGGTCCCTGACTCTGTAATGGACCCTTGGTAACTAATGACCAAGCTGTGAATGCTGAAGGATGAATGGCTTTATGGCATGCATATGCAAATCAGAAGTTCTCCTCACCTCCTGAATGGAGCACCATTCATTCATTCATTCATTCATTCATTCCCTCCTGCGACAACTCTGTTACTAAGTAGAGGTTCTGTCCTTTCTGTCCAAAAGGGAATCCTGCAGGCAGGCGCAGAACAAGGTTGAGGGGAAAGGAAATGTAAAAGCCTCTCAGGAGGCTCAGAAAGTCATCCTGGAAAAGTTAACACCAGAGCTGGGCCCTCAGCAATGCTGAGAAAGTTACCAGGTAGCCAAGGAGGAAGGCCAGAGGCAGGGAAGTAGCTTCCCAGCCAGGCAAGGTGTTTTCCCCATATCCATCCCCCTGCAGGAAGGAGCCGGAGCTGGGAGTGATTCCCAGCCTGGATGAAGTCCCATGATTTGGGGGCTGGTAGAGCAAGGGCTGCCACAGCAGAAGGCCTTGAGCTGCATGCTTAGTTTGGGCATCTGGCAGTTTTACAGAGAGTGGGCTGAAGGGTCAGGCTGCATCGGGGGAGTCCTTGGGGGAGGCTGTCTCTAGGGTTTGCTGGGTGAGGAGACCTGGACCAGGTAGCTGCAAGTGAGATGAGGAAGAAGGGGCCAATTTCAGAGGATGTGCAAGCGCTCCTGCCAACTCCCTTCATTCTCAGTAAATACGAAAAGTGATGGCTTCTCATTGGCCAGTTTGGTGCTGCAAGAAAGAATACCTAAAACACACAGACAGGCTGGGACAGCAATAACTAGCACATGCCACTGCTTGAGGGTGGTTGGGATTTTATCTCTTCTGTCTTCTTTCTCTTTCCTCTGAAAATCACTCTTTGGCTAAAATACTCAAAAGTCCATTGGAGACATGTCGATGCTTGGGCTTGAAGTATTTTTGACCAACACTGTCCAAAGAGAAGGCATAGCCAGGCAGTGGTGGCGCGCACGCCTTTAATCCCAGCACTTGGGAGGCAGAGGCAGGTGGGTTTCTGAGTTCGAGGCCTGCCTGGTCTACAGAGTGAGTTCCAGGACAGCCAGGGCTACACAGAGAAACCCCGAAAAAAAAAGAAAAAACAAAACCAAAGAGAAGGCATAGCCCACATCAGCATCCAGAAGGGTTGCTCCAAAGCTTCCTTAGGAATTAAGGCTTTGGAGCGGGGGTAGAAGGAGGCACAGGCAACAGATTCAAGGGGAACAGGGAAAGCTTGGGAAACAAGAGGGACTGGGAGCAGAGTGAGGACAAGTTCACTGCTAAGAAAAGCCAGCCATGAAGTGGAGGGGAGGCCAGAGGCTCAGGTCAAAGTCAACACAGCAGATACCCTCTCCAGAACAGAGCAAGAAATAGGATGCCATGGGCTGACTATGTGTGCATGCCCCACTCGTGTGTGTGTGTGTGTGTGTGTGTGTGTGTGTGTGTGTGTGTGTGTGTGTGTGTGTGTGTGTGTTTATACACGAGCAAAGGGACATAGACTATGAAATAGTTGGGCATGCAAGATGGCTCAGTGGGTAAGGGCACTTGTCAAGTCTGACATCCCAAGTTCGCCCTCCAGGCTTCACATGGTGGGAAGAGAGAACTGACTTCCCCTATAACAGGACTCCCTCAGATCCACCAGTGACATAATTAATGACACAGAGGCATTTTAGTATTTTAAGCTTAGGCCTTTTGCTGGACAGTCCCCTGACTTTTCTAAACTTAAGTCACTATGTCCCGCCTCGTGGCCAGCTCTACCTCTCTGCTCTGTGCTAGCCCCATACGTTCACCTCTGGGTCTACTGGCCAAATCTCCCAGCATTCCTCTCTCTGCCTGGAAGTTCCATCTTTTACTTCCTGCCCAGATATTAGCCGTCAAATCTCTTTTACAGACAATCAGATACAATTCTAGATTGCCTTAGGCAGGTGAGGAAGAACAAATATTTACAAAATGTGAGACCCATGATGGGCCATAGACATAACAAGACCAAGATGCTGCCAGCATTTAGCCCTCCGCCTGTACGGAATTAAGCACTGAATACACAGGGACACACCTTCGTACAGTACACCCCAACATCCCTGAGTTACTTCCTGACCTCCACAAGCATGGCATGGCACATGCACACACATACACAACAAGTAAATAAAAACTTACAAAGAATATGAAGATAGCACCAGCCCTCGCTCAGACAAGCTTCTCACAGCCATAGTTACCTCCATAGGAACCACTGCTAAGTAGGCAGAGGTCTTCCAGCCACCCTGAGAGATGCTGAGAGTGAAAATAGGGGGGGGCAGGACACTCCTGCCTGGAGTCCACACCCATCTCCATCTTCCTTCTGCACGTGTGCACATTGCACAGATGTGTGCACATCTGTGTGCACATCTCCCCATTTCCTCTCCTTCTCTCTTCCTTCCCCCCTTGGTCCCTTCTCCTTCCCTCTTTTCTTCCCCAGTTCCCTCATTCTTTCTCTCTTCTCCCCTCCTCTCTCTGCCCCTCTCCCTTTCCCTCTCACCCCTCACCCCTCCACTTCATCCGCCCTTGAATAACCAGCCACTAAGTGAAAGGAACTAATAACTGACCGATCTGAAGGGACCCTTTGTGTTTGAGTCCCATGTAGGTTTTTTTTCCTACTTGGATTTTTTTTATTAAAAAAAAAATAAAAGGCCAGCAGGATAGCTCGGCCTGATGACCTAACTTTGATTCTGGGATCCACATGGTGGAAGGAGAACCGTAAACCCCCTCACCATACACACTGTGGCACCTATGTGCCCATATTTTCTTTTTAACAAAAACAGGAAGCCACTTTAAAAAAAAAAAAATCAAAATGCCACAGTAACAAAAGTCACAAAGGGTAAGTCCAGAGTCTTCACATCTCCCTGCGTGATGTTACTCCTCCACACACCCCACCTAAAACACCCTCCGGCCCCTTTCACTTTTAATTCCTTTAGGCATCTTGTGTAGCCATGTACACAAAGCAAGTCCAGCAGCTGAGGTTTCTTAAACAAGTCCACCTTGTTGCCTGCCTTAGTTTTCTGTTTTAGCATTTAACCACGGTCATGATCTTATTATGTCAATATTAAGAAATCACTCCCCTGGCTGAAGGCTGCAGAGAAGCCCATTGTGTGCTGAGCGGTAATTGACAGAAACGCTCCCCTGTGGATAAAGTGAATAGTTTCAGATTTTTCGTTCCAATGAACATTCTGTATATGAATCTTTGAACATATATCCAATTATTTCCTTGAGATATGTTCTTTGAAGGCACATGTTCACACATGACCTTGAATTTCCCTCCGGATACCACATCAGCTTTCTGCGTCCTCGGTGACCTGTGGGAAGGCTTGCTATCCACACAGCATCTCTGAATGTACCCATCCTCTACCTCCCGATCGATTACTGCTTCCAGCAGTTTGAAGGTGAAAGGATTTCTCTTTTGTACACAGCAGACACTTTCTGGGATCACTTCTAAACACTTCTTCATTCAACTTAAAGTTCAGGAAAATCTAATGATTTTGTTAAAGTCACTAAGTGCTTATATAATCTGCATGATCTGGATCTGGAGCGCGCAAGCATGTGTGCATGCATGCGTACGTGCGTGTGTGCATGCTTGTGTGTGTGTGTGTGTGTGTGTGTGTGTGTAGAGGCCAGATATCAACACTGGGTATCTTCCTTGGTTGCTCTTCACTGACATCTCTAAGATGAGCTCTCTCACTGTATCTGGAGCTGAGCCCACCTACAGAGCTAACCTGGCTGTCCATCCAGGCCCAGGGACCTGGCCCTGCCCCCCCCCCCCCAAGCACAGTGTCACAGGAGTACATTGCAGTGTAAGGCTTTTTATGTGGGTTCCGGGGACCTGAACTTGGGTCCTCACAGTCCTGAAGCAAATACCTTATCTATGAACCATTGTCCTAGCCTCCTGTGTTTTTATTTCTACTGATGTGTGCCCTTTTGACTTTTTCAAGCTCTCTGTTTTGTTCATCTTCCCAGATGCTTAAGATATGCAAAGGCTCCAAGCTCTATAGTTCTCCCACATCCCGTATTGCCTGCTGTCCCTCAAACGAAAGCTATGCTTCTTCACTGAGTTCTCCAGGTTTGAGTCTCCATCCTTGGCTGATCTGATTTAATTGCTGTTTTGCTTCTACCATTGAAAGTTTCTCATTTCTGTTTCCAGTGGTCGTCATCATCCCCCCTCTCCCATCACCACCCCCTCTCCCCATCACCACCCCCTCTCCACATCACCACCCCCTCTCCCCATCACCACCCCCTCTCCCCATCACCATCCCCTCTCTCTGGGCATCCTGGAAACCTTGTTGTTGTTTCCACTTCAAGCCTTTTGTTTTCCAGCTGCTCTTGACAGCCTGCGTTTGTTTTTATCAATGTGCCATCATCTGCATCCCTCTGAGGACACTACTTTTGTTATATGTTGTCGCTTGTTTTCCAGCATCGACCTCATGTTGCAGTTGGGCCATTCAGACTGATTATTCAACTGGATACTTGACGTCCCACGAGTTTCATTGATCATGCTACTTTGAGTCATAGCTAGGAGCTGGACTTGGGCACAAGGCTACCTGTGTGCTTATTAGCTGCTCAGCTTGCGGCCCTCTTTCAGCACTGTCTTTCTCTGATCTCCTGTGGAATGGTGATTAGGGGCACTGTCTCCCTGGGCGGGTTAAGGGAATTAATGTGTATAAACCACTTAGAATGGTAGCTGTCCAAAAGTGAGATGGAGCATTGTCAATTTTACCTAGGCAGTGTACCCCCTAAGCACTGCAGGCTGTAGGTCCCCCTCCTGAAGGTCATGGGTGGCAGGCTGTGAAATGGCTGCAGCTCTGGGGAGAACAGACAGAAAGAAGCCTTTCAGGGCCACCTAACCCCACCTTGCTGAAGTATTGGGTATGCCCAGAGGGACCTGTTGCCAGGTTCAACCCAAAAGCTGAACAAGCGTCATCTCTTCAGAAAACTCCAAGAGGGGCAGCTGGGCACCTGCACGAACCTAGCCAAGCCCCAGCGCCACCCTGGGTGTAGCCAGGCTGGAGAGCAGGTCCTGCTTAGCAAGAGTAGAGAAGCAGACTAACCTTTCCTTTGGATGTAGAGACCTCCGTATCCTTTAGTGGGTGCTCTTTCCTGGTGCCCAAGAGCTCCACCAAGGCCAGGGAGTTCGTACACAGTAAGGTGTAGGACATGGCTCCCTCCATGCAGTTTCACCTGGTAATGATGAAAGGAACATGAGGTTCACCCCATAAAGCTCCAGCCCCCTCTCCATCTCCAGGGTAGGGCCAAGGTTTTCCCTCTTAGGATGTGACAGGAGAGTTCGGAGAGAAAAGAAAAGGGGACAAAGGCTTGGGCATGTGGCTCTGCTCCTCTGTTCTCTCTCTGCCAAGCATGCCAGGCTCCAGACTGGCATGTGTCCGTCCTGTCTTACAGAGGAGCACCTGGAGGCCCAAACCGCTCCCCAGTGTTTGTCTCTCCAACCACTGCTCCTCCCACCACCCCGTCTGACCCTGTCCCAGCCCCACTTAAACCGTGGGCATTAGAGAGAGACCCCCTCTGATCAGGACTTTTGTTGTGTTATGCAGGGACAGCATAAAGAATAGACTGAAGCCCCGGCCTCAGGGGTCACAGTCAAGCAGCTGGTGGATGCCACTAGCCCAGACCACAGAGGATACAGAGACAGAAGACAGAGAGGGGAGTCCTTCCTGGAGGACAAAAGGAGATCTTTCCAACTGGGGGAGGGTAGCAAAGGCCCCAATCCAGGAACAAAGCCCACCGTGCTGGAGTTGCATGCTGGCTAGGTATAACAGGAGCAAGGGGCTTAGCGGGATCCTGAGACCAGGAGAACACTGAATCCATTCTCAGTGTAACAGGAACTGCTGGAACATTTTGAAGAAAGTAACAATATTCAGTCCAACTAAAAAAGTGGAGCATTTTCCCAGTGGCAGGCACTGTGCCAGGCATCAAGAGTATAAGTATAAATAAGACAGTCTTTTCCCTTCAAGGTCTCAGAGAAAAATTATATCTATTAAGAATGAAAATAGAAAAACACACTAAAGCTGGCTTTGCAGATGGGGAGTTCTTTTTTCTCCAAAACAAGAATCTTAAGGTCCCATCTAGACCTGGCCCAGCTCTCCATGGCACCTTGACCCTGCCTACTGCTGGGCCTCTCTGAGGTTTTCAATCTCGTGATTATCTGGCCAGCTGCTCCAGCTCTGGGCATATCTGTGTTCCATTCTAGAAGAAAGGAGAGGCAAGGGTCTGGAAGTCCCTGCTAGTGAGGGTTGGTGTGTTTACCTGCGAAGACCCAATACCCTTAGACACCTTCCTACAGGTCATGGTGGATGGATATACACTTCAGGAAGATCAATGTAGAAACTCAGGGTAGAAATTAGTTGGGAAACTAGAGAAGAGCCTAGTATGACCATTTGGAAACTTTGGTTACATTCATACATACAGAACTAGCTGGAGAAAAATGAGAAACCAAGGTTGCTTTGTCTTTACAGTCTCCAAAGTAGAGACAGAGGAGAGGTTTGGAAACCATACAAATGAGCCAAGATTCCAGCCTAGTGTGATACCATAGGCAGTGGGCCTGTCTGGGTCAGGCTTCTAGGTGACACTTGCAAGCAAGGAGTTAGAAACAAACACTATTCTCGCTGTACTTAAGAGCAGGGGGAGTGTGGCTGAGGAGACAGGTCAGCGGATAATGTGTCTGATGCACAAGTGTGAAGACCCCAGTTGGGATCCCGAAAACTCATGTGAAAAACAAGTTCAGCAGGGAAGGTCAGTCATGGTAATTCCAGTGCTGGGGAACACTGGATCACTGGAGCTCATTGGCCATCTGATCTATGGAATCGTTAGGTTCCAGGTTCAGTGATAGAGCCTTGGCCTCTATACTCACACATGTGCCCATGGACACATATATATGCTCATGTGTGCCCTTTCATACACACACACAGACACCCATCCCTTCACACACCAATACAAATGTATGCCTAGGTCTTACAGGCAACAGCAGGATTCGGTTGTTTACTGTGAAGGCTGGTAGGCAGGACCTCCCAGGCTTACAAAATAGATGAAAGCACAGATGCACATAGCCATGCTTAAAGAGTTCATGGTCTGACGTGAGAAGGTGACCTCACTGCTTCCGTAATATCAATGGTAGAAACTAAGAATAGCAATTGGTTAGGAAACCAGAGAAGGGTATAGTATGACCAATTGGCAACCGTGGTTACCTTCAGAAGAGAGTTTCTTGCATACAAGTACAGTTGGGACAGATAGCTCTAGATGAATAGAGGACTATATATTTCAGCAGCGGGAAGGCACAGATGATGGTCGTTTATACGTGTGCCCTCCCTGCAGGGATCTGGGACCCATGGAATGTGGGGACCTTCTTGCTGTTGGACATTGATTCTTTGCCTAATACTCTATAGCTGAAATCCTCTTATTTAGCCAGCAAGAAGCTCTTTGTTAGTTTTAACCTGTAGGACTTCTTCTCTGTGACAAAGGTAAAGGGAAACTGTGAGCTCATTTCTAGCTGTTGGCCACCCAGCAGCCGAGCTGCCAAGGGGAGGTTCTGAGGAACTGGCTTCCCCACTCAGTGGAGCTTGTCTTCCTGGGAGGATGCTGGGCCAGACAAAATACCTGGCTGTGCCTGCAGCCCAGAGCCCCTGCTGCACTCTCAGATCTGCCTTAGTGCAGAGATGTTCTCCACAGCGGTCGGCCAGCAAGTGGGCAGCTGGCCCGGAGGAGGCAGAAGGCACTGGAAGGAAGGCTTGTGTTCACAGATCTTGCCAGACATACTGGCCTCGGGTTCAGCAGCTTCCAGAAGGTTTCTTTTAAAAAGAGCAGCGGTGAGTTAAACTTTAAACGGAGAAGGTCTGCGTAGCTGCACAGTGAGAGCAACCACCTGAAGGAACCACACAGATAAGCACACCCAGCAGGCATCGCTTTTCAGCCTTGAGTTTGCATTGAGTCAGGAAATGGTCAGAAAGAGCCAGGACATTGTTCCAAAGAAAAAGAAGTAGACAGCCTGGTTGGTGTTAATGTGGCTTTAATCTATAAATATTCTAAATGTGGCTTTAAGAGCAGCAGTGTGCTCTGGTGATTTCGTTTCTGTGGATTGCCTCTAGAGAAACACAAACTACTTCAAATTGTCCAACTATGATAAACCAACCAAGCCACCCTGAGTAGTTGAATTAGCCAGAACACACCCTGTTCAGGCTGCCAGCCTATGATCCCAAGCATGGATTCTAATGTCTCTTAGGGGAATGAACACCACCTCCCTTCTTGGCTGGCACACTGGACCCGTAGCGATCTCTCTCTTCAAAATGACAGATTAAAAATAATAATGCACAAATAAGATACATGCACAGGATGTTTCATAAAGAACAGCACGCATGAGAAAAATAAATAACTGTTTCTCTGAAGAAACGGGACCATTTTTTAAATAAAGGTTTTTGTTTATTTTTTTTTTAATACTCCAGGTGACAGAAAGAAATATAAAGGACCAAGACTGGGGTTGTAGCTCAGTGACAAAACACCTGCCTAGTGTTTTAGTTTCATGAAGTCACTGTGGTGAGCCACTCTGATCACGTGCAGCTTGGGAAGGAAAGAGTTTATTTGGCTTACACTTCCAGGTCACAGCTCCCCACTGAAGGAAATCAGGGCAGAAATTCAAGGCAAGAGCTACAGCAGGAAGCTGTTTTCTGGATTGCTCTCTGGCTCACTCACGAGCTTCTGTTTAATTAGCTTTGTTTTATAGCCCAGGACTCCCTGCCTAGGGATGGTGCCAGCCACAGTGGGCTGAGCCGTCCTGCACCAATTAATAATCAAGGCAGTCGCCTATAGACATGCCTGCAGGCCAGTCTGACTAGGCAAGTCTTCATTCCAGGCTTTCCTCTCAGATGACTCTAGGCTGTGTCGAGTTGATAATTCGTGCTAACTAGGATACTTAGTCCTTGATTCCACCCCAGAGTGTCAAAAAAATAAAAACAGAATAGCCAGTAGGTATTCTAATGGACCCTGTACACACTTGTGTCGTTTCATTATAAGATGTGGAGATGGCCAGGTTAATAGAGGAGAGGAGCTCCTGAGAGAGAAAGGAAATGATGGCAGCCAATCAGGGAGGTGAAGAAAATAATGACATCATCACAATTAAAATCCACAGCGGCAGCATTTGCCCTGCAAGAAATGAAAAGCATCCACACAGGAGATAAGCTAGAGAGTCCAAGGCTGATGAGGAGCATGTGACAGCGCCAGAGTTCTGAGAGAAAAGTAGCCAAGCATGACACCGAGTGACAGCCACAAGCTGCATAGATGAAGGACAACAGGCAACAAACACTTGTGACTCCACTAGCAAGTCCCTCAAGACAATAATGCAAAGAGGGCTCCTGGTCCAAAGTCACTTGGTGCATAAGAGGGAAACCTGGGCTAAAAGCCTACATCCAAAAAAAGAAGCAAAAACAAAACAAAACAAAAACAAAAACAAAAACAAAACAAAACAAAAAAACCACCAGCAATCACTAGCCTAGAAGACTACATTGCTTCTTCGGGGTCCTGAAGCCCACGAAGTTCCACTCCTCTGCTTTTGAAGAGACTTGAACTCCAACTGACCCCAGGAACCAAAGTCTCAAAGCTAGCGCCTGACAGCCCTGCTGTCTTGGAGCCTCCACTTGTCTGCCCAGCACTGGCTCTTTGAATAACATGGTGCTTTCATTCCAGAGTCAGCTATCACTAGCTCGGTGGCACAGTAGTGACTTTGCTGTCGGATGGCTCCGAGGCACGATGTTCCACAGAACAAGCGTGATTCCCTCCTGTTCACGTTCTGTGTCCCTCAGGATCAGTTAAGCTGCATTCTCACCCGGGGACTGAGTGATTTCTGAGCCCCTCCCTCCAGCAGCTGTTCACAAATATGCCACTTTCCCCTGAAGCAAGGATCCATGCTCTCACCACACGATCCCTACAGGCTCTGTCAGGTCCACACTGTGGTGACAGGTCCCTGACAATGCCCTTAGTACTTTCCTGTCTCCACCTCCCCCAAGTCAGAGGGCACGTGAAATCAACAGCTCCAGTCACAGGTCTTTTGCTTTCTCTCTTCCTCCTGTTTGCATGCCTTTCTATGTTCAGTAGATACAGAGGAGCCAGCAAAGTGAGTGGTGCTCGGCAGCCCGGTGTGTCCGGTTTTCCTTCAGCCTCAGAGCACCGAGGAGTTGCAGAAGGATTTGTATAGAAACTCCTCTGAGAAAGGGAGGGGATCCCACACTAACAGTCCAGAGCCCTCCTGGCTATTTAGATGCAGGCTGTAGTAGACCATAAAGGACCAGCAGCCGATGGGGCCTGAAAACTCCCCAGCTCTCGAGGAGAAGGTGATGGGGTGGGAGGGACCCTGGCAGGCAACTAACTGGCTTGTCTTCCCTCCGTGCATTTGTATAAACCGCACTCTCTTTCTTGACCACCTCTCTGTCTTATTTCTTCCTCTAAGACTGCTTCAAAGACACTTGAAGCTCTCTCTGCATCTGTAAGCTAGAAGATGCAGTTAAGGAAAGAACTTACAGGCCTGGCCCAGGAAGATCTGGTTCCAACATGGCTTCCATCCTTCCTTGCAGTCCAGTCAGTGGAACCCTTTGGAACTTCACTTCCAAACTTTTGCAAAATGGCAGAAGTGAGGCCCTAACCCACCAGCTTTCCATGAGGCTATTGGAAGCATCACAAGGCCATCATCTCATAAGGAGATGGTCTGCAAAGGCTAAGCACTCTCTCCCTCTGTCATTTCAATAGTGTCTTGTATACAACACTCTTTCAGGGCCAGTCACATACTTTATGGTGTTTTTCGGTGTCTCCTACGGAGAGCAGCAGGCTCCTGGGCGGAGTCAGCTCTGCACACCCTGAAATCTCTGAAGACCGTTACGCACACTACACCTCATCCCTCTTCCTAAGAGATGGCCTATGGCCCAAACAAGCAAGCACGTGCATGTATAGGCAAGATGTCCACAGGGAGAGGTACCATCTCATCCCAGTACCTCCTCACCTGGGATCACAGTACTGGTGTGGTCTTCAAACCAATGCCAGTCCTCTAAAAAGCCAACAGATGGGCCTCACCTCTCACCTGCAGGGGGTAGCCCAGATAGGCCACGTTTGGGGGCCTGGGCTGATCTCCATTGATCAGAAGCTCTGATAGGCGCCTATAGACTTTGCTCTCCTTAGGATGAGGGAAATCTTCACTGAGAACATGAGTAACTTAACAAAACCAGTCTTTTCCTGGCTCTCATCAAGCCCCATGGTAAGAGAGAGGGGTCACTGCTGGCCCCCAGCTAAAGCCCCTGTGTCTATTCTTGCCTGCATCTGCCTGTACAGCAAGAATGATCCTAAAATACAAACCAGACCCTGTCAGGCCTCAGCTTAGAATCCTTCAGCAACTTCCCTTAGTCAGTAGAATAAAATCTAAATATCCCCAACTCACAGTGTCCCAGCGGGCCCGGCCCCTGCCTGCCACCCCGCAGCCGTGCCAACCTTTCTGTTGCCCAGGCAGCCTGGGTCAGCTTCCCATTTGGGACCTTTGCACATACTGCCCTTTATCTGGGGGAGGCTGCCTGCCACCTCTTAACCCAGCCTGCTCTGCGGTGGCCAGCTCTTTCTGAGCCTGCCATCTTGCTTAAATGTCACCCTTTGGAGAGGTCCTACACGTGCTCTGTTCTAAAGAGGTTACTCTGTCTCAGCAGCCCCCGTCGTTTCTCTCACCGGCATCTGCCACCCTTGTGGGCTCGTGTGTGCAGGAGTGTTGGCATCCTGGGTTTGGAATTTGACATTCTAGCCGTTCAGTTGTTCTCATACTGGTTGCGCATTTAGAGGACTCCTCACTCCCTCCTCTCTGCTCCTCCCCCTCCTCCTCTTCCTCCTCCTCCTCCTCCTCTCAGCCTCAGCTAAGCTCAAAGCTTTCAGCTATGTGTGGTTATCAGATCAGCTAGGCTGGACAAAATGAACAAGACCTTGCCTCTGTGTGGTCCTCATGTATGCCGCTAATTATGGCTAGGTCCTCTCTGGCCATGCGAGGCCCTCCGCTATCACTGTCCTCCAGGAGGTAGGGACAATGTCAAAGGATATGAGTGACAGCATCTGGCCTGAGAGATGATACCGTGCTAACTATGGCTCACTTCCACTCATCCTTTGTCTAGATTATGAAATAAAAGCAAACTCTCATTTATAATCAGGTCAAAAATCATAAACTTAGAGATCGCTGAGAAATGAATCCAAGAAGTGTGCAAACAAGACAACCAGCAAAGAAGCAGTGGAACCAAGTTATCTGTCTGTTCACACCTGGGGACATTAGTAACAAAGATGTCCGTCCTCCATAATAATCAGGGTGGCTGATTCCAATAGAAATCTCACTGGCATTGGTTTTGGAACTTGGTACCACAGAGTTGATCGAATAGAGTAAGTTGGAGAAAGAACCTGAATACATTAGGAGGGGAGATGAGGGAGATCTCTTTGTGTTAGAATACCAAAATATGCGGCTGGAGAAACTTCCAGGAAACTGAAGAGCCGAGCTCCTGGTTGACAAGGAGCAGCACCCGGCCCAGGCAAGGAGGGCTCGGCAAGGCCACAGAGTCTCCATTAGGAAAGGTCAAGGGAACCTAGAGTGTTTGCTTAAGAGTCTGTCACAAGCCCCCTCTGAACAGACAAGCATGTCCTGAGCATGGAGCCACAGAAGGAAAGGTTGGCCCCACCCTCTCGAGAGCCACACTCAGGCTGGAGGGAGAAGATAAATAAACACATTAAGTATCTACTGATTGGTGCTGAGGAGGGAGTCAGTGGGAGCCTCAACATCTACTGTACAGAGGAGGCTCCTTCAGATAGGCACTGGGGTAAGTTAGCGCTGAGGAAATAACACAACAGTGGTAAATATTAATGCCTTCAGTCTCAAATTATGGAGCTAAGGGCTGGGAAAACAGTACAAGTTGGATTCTTTCAGTATTTTCTTGCTTTCTTTTCTTCTTCATTTTAAAGTAATCTGGTTTTTATTGTTTGAGCATGCCATATGTACATATAATTTATTTTGATCAAATTCTCCCTATTCCCTCCCTTCCAGTTCCTCGCCTCCTTCCATTGCTTCTCCTTCCCAACTTCCTGTGCTGTGTTGTTGTTGCCACTGCTGCTGCTGCAGTTTTATCCAGCTTAGTTCACTTAGCAGTGCCTGTATATGAAAGCTGGCAGTAGCTCCCCAACTATGATGGGACTTCATAAGCACCCCATCCATGGCCAAGTCCTGTACAGGTCTTGGCCACAGAATCGCAGCTTCTATGAGTTCATATGTGCAGGGGCACACTCATCCTCAGCAAAGACTTTCCCTGACACTCCCGGCTCTTACCGTTATCCCAAGTGGTTTAAGTGTTTTCAAAAAAAAAAAAAAAAGAAAGTGTTACGTTTATTTATTTTTGTTTGCATAACTGTACGTGTGCCACAGCATGCATGCGGAGGGCAGCTTTTGGGATTGGCGCTCTCTCTCTCTCTCTCTCTCTCTCCCTCTCTCTCTCTCTCCCTCTCTCGCTCTCACTCGCTCTCGCTCTCGCTCTCTTTCCCCACCATGTGAATGCAAGCACCCTTGGCCACTGAGCATCTTGCCAGCCCTGTGATTGCAATTTTTATAATCATGGTAGAGAAGTTGAGACCCTGTATAGTTAATGGAAAAGATAAATGTATTTGAGTTACTCCTTATTGCAATAGATTCCATAAACAAAATTTAAAGTGAGAAAAGGTACCAGACACTAGCAGATAATACTAGCATCGAAAAATATATCCCACAACAGGAACCAATTTAGGTAAAAATAACAAATAAAGAACTTGGTGGGCAAACAGAATTTTTAAAGATAAAGTAGCCCAATTAAGATGGATAAAGAATAGGAAGAGATAAAAATGTCCCCAAACTATGCACAGAGTTTTAACGTTATGTAAAATACTAAATTATCTAAATTTAAAATACCAGTGAGGTTCCATTTTGGTCTGGCAGATGGGAGGGTATTTTAATGTGGAATATATTTGTGACACTATAATAGCTGGTGTGTTGAAGAGGTGGCGTTTTCAGAGAATCGTGCAGTCCAATGCTGTTTGGAGGGAATTGAGACTGCTAGAGCCACAGGAGAGGATAATTTAACAAGCCTTATGAGGAGAGACTCTACTCCCCGTCCCCACCCCATCCAAACTATTATTTCTGCAGGCCTGAGACATTAGCAGAATGAGAAAAGTGCCACCAATATAGGTGTGCTCCCTGCAGTTTAATGAGAAATTGGGACTAGATTGTCCATTTCTATAGAAAAGTAAGTAGGTATAGATGCCCATAGTATATATTATTAAAGAAAAAATGACCTAAAACCAGGGCTGAGGGGTCTGACCCAGTAGATAGAGTGCTCTCCTAGCATGAATGAAGACACGGGTTCAATCCTAGCACCACACAAAAGTGGGTGTGGTGCACACCTGTTGTTCCAGCACTGCGGAAGTGAAGGCAGGAAGGTTAGAAGTTCAAAGTCACTCTTGGCTACATAGTGAATTCAAAGCCAGACGTGTCTGTCTCTCTCTCCCTACCCCCCCTCTCGCTACCCCCTCTCAAAAAGTGGGAGAATAAGAAAACGAAGATTAAGCCCATGCTGGGGAAAACTGTGAGTACGTGCACTCTGAGAAAGTCTAGAAGGATATGTGCTAACAGTAAGTAGAAAGTGCAGGAGTCAGTTGATTATATGAGAGAGACTTCACATTTTTCAAAGCATCTCATACTGTTTGCTTTTCTGCCTTGCGTGTGCCTCCTTTTTATAATTTAGACATACTTTTTTTAACATGACTGCAATAAGTGAAGAGAAAATGATGTCCGTAGAAAGCAGTGCCATCTATGTGGAGTCTGGGGTTTTATGCATAATAATAACGAACCAGGGTTGCTTTGGTAGCTGTGACAAGAGTACCTCAGGTATAGGTGGTGGAACTGGGCTCAGGTCCACAGGAATTCTCTGTATTGTCTCCCACACTTTTATAAAGCCTCAACGTATCCCCAAAGTGAACGGAAATGGACTCAGAGAGAGTCTCGTCACCCAGGTTTGTAGCCATAGTAACCTCAGCTACTAAACCCTTTTTTGTCTGAGATGAATTCAGGTTCCTACCAGGCTGAGAGCTTGAAGTGACATGTGCCGCCTCATACAGACAGAGGCCCTGGTGTGTGGCCTGCACCACTTTGCAGAGATCCCCTAAACTGTCTGTAGCTAACAGCTTCAGCACTCTGCTCCGACACACCCAGATACATGCTTACCCTAGCTCCCCTGTAACCTCTGAGAGGTCCCATAGTTCTCCTTACCTATCCTCTTTTTAAAAAATGTGTGTGTGTGTGTGTGTGTGTGTGTGTGTGTGTGTGTGTGTGTGTGTGTGCGCGCGCGTGCTGGCATCCACACCCCATGGTACATAATCAGAGGCCAGAAGAGAATCTACATCCACAACGTAGGTTCCAGAAATGGAACTTGGGTCTTCAGCCATGGCAATAGGCACATTTATCTGCTGAGCCTATTTCACCAGCCTTTTTGACTTTTTAAAAGAATCATAGCCTTTCTTGGCCCCTCTCAATCTAGAATTATAAGGATTTACACTCAGGAACTTGGTCTGATGACTGTGGTGAGTTACAAGGAGGGATGGAGGGTGGCCATGCCGACACGCACAAAATCCACACCCTCTCGCCCTTGTCCCCACTCCTGGGAGCTCCGGTGGATGGAGCCAGCATGAGGATGCTTCCAGATGATACCTCCCCTCCTCCCTGTCAACCTTCCTGGGCTGTGATGTCTCCTGATCGGAAGTTCTTGGGGAGAAAGCAGTAGGGCCTGGAGTGACCACCTGTCTCTTCTCTCTGTTCAGGCTCCACTTCCTTGTGTTTGACACAGAAGAGGTCCACGATGTGCTACGCATCTGGGATGGACCTGTGGAAAGTGGGGTTCTCCTCAAGGAGCTGAGTGGCCCAATGCTGCCCAAGGACCTGCACAGCACCTTCAACTCGGTTGTCCTGCAGTTCAGCACAGACTTCTTCACCAGCAAGCAGGGCTTCGCCATTCAGTTCTCAGGTGTGTGCTTGCCCACTGCCAGCACCTTGAGGCCCTCCCGCCTTCCGTCTCTCCATCCTTAGAAAGACATTGCCATCTGCTGTGTATCTGGTTCATGGTTTATTCAAATATCTGTGCTAAGGAGCCAAGAAAATAGCTTAGGAAGCAACATGTTTGCCACACAAGCATGAAGACATAAGTCGGGGCCCCAGAATCTGTTTTTTAAAAAATAGCCAGGTAAGTTAGCATACACTTGTAATTCCAGGATACCTGGGGCACACTAGCCAGCTGACCTAGACTAGTTAGTGTATTTCAAGCCAATGAGAGACTCTGTCTCAAAAAAATAAAAGTGACAGTGTCTTCAGAACAATACATGCATTATGTTAGAGGTTAGCCTGTGGCTTCCACATGTACGTGTGTTCTCTCTCTCTCTCTCTCTCTCTCTCTCTCTCTCTCTCTCTCTCACACACACACACACACACACACACACACACAGAGAGAGTATATGTGCACATACCCCTGAGTGCCCACAAAAATATTTCCATGCACGCCGAGCTTACTTGGGTAGGGAAAGCCGGCAGGTTGGGAGATGCTCAGGTCCTAAAGAGCACACAAGCGGAGAAATCCTTGCCGCCAAGACCACGGTGAACATCAAGGAAAATGTTCCAAAAAAGGTGTTACCCACACTCACGCCTGAAGGATGAATAGAAAGTAACTGAGGAAAAGAAAGCATCTGAAGGATGGAGTGGTCAAAGCAGGCTGGACTAAAGCGGTCCTGTAGACCCTAAAGAGCAGGAGGACATCCTGAGTGCAAAGAACACTGAGAGAGAAGAGTGGGTTCTAGGAGTAGAATCTGCTCCCTCAGGATGAATGGGGAATGTTGAGGAAGACTCAGGGCACAGTGGTGTAGGGCTTGGTTCTGGAAGTGTCCATGTTGTGCGTTTTGATTCTGTTTTGAGTGCAGGTCTTGGAAACATCTGGAAGCCAAGCATGAGAGTGATCTTAATAATCTCAATTTAATTAAGTGTGCACAGCAGTGGCCAGTTATGGAGCTGATGACAAAGAGCTGCCCAGAACTGGCAATATTCAAATGCCTAGGTCCTGAGTTGGCTGATCTTCCAGAACCCAGAATCTCCGGACTTTCTCTTCTGTCTCTCAACTTCCTGAGTAACTGAGGCTGAGGGAGTTCTGTATTCATGAATTCAACAAATCCTGGACCAAAAATTCTGGGTGTGTGGGGATGGAATCACATCTGTACTGGACATATACAGACTTTTCTAGTAATTATTCCCAATCAATATTGTATAATAGCTATCTCCATATTATATATTAAGTATTAGAAGTAATCTACAGATAATTTAATATATACCAGGGGTCACATGGGTTATATGCACCATTTTTGCACAAGGGACTTAAGCGTCATGGATTTGAGTATTCATGGCTGGGAGGATACCTGGAACAAGTCCCTCCAGGATACTGAGGGAACCTGGACATAGTAACTTGTCCACACAGCATATGGGCCGTCTTCTGGCCTGGCATTTCCACTCTATTCTTGAAGCTCCATGGAATATTAATTGGTACTGGAAAAACAAATGTGCATGACCCAGCCATGTTGGAAAGCGACTTGGTGGAGGCAAACCTAAGCCGATTATCTGTTACACTAATGCAGCTTCTGAGAGCATTTCATATGCTCACACTCACAAATTCAAAACATGTCTGGTAAGTCACACTTTCCAAATGTATTTGACCATGAATGACTCTTTTTGAGGCTGTCTCAGGAGACAGGCATTTCATGGAGCAAACGTTAGCAACTGCTGGGATGAGCCATAGAAGCAAGAGAAGATTCCCAGCATACAGAGGGGAGAATGTGGAAGACTCCCAGGGGCACTTTCTTGGGGAAGGAGCCACATGAATAATTAAAGCACACGTGCATGTTCTCTGACTGTGCCCAAGCTGACAGAGATGGCTTAAAACGGGATTATAGATACTTATCATTGTAGCCACACAGGAAGGTCCCCAGGCACTCTCCTGTGTGAACCACCTAAGGCTTACTCCTGCAGCTTTATCAGGCCTTGCCCAGGCCCAGCAAGGCTCCCAGGAGTCAGAGTCATCCTTCAAAGTTTCTCTCCAAAGCTCCTGCTTCCTAATCTCCCTGTTCTGAATAAGTTACTGCAGCCTCTGGCACCTCCAGACATCTCTCTCCTATTTCTCTAGCACCAGCCAATGCCAGCCCTCCTGCCCTTCTTGAATCTCCTTGGCATCACACATCTCTCTTAATGTATGAAGGCTGGGCCAGGCCTCTCGGGCTCCCTGGAGTTGCAACACATGAAGTTATGAACACACAAGAAGAGGTGGGGTGGGGATTCTCTGATACCAGGGTTTCCCTAGGCAATCTTATGCTGATCAGAGTAAGCACAACTACCTAGCCAGAGGTCCAGAAAGGCCATGACAACCTGGCCTCTGTGCTCTGAGTACACCCCAGGTTCAGGAAAGGTCACCTTTTCTGTTGCTGTCATCAGTTAGCAAATACCAGGACTCCTCTCGGGAGACAGAATGGCTTACCACACGTGAACCTGGTAGTGCATGTTTGATGAAGGATTGGGCAGAAATGCCAGGGACGATTAGCACAAGCTTGGCTTTATTAAGTAAACACGACTGTGCAACAGCTAACATCCTGTCAGTACCTAGAGGATCTGGCCTTTCCCTGGAGGCTTTGGCAAGCTGCTCAAATCCAGGAGCATTCAAGAGAGAATATGAGACCCACAAGAGGTGAGTGGGCAGCATGATCTCAGGCATCTACAGAACAGGCAGCAGCTAAGCTCCACACTAGATCATCTCTTAAGAGTTTTTACAGAAACGTGATGCGGAAGACACCATTATTAATCCACAGCTGCAGATACAGGCCGTGTGGTTTCTCACAAAAGGTCATAGAGTTAATAAGTAGCAAAGTCTGGATCGAAACCCATGTGTCCAAGATTCCCAAACCTGGTGCTTAATCATTGCATTTCTGTTGCCTACCATATAAATAACCTCTCTGAGTGTGGCCTGAACTGCAAGCTGTTTTTCTCCCAGGGAATCATTTGCATGTGTGCAGCACCCAGTGACACTGGGGATGAAAGCTAAGTCTGTTTTTAATTGGGAAGGCAGAAGATAATTCGTATTTGACTTTCTAAATAAGTCCAGCGAGTGTCAAACGGCGATGATCTGTTCATTCATTCATTCATTTATCCAGCAAATATTTACTAAGCACTGTCGCGGGCTGAGTACTGAGGACCCTGGGGATGGAGTGATGAGCAGAATTGTCTCTGTTGGCAGAGAGATGCCAGAATGATAGACAAGGAAAATGCAAACAAGTAAATTAGCGAGATTGTTACAAATTGTGCTGGGACAAGAAAAGAACAGGATACTCTGATGAAATCCTCGGGGAGGGTTAAGGGTGAACCCGGAAAGGGGATGAAGGAGGCATGTCTAAAAAGTGGTATGGGGCTGAAAACTGAATATCAAGGTCATTCCAGACAGACAGAAGGTGTGCCAGGTCCTGTGATGAGGAGGGGGGAGGGGCATGAGCAGACTATGTGGGAAGATGTTTAGGACTATGGCTGGAACATAGTGATGGAGCATCATTTAAAGTGAATAAAAACAAGGGACAGATTTAGCATCCTCAAAAGGGGAGGGCTTGAGATAGGATGGCAGCTGGGCGTGGCGGCACAAGGCTGTGGTCCTGGGCCACCCAAGAGTACTGAGGCCTTGGGAAGTCAAGTTCAAGGATTGCCTGCACGACTTAGTAAGATTCTGTCTAAAATGTAAAATGGTCAAAGCAGGGTCGTGGTAAATAATTTGCCTGCCCGAAGAAGCTTGAGGTCCAACTCTCAGATTATTTTCTCAAAAGGGGAAGTGGAGGCAGAAAAACAGAAAGACGGAAGGAACAACAAAGGGAGGGAGACATGAAAAGAAAAGAGAAAAGAAGGGGAGATAAAGCACCACAGAGCAGGCTTTCACAGAGTTTCCTGCCACAGACTCCAGTCCCTCAGCCTCTGTGGCTTGCTACAATTCATTTTCTTCCTTCAAAGCAGGGAAGCAGAATACCATGTAAACAAATGACCATTGCTCGTGTCTCAATAAAACTTTATCTGTGGAAATAAGCGTAGAGACAGAATTGCCTGTTTGTCAGGTGCTGCCATTGGTGTTGTGGAATCAAAGGTAGCATGCCATGCAATCCCAGATCTTGTATTGAGTGATGGCGACAGGCTCCTGGGGCTGCCACTCCTTGGCCATTGCCAATGAAGTGCTTCTGGTGGCGAATCAGAACAGGTGCATCTCAGATGGGTTCATCTGCCCCAGGGGTCGGAAGGCACAGACAGTCCAGAATCTATTGGAGGCTTCGTGCCTTGCGCAAAAGCTAATGTGAGCTGTATACTCTGGGTTACAGCAGATCCTTTGGTTGGAGTATAAAGTAAAAGTCTCCCAATTGTGGGGTAGGGAGCTGTAGGTAAAATACAGGATCTCCAGAAAATTCCTGCCTCTGGGATCTGCAGAGCAAATGCAACAGGAACAGGTCCTGCCATCCGCTCGGGGTTCAGGAGGCAGCTAGGGTGTGATGGCTGCCTCAGTCCTTCCTCTGCCAGTGGCTACTGTCACCTCCCTGCCTCTGTCATCAGCTGTAGCAACAGCACCATCCTCTTTGGCCCATTACTCACTGCCTCCACCAGGAATGGGTCCAGTGGTGACAGGGATGCTGTGCCACCTTATTGGCTGAACTTCACTGAGTGGCGCTCCCTCCTTCCCTCCCTCACTAACTTACTCAGTCTGTTATTTGTGTATTCCTTCCTTCCACCCGTCTATTTCCTGCTTGCTCTATAAGCTCGCTCCCTATTAGACTTAGTTAAGCACCAATTCACAAACATCTCCTCCATTACTGAGCCCCGCCCCACTTTTTCACATGTATGTATGTTATTTGTATGGCGTGTATGCATAAGTGCATGTTCTCACGTATGGATTGCGTGCATGTCTGGCTTGGTTTGGAGGCCAGGGTTTGATGCTGGTTGTTTTTCTGTTTCACGCTACATTTTACTTGCTGAGAATCTCCCCTGCACCCAAGGCATCCATCCTAATTCAGTTATTGTAGCTAGTCAGCTTGTCTCAGAGACCCCTTGATCCACGTCCTAAATGCTGGGACTTTAGGCCAGCTGCCGTGCCCACAGGGCTTTTCCAAGGGTTCTCTGCTCCTTGTGCTCTTGCCCCCAAGTCATCGGTCCAGCCCCTGTCCTGAGTTTTTAATATGGACCAGCCACTTAGGTTGATTTTGAGCTCAGCTCTGCCACTGGCTACAAATATCTGATGTTTTTCTAAACATGGTGCAGGTCTAAAGGGCCCATGGCTCGTTTTACATAGGGAGAGACCTGACCTTAGCAGACTTCTGTGACCCTCATGGGCAACCCTAGCAGGCCAACCCCAAATCCTTCCCAAACTCTTTTGCTTAGATCTGTGCTGTTTAATCTTTATTCAGCTCATTCAAACGAATCATGGTGTTAGACAGCAAAGCTTTGTCTGTGAAACAATGTTAGTATTTGTAAACAGAATTCGTTTCTGCACTCCTAACAATGTAACCAAACTTTTAAAATATATCTGTTGCTAGATCAGTGGTTCTCAACCTTCCTAATGCTGTGACCCTTTAATACAGCTCCTCCTGCTGTGGTGACACCCAGCCATAAAATTTTGTTGCTACCTCATGACTGTAACTTTGCTACTATTATGAACCATAATGTAAATATCCGCTATGAAGGATATCTGATATGTCACCCCAAGGGGGTCCCGACCCACAGGTTGAGAATCACTGTGTTAGATGTCCAGTGGTCACAGTGAGGTATTGGTCCAGTGGTGACGGTGATATAAATGGGTCAGGCTGGTGGATACAATCACAGAGCTCCACTGTACTGGTCACTGCCAAGGGCAGTGATAATCAGCAGGGCTGATGAGCTCTGAGCCTGGCTGACAGGCAGACACTGAATCAGCTCCTTCCCCTCTTCTGTTCTCTTGCCTCAGTGTCCACAGCAACCTCCTGCAATGACCCCGGAGTCCCGCAGAACGGGAGTCGGAGTGGTGACAGCTGGGAAGCTGGCGATACCACGGTGTTCCAGTGCAACCCAGGCTATGCTCTGCAGGGGAGTGCAGAGATCAGCTGCGTGAAGATCCAGAACAGATTCTTCTGGCAGCCCAGCCCGCCCACGTGCATTGGTACAGAGCAGCTTCGGGCTCTGCTCCTCCCTCCAGTCTTGGGGTTGTGGGCACCAGGCTGTGTACAGCAGGCAGCTGCCTTTTGAGCCTGGGGCCAGGAGAATGGTACAGCAGAGTAATACCCAGTTTCCCTACACACACTCATGCAAACACGCATACATATTCATGGACACACACAGAGACGCAGGTACACAGGCATGCTTACACACACACACACATAAATATACACACATACAAACGCACGCACCCACGCACACATCCAATGAACTTTCAAAAATGATCTCAGAGTTCTGAGCCAGGCAGATCTTGTCCTCTTGTCTCCAGACCATTGTCTAGGTTGGATGGGTTAGTTATCCCAGGTCAGAAGATCAGTAGATTCCAGGGGCAAAGGAAAGACACTTTTCTCCTTCTCCTAGGGAATTGCTGACTACCTGGATTAGGGTTCCTGAGATCTATCCTTTATCTTAAAATCTCCCCATTCAACAGATGAAGGCTCTTAATAATAATAATAATAATAATAATAATAATAATAATAATAATAATAATATAAGATCACATTGCTTATAAAGGAAGGAGCACCATAATCCTGCCCCACCCCAGCTACCTGAGACAGGTAGGTGGGGGGACTTGAAGGCAAAGGCAGAAAGAGGGACAATAACCATCAGGTGCTCACATGCCC
>CM052702.1:116660457-116678477 GCA_028551405.1 Uromys caudimaculatus
ATATCCTAGGTGCTCACATGCCCCAGGTGCTCACATGCCCCAGGTGCTCTCATGCCCCAGGTGTATCACATGCCCCAGGTGTATCACATGCCCCAGGTGTATCACATGCCCCAGGTGTATCACATGCCCCAGGTGCTCACATGCCCCAGGTGCTCACATGTCCCAGGTGCTCACATGCCCCAGGTGCTCACATGCCCCAGGTGCACCATATGCCCCCAGGTGCTCACATGCCCCAGGTGCTCTCATGCCCCAGGTGCTCACATGCCCCAGGTGCTCACATGTCCCAGGTGCTCACATGCCCCAGGTGCTCACATGCCCCAGGTGCTCACATGCCCCAGGTGTATCACATGCCCCAGGTGTATCACATGCCCCAGGTGCTCACATGCCCCAGGTGCTCACATGCTTTCAGATCTTTTTCTCCCTGGGCAAAATGATGAACTCAGTTGCTGCCTGTGCCCATGGCTGGTGGACACAGAAGAGTACAGAAACCAGCCGGGCAGTGGTGGTACCCACTTTTAATCCCAGTGCTCGAGAGGCAGAGGCAGGCAAATCTCTGAGTCTGTGGCCAGCCTGCTATGCAGGATGAGATGGCCAGGCCTATGTATACAAAGAAACCGTGTCTCAAAAAGGGGGGGAGGGAGAGGGAGAGGGAGAGGGAGAGGGAGAGGGAGAGGGAGAGGGAGAGGGAAGATGGCCACTGAGTCTGAACATGTGTTGGGCTCACACTAGACGTTTGCTTCAATAACCCCATTTAGCTTTTCCCTGAAGCTCTCTGAATTTAGCACCATTCCCTCATTATAGCTACAGAAACCAAAATAGACAAATTTGGATATCTTGTCCCAAATTGCAAAGCTAAGAAACACAAGAGCCAAGATTCCCGCCCACACCAGGCTGAGCACAGAATTCCTGCTTTCCCATCACCAGTTCGTCCTCTCTGCTAGAGACAGACTTAGGAGACTTCCTGAGACCTCTCCCAGCTGTGTTCACCCTGGAAGGTTCACAGTAAGGGCCACCCTGATATCTAAGGCCCGGCCTTGACTTGTCGCAGCTCTGGGATCTGATGCTGAGAGCAAGACATTGAATCC
Source organism: Uromys caudimaculatus (assembly GCA_028551405.1). Taxonomy (NCBI): domain Eukaryota; kingdom Metazoa; phylum Chordata; class Mammalia; order Rodentia; family Muridae; genus Uromys; species Uromys caudimaculatus. Next base: position 116,661,543 of record CM052702.1, read on the forward strand.
AGTTCCTTGGTGGAAATGGGGTTCGCTCATGATCCAGAGAGACCCTGGAACCAGCTCAGTGTTGTGAAGAAGCGAGGTGTGCAGACAATCAGATCCAAGTACAGGCTGAGGATCTGTCATCCGCTGGGGGAATTGTTCAAGTCTTAGTCTGGAATCCTTGCCTAGGAGGGAAAATACACATTTCCCTGGTGGCTTATAGAGAGACAAGATACCTAGGCCTCACCTCCTCAGATGCTGTCTCCTTGCCTTGAGCCAGAATCTCATGGCGGGAGTAGTCGGGGGTGGGGAGTGGTTCTGCTGAGAAACATCCAGAGGTCTCCGTGTCCCCTTCCAGTGTCCCCTGTCCCACAAGGCTGTGACCCTTTTAATATACTTTCCAGAAAAGTAAGTCCTGCACCAGCACCCTGAGAAGGGCTGGGCTGGGCCGAGCTGACAGGCTGCAGCTGGGCCCTGAGCAGGCCAGTGAGGTTAATTCAGCTTTCATAGCACACTCTTCTGCACATGGCCTCGGGGAGTGTGCCTCCTCTCACAAACAGATTGGAAATCCCGTGATGAGCCCCTCATTTCCAGCTCCTTGGCAGTCTGCCACGAGTAGAGCTAGCTGGCCTTGATGGCCCTGCCTTACAGGAGAGAAACAAAGAAAGAAAGCAAATATTTGTCAAACATTGTCTGTGATGGATGCCAAGCTAGCTCTAGCCCTGATCCCAGTAAAGTCAGCACATGAGCTTAGAGCTCTGCTTCCTGGGTTCAAGTCTGGCTTCTCCACAAGGGGTGCTTAGGGGTCATCTGCACAAAAGCCATGTCAAAGCTGAGGTGTGAAATCCTGACACCCCCCCCAGGGGTGTCAAGAAGAGTAACGGGGGGGGATTTTAGAAACACCCACACTCACCCTGCATGCAGAAGTCTGAGAGGGACCCCTAACCTGAGCTAGCAGAGAACAATGGAAGCAAGAATCCTGGTCCAGAATAGTGACATCACGGAGACTCCCAGAGAATGACCAACACACACTCAGGCTGGGGACACAGGCTTTCTGCATTCTAGACTGACTCTGGCAAAGCCACACTTTGTGATAGGACATCACAGCCCAGATTTGGGGTCCTAATCAGCTGCCCTCTGCACAACCATGAGCTCAGGTGAGTGTTCACTAAAGGAGAGCAAACAATGGGGAATCCACTAGGGGAAACTCCATATCTGGGCTTCTCCTATGAGACTGTAGTGGACTACACTATTCTTCCCCAGGACCACTAGCATTTTGGAGGCCCATCCTATACTCCTCCAAGAAGTTCAGCCTTGGGCCTTAAAATGACAAGGTGAATTACTTCACCTCTCTGGGCCTCCGTTTCCTCTTTGTGTATAGTCCAGGCGAGCATTCTCCATCCTCACCCTCAGCTTGCTGAACTGTCAGTAAGACCTCATGAGGGAGCGCTTCATTTGAGGTGACACATCCTGCCCAAATGGCCTCAGCATGGTTCATCGGATGTACCATTTTGTAGAGAAGATGCCCTGTTCATGAGTCTTCCAGGCTCATATTAGGGCCTCTGTGGCCTTGAATGAGGGGAGGGGGACTTTTTCTTTTTTTCGGCACACTTGTTGGAGCTGACCAACTCAACAGTGTGTCAGTAAGCAATGCAACAGCTCAGCTCCAAGCCTGGAGCTACTTCCTTGGCCAACCCTTTGGCCCTCTGCTATATCTTTTTGTCCCCTCCCCAACCATGGTGCCTGTCTCGGGTGTGCTGGTCACCTCTTCCAGCTCCCTGCATTCTAACTGGTTCACCATCCTTGTGGAATTTGATAGTGCCTCTGGTTTCCAAATGAAGCCATGGCCCACTGTCCACCAGCTTTCTGCTCTTGACCCTTTATGCTTCCAGCATCTGCTCTGTTCGGCATCCTGTACCACAGCCCTATCCAGGATGCAGGGAGCTGCCTGGGGCCGGTAGAGGCTGAAGGAGGCCCTTGGGAAAGTAGCTTGCTGGATCCCTGGCCACCCTATCCTCCCCATCTGTTGAGAAGTCCACCAACACAGGAGAGGGTGGCCACTGTGAACTCAGGAGGGATCGCAGCATATTGGTCCCGATGAGGTACATACTCATCCTTAGGCAAGGAGTACAGCTGGAAGGCATCTGGGATCCAAGCAGATGCCAGCAAAACTGTCAGCCAAGGAGACCAACAGTGCCTGGCAGGCAAAACAGGATGGTGTTTTCCACTCCCTGTGATACCCTACACAAGGAAGATGCAGTAAATACCCACAAGGCTTTTCTGAATTCATAAGACAGTGGAAAGATGCCACGTATTTCATATGCTTGAAAGACAATGGTGACACCATTTTGACCATGAGACCTCTCCACTAAGCACCACAGACACCCCCTAAGGGAAACATCACCTTTTAACAAAAAGAAAAATATGTAGGTTAGGTAATTTCCCTAAGGTCGCAGCCAGGTAGAACCAGTTTTTTTGTTTTTAAGATAATTTACTGAGAGCTGAAGAGTCGGCTCAGTTGATAGAGTACTTGCCTAGCACGCACAAAGCCCTAGGTGCAATCCCCAGCATCATGTCAAATGAGACACGTGGCAAATCACCTGAAATTCCAATACTTGGGAGGTAGAGTCAGGGAGATTAGGAATTCAAAACCATCCTTCACTACATAGCAAATTAGAGACCAACCTTGTCTACACAAGACCCTGTCTCAGCAACAGTTTTTTTTTTTTTATTTCTTTGTTTTGTTTCATTTTTTTTTCCTGAGGTAAAATGTATATAGTATAAAATGGCCTATTTTTTAAGTGATCAAGTAAAAGGGACAGACTTTTCCTCGCCTTCTCTCCTCAGCTCCTTGTGGGGGAGACCTAACTGGACCATCAGGAGTCATTCTGTCACCAAACTACCCAGAACCCTACCCACCAGGCAAGGAGTGTGACTGGAAAGTGACTGTCTCTCCAGACTACGTCATCGCCCTGGTATTTAACACGTATGTACCTTTCCCGGGCTGGGAGACCAAGGGTTTTGAGACCTTGGGGGTTGAGGACCTAGGTGGCCAGGTGAGTCCTCACAGGTGTGTAGCAGAGTTCTCAGGGCCAAGGGTAAGAGAGAGATGGAGATGGGCGTGGGTCCAGCATCCACTGGCTCTCTTCTCTGCCCCAGGACCTGTGTCTACAGTATCTTTGCAGTCGTTTCTGAAGCAGCTAACATTCCTTCTCTTATACTTCTGCAGCTGCTAATCACAAAGGAGCCCTAACCTGGGTCTCTGTGTCCTACTACACTGTATGGCCCTCTCTCCAGTGCCTCCCTCCATCCTGGTGCTTTGCAGGTCTCAGTGACCTTTCCACACTACCCGTGTACTCACACCTTCATTCCATCCGCAGGCAGTTCTCCATAGATCTGTCCTATCCCCTCCCTGCCTCCTCCCTCCAGTGGCCTTCTGGGCTGCTAAAGCCTGGCTGCTGCCCCAACAGTCCCATTAGGAGCTTCTCTGAGAAAAGACTCCAGCATGGGCCAAGAAGGTGGCTCAGTCAGTGTCTGCCACATAAACCTAAGGCTCTGAATTTAAAAGGCCAGGCATGGTGACACATGCTTGTAATCCCAGCACTGGGGAGGCAGAGATAGGCAGCTAGCTCCCTGAGGCTTCCAGCCTAGCCTACTTGGCAAGCTCCAGGCTAGTGAGAAATTCTCTCTCAACACACAAGATGAGGAACAATGTCCAAAGGTGACCACTGTATGGCGTATGGCATAGGTGACCACTGTATGCCGTGTATCTACATGTGCCAGCAAATTTCCATGTCTCCGTCTTCATGCTACTCCCTTCTGCCTCTACTTGACCCTTTATCATCTTTCATTGCAATGCTGTCCTAGTCTTCACAATGGCCACTCTGTCCCATCAGCCTTCCAGGATACTCTCTCTTATGGGCAACTTAGTAGCAAAGAAGCAAACAGGCCCTTTATTTTTTTTAATCCCTTAAAAGCATCTATCGTCTTTGTAAGTCAGTTTGAATTTCTGAGTTCAGTTTCCTCAGTCTGGCACACACCCACCTCTCCAAGCAGGCCACCATCCACCCTGTGCCCAGAGCTCCAGTCAAACTGAATGCCTGTTGCTTTCCTGAGTCTCAAAGACTCGCTCATGCCTACCTCACTTCTGCTTCTGCGTCCCAGTGACTTTCTTGTTTCTCCTCCTCATCCCACTGCTGAGGGTCATCTCATTTCCTGGGATAAACTCAGGCTGGACCACCATGAAAGCCTGCATCTCCCTCCCTGGAGAATGAACATTTTATAGGCCCTATGCTATATACTATTGACCATTCTGTGCAGTCAGGAGAGGGACCTACGGTAGCCATGTTGTTTGTTCTGAAGTGACTTTATTAAGTGTGCAGCAAGCCAAAGTAAAAGAATCAATAAGGAGTGAGAGAGCAAACTGTGATCGAGGCAGGTGCTCAAAGTGGCCAACAGATGTCAACTGGGAAGCCCACTTAAGGCAGCCAGCTGGAGTTCCAAATGGAGCCTGTCCCAGGCAGAACAGAGCGCCCCTTCTGGTGAGATGAGACTCAAGTGAAAGAAGAAATAGCAACAGATAGAGAGAACATCATCCAACCAGACACCCGCAGCATCATACAGAAACCAACTGAGGAAGTTGAGGCAGCTGGGGGTACCAAGCGAGCTTTGCTCCATGGGTGAGCAACCCATGGCTGAATTTGGCGTAGATAGCCTTCTGACTTCTCTTTGCCACTGTAGGCCCTCTTGGATAACTGGATAGACAACAGTAACTTCTGTTGAGCGTGTTCGACCTTAAGAACACCGAGCTGTTCTCGAGAACACAGAAGCTTCCTCCCGGGATCTTCACTGTTTTGTGCTCCCAGTCCCAGAGATAGGGAAAGCCCACTCATTCCTGGGAGGGACTTAAAGGACACTTTGAGACACACCTGCTTGCATCTGAAATGTGGGGGCAGCAGTGCAGCCCCACTTTGAGAGTCAGCTTCTCAGTGGGCTCAAACAGCTAGTGACAGTCTACCAACCTAGTGTCCATGACGTTAGCAGAACATCGACTGCTTCCAGCACCAGCTAGTTCAGGAAGGCAAGGCACATGTCTAGCATGTCCCCTGTTCTTGGCAGGGTGCTGGGCATCTTTAGAAGGCTCAGATAAAAACCCAATGACGTGAAGAAGATATGGAAAAATATGGGCAGAAAAATGCTGGTTCCACCAGGGTATGGTGCTCATGCCCGCATTCCCAGCGCTGAAGTAGTATAGCAATGAGTTTAAGAGTTCAAGGCCATCCTAGGCAGCTATGTGAAACTGTCTCAAAAGTTAGTTAGTTAGATAGATAGATAGATAGATAGATAGATAGATAGATAGATAGATAGATAGATAGATAAAGAGGTCAGTCTACAATTTGTGATCAAGACAGATTCATCCAGAGCCTTTCTCTGAGGACTTTTGAAAGAATGGGTAGTTTCCAGAATAAGGAGACCATGTCACTCAGAAAAAAGGATCAACCCTGCAGTCAACAGCAGTGTGGGAAGACTCCATATAGAGAGGACACACATCTGCTTCCTAGATGCCCACTGTTTCCCTACTCACATTACCGCCTTTGCTACAACCTAGCCAGGCTGTGGCCCCTTTCTACACCACGTGTCTTGGCTAAAGGCTAGAAGGGCCACTTCTCATTCTCAGTCCAACCAAATGGTCCATCTCAGTGTCCCTGCCCATCCCAGGGCATGAGTGCCTTTGCATCAGAAACCTGTTTTCTGAAAGCACATTTACTTGTCCGTTCTTTTCATCTCTTTACACCTGATTTAGTAAAAATTGCCTTTATTGGACACATGCTTAAAAGCAGAATCATGCATCAGAGAGCAGACCGACATTAAGAGTTATCAGATATATCACGTAGAATTCCAAAAGTGATGAACCTGCTAACACACACACACACACACACACACACACACACACACACACGGCATGAGGGCTGCTGAGGATCCACTTCCTCCTATCTGTCATTTTCCATTATGTTCTCCCTTGGCTGGTGTGTCTGTCCTGCAGCCTATGGGCCTCATGTGTCCCATGATAGCTATGGATGTGGCCTGACATATTTACAGATGACAACATCATGTCACAGTATCTAAAGCTTAGTGCCCCTGCTAGCTGCCCTACAGGGATAAATTATATCTGTGAACTCTATTCTCAGTTAGGAAGGATTTTCAGCCCACACTAGGGTCGGGTAGCTCAGGGAGAGGCATCTGAAGGTGATGCTAGGACCCAGGTGGTGGCAGATGCTGAAGAGCGCTGTGCTTGGCATGAGATGGAGGGAGAAAGCTAGGCTTTTCATGGTCGCAGGTCCCTTCTACTGGCGATGGCTCCCTGGACAGTTCTGTTCTCTTAGAAAAGTCAGTACAAACTAATATGACAGCAGAAGTCAGGCAAGAGCCCTGGACTCACACCTGCCAGCTTTCCCCTTCAGGCCTGAAGTTGGCAACTTGCTTTCCCTCCAGTATAAGCAAAACCTAAGGCCTTTGGCTACAGAATTGAGAACACTCAGTGACTAGAATCTTACACCTGTGTTCCCAAACCACATTTTGTATCTCTCCCAACTGGGATGTCACTGGAGCCTCATCCTCTTCAGTCATTGGGGGGAGGGTACCATGGGATGATGGGCTTGCTTTCTGGGAGGCCCCAGCGCAAGCCCTTGTTTGACCTCGGTGGGGGGTGGGGATGGGCTATTTTTGTTCTCCAGATTTAACTTGGAGCCTGGCTATGATTTTCTTCACATCTACGATGGACAGGACTCTCTCAGCCCCCTCATAGGAAGCTTCTATGGCTCACAGCTCCCCAGCCGCATTGAAAGCAGCAGCAACAGCCTCTTCCTCGCCTTCCGCAGCGACGCATCTGTGAGCAATGCTGGCTTCGTTATTGACTACACAGGTAAAGGCCTGGTGGTAGAGAGCCCCAAGGGTAGGGCCAGTGGGCCTAACCAAGAAGCAGCAATACAGTACAGAAGGGAAGGTGATAGACTAGACCACACAGAGCCTGCAAAATATTTATCTTCCCTGTGACGCACCCCACCCCAGAGGGCTTAGTCTTACATATTTACACACCTTGGGGCTAAAAGAGCATGGTAGCATTCTTTGTTATCCTGCTTCTGTTTTTAAATTACTAATCTTCTCCCCTTCTCTATAAGGTTTATTTCTAACTCTACTTCACTCTCATAGTCTCCCTCAGTACCTGGCAGCTAACACCTTTCTAGTCATTCCCCACCTTGTGAGGGTTCATGTTGAATCTCAGGCTTCCTCAGACCCCAGCCGGAACCTCCAGCCATCTTGGGAAACTGACCATGTCTTACTCTATCTTCTGTTGCTATAAAAAATAATCAAGTCTTGGTACATTTTCAAGAAAAAAGGATTCTCTAGCTCACACTTTTAGGTTGAAAGTCCACGATTAAATCTGGCCTTCTGGTTGACCTCTCTGAGAGGCAGAAGCAGCAGTACCACAGTGGAGAGAACCCATGAATCAGAGATTACCTGGCCACACAGAAGGGCAGATGGCTGGAAAGACCTGGGAGCCAGGCTTCCTGTGTCTATAACTGTCCACTATAACTGAGAGACCCTTGAAAGTACTTTAATCCTTTTCAAGGGCAGTGACCCCATGACCTGATTTCCTCCCAGGAGACACCACCTCTAAAAGGTTTCACTAGCAGTTCAACATAGTGGATACCCTTTGGCAACCTCTGGGACATGCACACAAAGTCAAACTATCTCAGCCTATATAGACAGGGTAGCCTGTACAAATCTAGATTCCTAGTGCTTCAGTACTGTCATCTGTCATAGACTGGTTACCATCTAATGGCATCTTGTTAGTCTTCTGCTATAGACAGGGTAGCCTGTACAAATCTAGATTCCTAGTGCTCTGATACTGTCATCTGTCACAGACTGGTTACCATCTGACGGCATCTTGTTAGTCTTCTGGCTCTCCCACTCACTTACTTCCGTCACATTTTGGAATTAGGCCAGTGGACAAAAGGAGTTGATGAATTTTTTTTCCTTAAAGATAATACATATTTTAGACAATATTTCTCTGTCATAGCTTCTCAGCTCTGCCCTTGTAGGGCTCAAATAACCATAAACAAAACCTAAAAGAATGGCCATATGCATGTGTTGAAAACTCACTTGGGGCATGGTGGAAATGCGGTGTGGAATTGGCTCAGTCAGTAAAGAGCTTGCATACCTGAGGACCTGGGTTCGAATCCCAAAGCATGCAAATATAAACTAGGGAGCAAGAGAGATGACCATGGTAAGAACAGCTACAGGGCAAGCATGAGGATCTGAGTTCAGATCCCAGCATCTACCTTAAAAAACAGGCTGTACACTCACCTGTGACCCAAGTGCATCAAGGATCAGGGACAGGAGGAGCACTAAGGCTTGACTAGATGCCAGACTAGCTTCAGGATCAACAGGAGACACTGACTCAAGAGAACACGGCAGAATAGGATACCAGCTGTCTTCCTGTGGTGTATACCCACACACAAGTATGTACACATGCCACCCACTAATGTGCATATACCACACACACACACACACAATTTTTGGTCTGTTTGTCACAGGCACTCAGCTGTGCCCTTGGATGCTAAAGGAATGAGCATAACCATGTGTCAATAAAACTTCACAAAGATGTCCATGGTCCTTGCCTGGCCAAGAGCAGCATAGCCTGCCAGTTAACTGGATTGAACATTCATGTTTACTACTTAGCAATCAGATGACCTTAGGCAGGTTATTTAACCACTCAAAATCCCCACTTGTTCATCTGTAAAATAATGGCAAGAAAATTCCCACACAGCAAAGCTACAAAGCTCAATGATCCTGCACATTGAAGCCATTGGTACGGTGCCTGGTGTGTATCAAATACCCTGAGCTCTTCAGAGGTTATTAATAGTCAGGACGGTGCTCTGGGCTCCCAGGCACTCCACATTTTTCTGCTTCATTAGTCCCCTTTTGACTTCCTCTCCTTCCTTAATTATCCCAGACAGCATTACCCAAATCCTAGCTCTACTTCTTCCTTGATTTGTGAACTTGGCAAGTTATTATCTTCTAGAACACCGTCTACAATATAGGCAGTAAAAATTATGTTACAGATGGCTAATATTCAAAGACTGTATATGTGTATATATGTGGACATATGTGCAGATGTATATATACAGTCTTTGAATATATAGATGAAAGAGCATAAGAACAATGATATTTACAGAATCAAGGTAATCCCCCCAGGCATACCTATCGGCTCATCTCCCTGGTGATTCTAAATTCTGTCAAGCTAATCGTTAATTCTAGTATGACACCTGTCTTCTTTGAGGACCAATTAGAGCACCTTTACCCATAATTCTCCACATTCCCATCGTAAGACAAGCAAACATACATTCTGATGTACGTGTGTGTGTCTGTCTGTCTGTCTGTGTCTGTGTGTCTGTGCATGTGTGTGCTTGTGTCTGTGTGTGCCTGTGTGTCTGTGTGTCTGTGTGTGTCTGTGTGTGTCTGTGTGTCTGTGTGTGTGCCTGGGTCTGTGTATGTGTGTACCTGTGTATGTGTGTCTCTGTGTGTGTGTGCCTGTGTGTGCCTGTGTGCGTCCATGTGTGTATGTGTGTGACTGTGTGTGTCCGTGTGTGTATGTGTATGTGTGTGACTGTGTGTGTTTGTGTGTGGCTGTGTGTGTTTGTGTACCTGTGTCTGTGTGTGTCTATGTATGTGCCTATGTCTGCGTGTGCATGTGTATGTGTATGTCTGTGTGTGTGTGCCTCTGTGTGTGTATGTGTGTCTGTATGTGAATACAGGTGCATGAGGAGACCCAAGTCACCCTCAAGAGTGCTTTCTACCTCCTTTGAGAGAGTCTCTTCTTGGTCTGTATCTCACCATGTAGGCAAGGCTGGCTGGCCAGTGAGACCACTTGTCTTAGCCTCGTGCTGGGATTACAGGCACACAATCCCACACCCAGAATTTGCATGCAGATTCCAGGGATTAAATTTGAGTCACAAGTTTGCAGGACAAGCACTTCATGGACTTGAGCCATCTCCTTAGTTGTCACCCCGCCTTTGTGACCACTCCTTTGACTGGTTGAACGTTTTGACTAATGTTCCAGAATTTGGCTTTTAGAAAGAGCAGGAATGGAGCTCACCTATGAAGACCAGAAAGCTGTTTCTGTGTTGCTCTGTGGGCAGTTTGGGTTTGACTTATGACCATGATGGTGATGGGTTGGTCATCCTATTTTATTATTTACAGCCAAGCTCAGGCCAGCTGCAGGTCTGTCTCTGATCTCCACTCCATCTCTCACTAGCTGAATGGCTTGGAGAACCCGTTCTGTTTCTTTGGTCACCACATTCTTCATGTGGCTCCTGGAGTGTGATTGTGCTCTGCCTGCTGAGGACAGAGGCAAGATGAAAGATTCGGAGGGGCTTTGAGACTGACAAAATGACATTCCCATGTGTGGGCTGTCATCACTGTTATTAGTGTAATAGCACTCAGAATGGAAAACCCGTTCTCTTCTGAAATGTGAGCAGATGTGAATACACACTGGCTCCTGGAGCTTGGTGGCTAGCCTCTAATTGTTCAGCCAGACAAGGTAGCAATCATACATCGAGCCCACGTTCTGTACCACACATGGCCAGCCTCGGTGCTAAGTTCTGAGGTAGTTGCTGGGGCTATAAGAAGACTAAGTAATTGTCTCCAGCCTCCAGGAGATGGAAGTCACTGGAAATAAATGTCCTTGCCCTGCCTATCAGGAGAATAGAATGCATCTTATCATCACAAAAGAGAAGCAGATCAGCCGGAGAGAAAGCCAAGTTCAAGAAACCCACGCAGACAGGGTAACATTGGAAAGAGCCAATCATCATTCTAGCGTGGTGTAGAGAGGGGTTCATGAGCCCCCACCCCAAGTGGGGACCCATAGACAATTAGTGACTTCTGGATAAGGAAGGGTCAGTTTCCTTTAAGGATATGTCTCTTAGTAGACCAACCATGCACTGGAGGATGACCCCACACCAGGAGTATATGTAGTTCATAGGTTGGAGTCAGTGGGTTCATTCAATATAAAAAAGTGAGAGGGACCTAACTAGATGTGGTCTTGTGTGTCTGGAGAAAGTCGTCAAAGGAACATCAGGCAGTGACATCACAGAGGGAACGATGGGGCAACACCTGCAGGACTATGTAGACCTGGAAGGACTTTGTCTCCTCCGAGGGAAGCAGAAGGTCTTGCTTCTGTTTTCCATGTCCTAGGCCAGACCTGGCTGCCCAAAAGCCTGGGATATGTAGGTCTTACCTGGTGCCTGGGAGCTGTCAGTCAAACCTGGGTTCCATCATTGAGATTAGAAGGGGAAATGGAATGCAGGGACCACAGCTGAGTCAGGCTCTGTGTGAGCTTGGTTTCAGTTTCTTAATTTCAAATATGAATTGACTCATTATGAATTTATGGGGACAGGTCATCACATCTCTGAGATTTGAATCTGATTCATCCAATGGCCATTTCTAGTCTAGCCAGAGCTTTGGGCGTAAGGAAAGGCCAGATTTGATGCAGGGGTCAGGGTGATGTACCATGGGGCACACTAAGAGCCGAGAAAGGGGCCTTTTGCCAGGCGAGTGAAGGTTCTCTGGGCTCAGTAGTCCCAGCAATACACCCAGGACTGCTGCACACTCAGCTCTGTGGGGATGCCTTGAAGAGCAGGAACATTAGGAGGGCTCAATGACGTGACAGAGCTGATGGACATGACAGAATCATAGACCCTTGGGGTCCTGCCCCATCACTCAACAGGCTGATTGGCAGCTAAGTGACAGCCTTGAGCAATGGCTGCCACGTGTGTGTGCATTCTAAAAGGTACCCAGGTGACAGGGACTGCCCTCAGCAAAATTCCTCCAGAGCCATTCATCCTGAACTCTGATATCTTCTCTTCCAGCTCTTCCCTCGTTAGCTCGCTCCACATCAGAGCCCTTGTGCCGAGGCAGCTAGCATGTTAAGAGTCACATAGCCTTCTTGCCCTACGTCAACACTAACCAAAAACCAAGGGCCAGTGACAGGTTGCTGGTTCACTTGGCCTTAGCAGTGTGGTGCCACTGCCTAGCTGACATTCCTGATGGCACGTGGAGTAAGAACTGCCTTCCAGGATGTCTCGGATCCTATGGGAAGAAAAATCATAGTGTTAGGTCTCCTTCAGCTACCCAGGCTCCATCTGGTACTCCTAGCCCTTAGTATGGTGCCGAGAGGTGTTAAAAAGAATAAATGAGCTGAGTACATCCACAGTTGCCTGTCTGGGCAGAGTTTGCGGCCAGACAGAAAACACTATTACTTCAGTAAATTGGACATTACAGGGGTTTGGGGCATCCAGCCAGAGGTGGGGGGAGGGGTTTCCACTTCCTCCCTGGTTCTGGGTTTAGTGCTCTTTTTGTGAGCCTTGTGGAGCAGTAGTCAGCTCCACCCTCAGGCCAGCATAATACCGGAGATAGGAAGACAAGGAAGCCTAGCCTGTGCTGCCTGGGTAAGAGAGGAACCAGGGGCTGGGCCTGAGCACAGACCTTCTCTTGTAATGTCCTCTGCCTTCGCCCAGGATATTGGCAGGAGGGTAGGCAGGCAGAGCAGTACTTGCTCCTCTTGGGGAAGCCAGCAAGGAGATAAAAAAGGATACCCAAGGCAAAGAACTCACTTCCTCCTGTGTGGATCCCATCAAGAAGGACCAGGGAGGAGAGCGTCAATCCTGAAGACCATTCTCAACTTCAGATCTCTCATAAAATTTAGAGGTGTTTCTAGACATGAAGGGAAGTGGACTGGGCATCTTGAGACCATCTGTCCTGCTCATAGGTCACTAATGAATTCTCCCCACCCCTCTCTCACTCTCTCTGTCTATCCATCTGTCTGGATTTTCAGAAAACCCAAGGGAGTCATGTTTTGACCCTGGCTCCATCAAGAACGGCACTAGAGTGGGCTCTGACCTGAAGCTTGGCTCTTCCATCACCTACTACTGCCACGGGGGCTACGAGGTTGAGGGTGCCTCCACCCTGAGCTGCATCCTGGGGCCTGATGGGAAGCCGATGTGGAACAACCCCAGGCCAGTCTGCACAGGTAAGAACAGCCAGGACTCTCCGGGTTCAAGGGCCAAGGGATACCTTACGCTGGACGGTGGGCCGAAGGGTCTGTGGTGAGGGAGGGGAAGGATGACATGGCCTCAGGGGCACTTCTGTGAAACAAGCAGTGTCTGACAAATGAGTTTGCAACAAAGAGGAATGGTTTCATCATTCACCCAGTGTCTCAGTCCCTCTGGATGGTCATCTCTCTTGAGTGTACCTACTCCCCTTCAGATGGATGCCCAACTGAGGCTTGTAGCCTGCCATCCAGGACGCACATACCAGGGAGGGAGGGTAAAGGTGACCTTGGGTCTACCCTTGAGGCTGAGGACATTCGGGGTGATGTCTGTGTAAAGTAAAGGCCACAAGGTGATCTGTGTTGTCACCTGTGTGTCAGAACCCCCAGAGTATGGGGGCACCCAGACTGAAAAATAATGAAGACTCTGCCTGGGTACATGGGAGAGGCCAGCACCAAGGCCAGTTGTGGAAGTTGGCACCAAGAATAGGAACAGCTTGGCTGCGTGGTTCCCAGGAGGTAAAGTCTGGGGAAAGAAGCTCAGTAAACACCAGTGCCTGTATGCATCAGCCATGGAGCCAAAGACCATGTCTCGGTCCAGGTCCTACATACAAGCATGAAAGCCTCACGTTGTAGGCTCCAAGCATGTGCCTTCAAGGAAGGGCTCAAGCCGGTGTTGATACCTCCAGGGCAAAGGCTGATGTGTGTCCTTAGGAGGTTTCAGGCTAAGGACAAGTGGATGTCCTTGGCCAGGACAGGGCCAGAGGCTCAGGCTGGAGTAAAAGGAGCAGCAGCTGATAAGAGGCCACCAAGTCACCAGGCCTCTCTCTGGCTTCTTTTTCAGCTCCCTGTGGTGGACAGTATGTGGGTTCAGATGGAGTGGTCCTGTCCCCAAACTACCCCCAGAACTACACCAGTGGACAGACCTGCTTGTATTTTGTCACCGTGCCTAAGGACTATGGTAAGGTTTCCTTGGCTTTCTTTTCTGTTTTCTGATTCCTCCTCTCTTTCTTCCAAAATGGCAAGCCCCTTGTGGGACCTGGCAGGACAGCCTCTCAGGCAGGGCAGCATGGTGTCCTGGGATATACCAGGAGGAGGCTTCCTGGCCAGAGGAGAAAAAGGGGCATCCACAGGCATGGAGGTGGGCATGAACTGAAGGTGGCTGACAAAGACCAGGCGCCCCAAGTCTCCTCAGCATAGCCCAGATTGACAGGACTAGAAAGGCTCCAGCCTGCTGGAGGCCCAGCTGTGAGTGGCCCGGGAGCAGGAGGAATGAGGGAAGGAGCAGGATGGACACGGCTCTGAAGGTACTGGTAAGGGAGGCAGAGTGGGAAACACGCATTCCAGTGGCTGAGGAAAATCCAGCAGCAGTAAGTAGGAGGAACGAGGAACCCATGAGGCGAGTATCTGCCCTAAGAAGTCAGAGAAACTTCCAGATCTCGAAACACCCAGGCTGAAGAAATAAGGATTGTCATCTTGACCGTCTAGAACAAACCATGCTACTTCTCAGACCTAGGATGGGAAGAACAAAGGGCAGGGCCCAGATGCTTGAGTCATTCAGCAAGGGTTCGGTGCCACCCAGCAGGGCCATCTGCTCCCCTGAGGCCTGGCGTCACCCAGGTGGGAGACACATCCCTGCCTCTGTAACTCCCAGTCTCATCCCCACCCATAGCTCTGCCCCAGAGCCTGCACCCTTAGCTATGTGTGCACACACTGCCCCACCCCCCACTGAGACAGGAGCTTTAGGCCTGCAGATTTCCACTGAGGAAAGTCATGAAATGTTATCCAGAAAGTCAGGAACCCTTGATAGATGGCCAGTGTACAGTGCTATGCTTCTATTGCTCTCATGACAAGGAGCTCAGTCCTTTGCCAGTAACCTACCTTGGCCTGGCCAGCATCACACAGCTAATAGCTGCCCATGAGGTCCAGGAGCACTGGCTGCTAAGTGTGTGATGCTCCAGGGAGCTCCTCTTTGTCAGTAAGGCCAAACCCTGAGCCCGGGGAAGAGAGGCAGACTTTCCTCTCCAGGTAGGAATGACTTGTCCCCAGCTTGGTTCTGACATCATGCTGCCAGAGACCTATCTGTGGTCCCCTTCTCAGAAGTAGCCTGTCTCACCCTACCATGCTGCCCCATTACCTAGGAGTTAAATAATGCTCTCTGAGATTTCTGTTTAGTTGCTATGTGTGGGCTTGGGTGGGAAGAGGCACTAAATTGCACACTCTATGAAAGTAGGAACTCTGTGTGTCCTGCTCAGCTCTGTGGGATGGCAGACCCCGGTCACCCAATGTTGTACCCATTTTCAAGGTATGGAAATGTTCCTTTCCCCCATGTTCTTTCTCTCCCCCTCGGCCCATATTCAAGAACTAAGATTGCTCCGGTGGCTGCTACATTCCACAGTTTTGTATCAAGCAGTTTGCTCCATGGCCTGAGTTCCTTCTTCTACCCCAGCACACAATATATACAAAATATACATAGCATATACACACATGACCTAAAGAAAATATATACAATATACACACACACACACACACGCACCATATAAATACGTACATATGTCCTGCTTCCTATGAGCTGAAGATTCTGAGCCAAAGCAGGGTTGGGACCTACCTGGCTCTTGTTGGCAGTACACGGGAACAACTGGGAGTCAGGTGCAGTCAGGTGGGTAGGGGCTGTGTCCATGGTGAACCCCACTCCTCAGCGCTTACTGGCAGAGAGAAGAGGACTGAGGAACCCCTGCTGTTCCCAGATGGAGACCTGAGTTCGTGGGGTTCCTTCTCAAGTTAACAAAATGGTCTGAGGAACTCTTAACTTCTGAGCCTCTGCTTCTTGGTCTACAAGCTATGAATCCTTTTGGGGAAAGTCAAAAAAGACAATGCACATAACTAGTGTGGTCCCTGGCACCCAATGGGTGCTGGGTGAGTGTCACACCCTCTTTCAGGTGAGTAGGGTGGTGATACTGCCTATTCTGTAGACCCGTTGTTCCTGCTCCCCACTCTCACAGCTCTTACTGCCCAAGAGCTGGTATTCAGGGGCTGACCTGGTTGGCTGGGAATTTGAAGAAAAAAAGAAAAGAAAAGAAAGAAAGCCAAGGTGTTCACAGGTTCCTGAGATCAGGGGGCAGAAATGGAGGATGGTACCAGAAACCCTTTCAAATCCTCAAGTAGCTGCTGCAGCTGTTACATAGAAAAGAGTAAGACTGGATCAGGCTGTCTCCACTAGCC
Source organism: Uromys caudimaculatus (assembly GCA_028551405.1). Taxonomy (NCBI): domain Eukaryota; kingdom Metazoa; phylum Chordata; class Mammalia; order Rodentia; family Muridae; genus Uromys; species Uromys caudimaculatus. Next base: position 116,677,849 of record CM052702.1, read on the forward strand.
TGACCTTGGGTGCAGGTGTGAATGTTGTCTTGACCCCGTGGAGACCAGCCAGGGACTCCCCAGCTCTCTGTGTCCCTGTGCCCAGTGTTGTCATATGCTAATGTTACAGCAGAAGAGCATGCTAACTGTTGGCCCCTGCACCAGTAACTTCCTCCAGCTGCCCTGCTCCCTGCCTAAAGCCAACAGACCTCCATCTCCCCGCGCCCCTCCGTGGCCTGCCAGTCCTCAGCACTGAGGTTCCCATGCCTATGTCTCCTCCACAGTGGTGTTTGGCCAGTTTGCCTTCTTCCACACAGCCCTCAACGACATAGTGGAGGTCCATGATGGCTACAGCCAGCACTCCCGGCTCCTCAGCTCACTCTCGGGCTCTCACACAGGTACCCAGGGCCAGCAAGGGAGGGATTGGGGTGGGGATGCGGTGGAGGTGGTGGGAAGGGGAGCATGGGCCATCCCAGGACTATAGCTGAGAATGAGGCCCTATAAGCATCATGGTCAAAAATGTGCTAGTTTATAACCTGCAATAATGTGTCCACATCAGAAGGGCCACACATAACAGAGGACCCATACCTCCTGTTAGATAGGTAGATAGATAGATAGATAGATAGATAGATAGATAGATAGATAGATAG
>CM052702.1:116678977-116716477 GCA_028551405.1 Uromys caudimaculatus
AGACAGACAGACAGACAGACAGACAGACAGACAGATAGATAGATAGATAGATAGATAGATAGACAGACAGATAGTTAGATAGATAGATAGACAGACAGACAGACAGACAGACAGATAGATAGATAGATAGATAGATAGACAGACAGATAGATAGATAGATAGTTAGATAGATAGATAGACAGACAGACAGACAGATAGATAGATAGATAGATAGATAGACAGACAGACAGACAGACAGACAGACAGATAGATAGATAGATAGATAGATAGATAGATAGATAGATAGACAGATAGATAGACAGATAGACAGATAAACCCAGACCCCATCTTTTCTTTTCACTATCAGCATGTTGTGTTTTCATTGAAAAAAATTTGGGGCAAACCAAAATCCCCATAAGGGAGAATCATAAATAAACAACACTCAGAAGTTGTCAGATTACCGGGCTATAATGTGTGTCCCTCTGCTCTTCAGATCTACTCAGACCCTCACATCTTTTATTGAATAAAACGGTATGTGTATTTCACCGTAATCACTCACCATGAACTTTCCTCCGCCGTTATGTAGCTCTTTTATAATGGGATTTTTAATGCTTCTTGGTAGTTTCTCCTATACTTATTTAAGATTTATAGAATACATTCCCCAGTGCTGTGCGTTTATCTGCTTCTGCATTATGAACACGAGCTCGCTGCATTACACACACCTTTAAACATATCCCTGCCTGCACCTCAGCATTTCAAAGAGCAGAGGAGTTAAAGAATACAACTCTCTAGCGCTAGAGAGTTGGCTCAGAGGTTAAGAGCACTGGCTGCTCTTCCAGAGGTCCCAAGTTCAATCCCTAGCAACCACATGGTGGCTCACAACCATCTGTAATGGGATCTGATGCCCTCTTCTGGTGTGTCTGAAGACAGCTACAGCGTGCTCACATACATTAAATAAATACTTCTTTTAAACAGGAACTCAGTAAGGTCATTGAGGCTTTTTTGTATAGATTGTCAAATAACCCCGATACAAATGTCTTGCAGCTTTGCTCGCCAAAAATGAGGTAATTAAAAAAAGTTATCAATTTGAAATGTGTAAATAGTATATCATTCTCTAATTTACCTTTTTAAATGGGAGTGAGGCAGTGACCTTTTTTATAATGTGTTTATTGGCCCGTGCATCCTTGTTGCAAATTTGGGTCGATTTTTCTATTAGTCCTCATCTTCTTATTCATGAAGTAGAGCCCCACATGGCTACGGGCGAAATACAGTCTATAGCTTAGGAATCTTATGCACTGTGAAAAGCCTCCCCCTCCACTTTGCCATTTGCCACGTAATTTTCTTCAGGGTATGTTTTGATATCAGAAAATTAAAATGCCCCTTGAAAGATCAAATAGATCTTTCCTCGTTTACGCCTTTGCTTGTATACAGAGCAGATGAAGACCCCTCTGTTTTCTTCTTCTTCTCTTTAGTTCCATCTCTTTGCCTCAACGCCTCTGGATTTTATTTTGACTCTTTATTTGATACAGAGACTCAAGCCAATTAATCAGTCGTCCTGATATGATTTTCAAAATGTCAGATTTACATATTCTAATTATTATGAGTATTTGGCTCTTTTCCTATACATTTCTTCCAAGTATACATTTCTCCCTGTGCAGGTTTTGGTTATTATAAAACTATAATGGTACTTGGTGCTTTAATAACTTGTTTAAAGATTTATTTTTATTTTATGTACAGGGGAGTTTTAACTGCATGTACAGAAGTACACCACATGTATACAGTTCCCAAAGAGGCCAGAAGAGGGCGTCAGATCCCCTAGAACTGGAATTAGATGTGGTTGTGAGCTTGTGGATGCTGGGAACCAAAGTCAGAGCTTTTAACTACTAAGACACCTAACCAGATCTGTCATAACTTTAAAAGGTGTGGTCATTTAAAAGGTGTGTCATTTAAAGGTGTGGTCATTTTTTGTTTGACTTTTTTGTTGGTGTTTTTTGTTGTTGTTGTTTTGGTTTGGTTTTGGCTTTTTGTTTTTGTTTTGTTTTGCTTTGTTTGTTTGTTTGTTTTTGAACAGGTCTTTCTACTTAGCCACAGCTGGCCTCAAGATTCTCATCCTCCTGGCTCCCAGGCATGCCACTCCATAACCAGCTCTTATGACTTTTTAAACTGGCCATTCTTGCTTGTTTTTAATCTCCCAATATTATCTAGAAATATTTTGTCAGTTTTAAAAAATGTACAGGGCTGGTAATACAGCTCAGCTGTAGAGCACTAGCCTAGCATGTTATATAAAGACAGGCATGTTCAATGCCTAACATCCACATAAACCCAGTGCAGTGATGCAGGTCTGTGATCCTAGCACTTGGAAGGAGGAAGCACAGAGTCAGAAGTTCAAAGTCAGTCTCAGCCTCATAGCAGGTTCAAGGTCAGCCTGGGCTACAGGAGACACTGATGCAAAACAAAACAATACATAGTAATTATCTCTAGAATTTCACAAAATGTATAGATTATGTTGGAGAGAGCACACATCTTTATACTAACACTTGCCCCCATCCGGGAATATGACATCTCTCTCCATTTACCTGCTGGAAACTGCAGGGGAAGCTGCCGCTTTCAGTAAGCGGTAGTGATTTGTGTCTGTTGTTTCTAACTTTATTCCCAGCCGTCTCGTGGAGGTTTTTAGCAGTCTTGATTGCTCTCTTATTACAAGCGGGCTCTTTCCCTCTCTACATATTGTCTAGCTGGTCTTTGCTAGTTAATTCTAAGGCTTACATTCAGAGTATATTCCTCTTATAAACCTATTGGGCCATCCTCAGTTGTGCTAATATCACAGACTAATTCTTGGCTGCTGGGTGAGAAGCTCCATCATTCACAAATACATTTGCTTCCTTGTTTTATTCCCTGCCCCTCAGTGGTTTTGTTTTGTTTTGTTTTGTTTTGTTTTGTTTTGTTTTGTTTCCTTCCAGGGTTCCCGCTCTGCCCAGGTAGATTGTTTGAATTCCAATGCTAATATTTTATCTTTTTGTAAAATTCATTTCAGAATTTCTCTTCACTTTAGTGATGTCATTTATATAATACGTGAGGATTTTTGTAAATGCCCCTCACTCCTGTGTTTATGTTCCCTGCCTCTGGAGCTCTAAGTGCCATGTTCACGATCCCCTTTCCTGCTTAGCTTTGCCAGAAGTTTATGAGCTACTGTTGCTTTGGGGAATTCTTATTGCTCCAGAATGATCAGTTCTTCTGTGGAGTTTGTTACTCTTTAATTAGCCACTGCTTTTATTTCATAAATTCTCTCTTCTGTTGCCTCTTCAAAGTGCCGTGTTCTTCTCGTCCTGACGTCTTGAGCAGAGAGCATCGTTGGTGCTTTTCCCTGTGCAAGAATGCACGTACTGACAGTAGTGTGCTCGGTTTGCACATGCTTATAGAAGTATATTCATTTGGGCTTCGTGCCATTCATTTTGATATACGCTATTTGAGATATACTACTTTAATACTTGATACTCATTTTTGCCTGAGTTAAGAATGTCTCTTCTGGGACTAATGAGATGGCTCGGTGGTTTAGATCTCTTGTTGCTCTTGACAAGGACCTAGGTTGCATTCCCAGCACCTACACGTTTGCTCACAACCATCTGTAACTCCAGTTTCAGGAAGCTAAACTAATTGTCAGCTGCTGGTCGAGAAGCTCCATCATTTGCAGTTTCATTTGCTTCCTTGTTCTATTTCCTGCTCCTCAGTGCTTTTCCTTTGATTTCCTTCTTGGGTTCCTGGCCTATCTAGGTAGATTGTTTGAATTCCAGTGCTAATATTTTGTCATTTGTATGCTTGAGCTTTATGCTAATGATCTTAGTAATTATTTTTAAATCATAAATTTCTCACCCAAGGATAAGTCTTGGCATTGGCCTTTAGTCCTTACCTCATTGACAGTAGTCAGCTGGAGTTGGCGAGCCTTCCCTAGCAGTCCTTGCTAGCTCCTGGCTTCTCCCTTTCAGTTCTTTCCTTCACTGGGGCTCAGAACCACAACCCTCCCCACACACACACACACACTCCTTGTCACCTTGCAGATTCACAAATGCCTTCCTCTGGCCTGGCACGGGGACACCAACTTGCTTGGGGGTCTTGAAAAATAACTGCGCAGATTGCTCTGTCTTCTTCCAGCATTTCCTATTACAGACAAAACAGGATCCAAGCTGAGCCCTCATGCTTGTGAATCGCCAGTGCTTTGCCATCCATGGGGCTCTCATGTTTTCTTATTTAGAAAATTGAACAGCCCTCTCAGCTAAGCTCTTTTTCTTATCATATCTGGTGCTTGGCAAACTGCTGCAGCCTGAGCCCCGACTCGGCAAGCTGTCTTTCTTCTTAAACTCTTTTCCTTGAGGTTCTCTTCCTTCTCTCTCTGGAGTTCCCCCAGATCTGCTCATTGGATTTTCCTACCTATCCTCCACGTGGCTCTTCATTTCTCTTGTGGCTTTGATCTCCTTGTGTCATTTTCCTATAGATTCTGAGAGAAAACCCTGATTTCACGGCCACATCATTTCTGGACGTCTACACAATCCACAAGCCACGTGTCAGGGTGCCCCAGCCCTCATGCTGGAGCAAGCATCCCTTCCCCTCCTGTGTAGTCTTCGCCAACCTCAGTGCCTCCTCTGCCAGAGCTTCCTTGGACATCGGAGGTGCCATGCTCCACTTAACCTTGCGCAATCATGGCGGAAAACCAACCCTTCCCTCTGTCCTCCACTGTAATTCGCATGAAAGACTTGCTTTGACTTCTCGCAGTGGCCTCTTTTTTAGAAGTTTTCTTGTGGCCACTGATTTCTGTGCTTTCCCAGGAGTGGGAAGAAGTGTGTGTGTGTGTGGGGGGGGGGGGTCAGGACTGAAGTCTCTGGGTTCTTCCAGCCGTCCCTGGGGTCCTTGATCACAGATGTTAGGAGGACAGGAGAATGGGGGTTCTCTCTGCTCATCTCCCCGAAGAGGCAGAGCTGGAAAGGACAATGATAATGAACAGGGAGACTTTGTCTTGCCAGGGTTCCTTCTGCTTCAGCAGCCAGAAATTATCTGGAGCAATGACTCTCAGCTAGGATAAATGACTCTGGGCCACGTGGAAATCTAAGCGTGCTGAGCAAAAGGTTCTCCCTGATGCCTGTGGCTGGTGGGCGGCAAAGGGCTTCCTAGAGGCTTCAGAGTCTTCTCAATGATTCCCTGCTGATCTGAACTCCAGCCCTCACCCCAGTGGACATAGCCTGAACCTCTATAACTCTCACTTCCTTTTGGAAGATGGAGTCAGGGGTCCCTAAGGTCACGAAGAGGCAGAGTGCAGAGGGCTCATGTTACTGCCCGTCATTACATTGTGCCCGAGCTTCCGCAGGAAGAGAGAAATGAGCCGGGCTGTATTTCTGGCTGTGGATCCAGCTGGGACTGTCCTGCCCCTCCCCCTCCCATCTGTACCACACCAGCAGACCTAAGCCTGTGTCTTCTGCTGCTCCCCGGTGCCCTGTACCCCTACAGGCTTTCCCTAACTTCTGCACCCTGTGGTTGTAGGATAACACACCCTGGGGTGCTCGCGACAGTCCCAGCCTCCACTGAGCTGTCCCGTTCAGTGTCCTGACAAGCGTTTCCTTTGCTCTCAGGGATGCCGTAGTTCTGAGTCACATGCCTCTATCACATTGAGGGGTGTCTGGGAAAGGCCAGAGCTTTCGGGTGATCTTATCTCCTTCCTCCCCATCAACCAGTGCCTGATTCTTAGGTATTTATCTTTAATCAGCCTAGTTTTACTTTCCCAAGTAAACTTCCAGGCAGCATGGTAACCGACATTCCCTCCCGCCCCATAAATCAACACATTTCTAGCAGCTTCCTCTGTTCTGGGCAGGTCATGTAATTCTCTAAAGCTCTTCATCTTGTTTTATAAGTGAGGATGCTGAGCCCTGCCATGATGGCCTCACAGTGACCACGGATCGAGGGAGAGTGTGGATGTAAAACCATCTCAGTGTTTTGGAGGGGAGGACAGGATCTCGTGTAGCCAAGGATAGCCTCAGGCTTTTTGCATACCTGAGGGTGGAGGTTGGCCTTTAGCTTATGGTCCTCCTGCCTCTGCCTCCCAAGTGCTGAGATTAGAGGTGTGCACCACTCTGCTCAGTTCAGGCAGTGCTGGGGGATCTAACCCAGAGCATTGTGCATCCTAGGCAAGCACTCTAGCAACTGAGAGCCACACCCCCAGCCCCCACCTGTGAGCTTCCCTGCTGTAAGCTGCAGACTGTGTGTTGGGTTGCAGTGAGTCCTGGAATATGGAAGGAGTTAGCATTAGCTATGGCTGCTCCTCCCTCCTGGCCCAGATTCTGTCTTCGAGGTATTCCAGCCACGCTCACCGTCTTCCTCTCTCCTCCTTCCTCTTGGCAGGAGAGTCGCTGCCCTTGGCCACCTCCAATCAAGTTCTCATTAAGTTCAGTGCCAAAGGTCAAGTATCAGCCAGGGGGTTCCACTTTGTCTACCAAGGTATGTAGGATGTGGACCTTGGAGGGTCAGACGTCATCTCAGTAACTCTGTGTCCCGAGGAACAGAGTCCTTTCTCCTCCTATCTGCGCCTTTCTGTGAGGACTGGGGGTGGGGAGACAATGTGTGGCACAGTTTCTTTCAGTTGTACACATCTGTTTACTCAAGCAACAGATTCTGGGCTAAGTTCTGTGTTAAATTGGGAAGTCAGTTTCTTTCCTACCCTCCCTGTCTCTCTTCCCCAAGCCCTATACACACTGTCTACACATGCCTGATGGTGCTGGGACATTAGACCAGCCCTTACTTCAAGGAACTTGGTTTTGCCTGCAGTGTAGAGTAAAGGGATCGGACAAACAGACTTTGATCAGGGAGGGGCACACCAGCCATTCCATTCCTTAGAACCGCCAATTGCTATGTATGGGGTGAGGGTAATACTAACGGCTGGCTGGTCCGTTCAAAAGTATCTACACCCAGCAGACAATCAGTGTTCATTCTGGGTCACTAAGACCCAGCAGCAGCTTGGAGCATCCTTGCTTTGACCTGCCAAATCCAGTCTAGCCTTGCCCAGCAACAGCCACGTTGTTAAGGCCACCAGTCTCTAAGCACAGCCCTCCCTGTTTCTTCGACACTGCCCGGGAGGCCTCCTATATCCCTGTGTAGGGGACAATTCCACTACACGGTGCCATGATTCCCACAAGCCACCATTATGCTCAGATCAGCTGCAGACCCTGGGCAGGGGCTTAAGAGAAACCAGTGAGCAGGGTGATGCCTCAGAGAGTAGAGGGGAGATGGTTGTTGTTTTTAGGGAGCACAGGGCCCTGGTAAGGAAGAAGGATCACTAGGAAAGCAAAGAACAGCCCTGAGACTAACGTCCGGGCCCTGGGCTCTCACTAGCCAACATGATTCCTGGAAACTGCACCCAACATTGAGTCCAGCCTCAAAATAGTCCCTGCCTTGGAAAATGCCCCCACCAGCTTTGTCCTGCATGCATCCCTGGGCCAGTTTCTACAGGGGTAGGGCCTGACCCCTGAGTGCCCCTCTTCCCAACAGCGGTACCCCGAACCAGCGCCACGCAGTGCAGTTCTGTGCCAGAACCTCGCTATGGCAAGAGGCTTGGCAGTGACTTCTCCGTGGGGGCCATCGTTCGCTTCGAATGCAACTCCGGTTATGCCCTGCAGGGGTCCCCAGAGATAGAGTGCCTCCCCATACCTGGGGCACTGGCCCAGTGGAATGTCTCTGCACCAACCTGTGTGGGTAAGTGTGAGTAAGTGGGTAAGGGCAAGACGGAGAGGGGGAAGGGGAAACGGAGGGAGGAAAGGACTGAGGGTAGGCTTTTCCCCCTGAGGGACACAGCCAACCTTCAGAGATATCCTCACAGCACACAGTAGGCCTTCTCAGCACCCAGGGAGAAAGTTCCATGCAGACCAAATAACTCCCTGGGTCTGTGAACAGAGAAAGGGGAAGGAGCTGGACAGGGATAGCCGTGAAGAGAGGAACAGGAACGGGTCACTGGACGACCATTGTTGGAGGTCAAGTCATCAAGAAGGCTGAGAGCAAGAGGTCCCAAAGGGAGAAGCCATCATGAAAAGGAGACCTAGCAGGGCTGGGGATCCTACAGGTTATGAGAGAGGTGGAGGGGTATTGAGGGCTACAGGAGAAACCAGCACAGGATGAATTAGCACATCCTGGAGACCCTGGGAGACTGGGCTGGGCACAGAGGGCAAGGAAGAGGCCAGCACATGAAGGTGGACCAGCAGAGTCCAGAGATCCCGAGGGAAGTGGAGTTGGAAGCCATAGGAGAAGCTAGTCCAGGAAGAGGCCCATGGAAAGACTCTCATGGAGCGACTACAAAGGTGAGCCAGGGAGCCTCTGACCAGCCCATGTCTCTTCCCAGTGCCATGTGGTGGCAACCTCACAGAGCGCAGGGGCACCATCCTGTCCCCTGGCTTCCCGGAGCCATACCTCAACAGCCTCAACTGCGTGTGGAAGATCGTGGTCCCCGAAGGCGCTGGCATCCAGGTAGGAGCAAGGAGGCACCTCAGTTAAGTGGCTGTTGTTGGGCCATGAGCCAGGCTGAGGTGGAAGGAGAAACAACAGCTCGGTCCTTGTCCCCGTGTCACTGGGAGCACCTGGTAGATATAGAGATACGGCTTCTGATCACGAGATCACAGCATCTCTGGGGGAGCGAGGATGAGAGGTGGAACTTAGGTCCGGCCAGCCAGAGAAGAAAGTGGGCTGTCTTAGTTAAGATTTTATTGCCGTGAGCAGACACCATGACCAAGGCAACTCTTATAAGGACAACATTTAATTGAGACTGACTTACAGGTTCAGAGGTTCAGTCCATTATCATCAAGGTGGGAACATGGCAGCATCCAGGCAGGCATGGTGCAGGAGGAGCTGAGAGTTCTACATCTTCATCTGAAGGCTGCTAGCAGAATACTAACTTCCAGGCAGCTGGGACAAGGGTCTTAAAGCCCATGGCCACAAAGCCACACCTACTCCAACAAGGCCACACCTCCCAACAGTGCCACTCCCTGGGCGGAGCATATACAAACCATCACATGGGCTCACAACTGAAATGTGAATTTGGAAGGCTCTTAGGAGACGGTGAAATGGTCTGAGGTGTGTGTCTAAGCCCATTAAGGAGAGGAAAGGGGCATCGCTGCTGAACGGGGAAAGAACAGAGCACCAAGTGCAGTGAGGCCGGGGGAGGCCAGCCAGGCACACATTGGACTACGTAATGGATGCCCAGGGCAAGAACAACACAGGGAGGCGTGGGAGAGGAGCCAGAGCCTGACAGGCCAACAGAACAATCAGGACCCCGCTGGACACACCCAGTGGGAGAAGGAAACCCAAAGAATATTCCAAATGTAAGAAGGGAGCCAGAAATTCAGCTCAGACAGTAGATTTCTTTTGTGGAGTACACAAAGCCCTGGGTTCAATCCCCAGCACCACAGAGTCCAGGTGTGCTTGTGCACGCCCATAATCAGGACCCCCAGGAAAGCAGAGGCAGGGGTATTAAAAGCTCAGCCATCCTCAGCTACATAGTGATTCAGGGTTAGCCTGAGCTACGTGAGACCCTATCTCCAAAATACATACATACATACATACATACAAACATACATACATACATACATACATACATACATACATACATACATACATACATACGCAGAGGAGAAATCCAGCTGGGCCAAAGCATTTCCGTCTTCTGAAGTGTCACTAAGTCCTATGATGGCATAGCGCATGCCTGCCTTCCCCACCAGACAGTGAGCTCCTGAGACAGGTATGGGCCACCTCTTCCTTTCGTGGGAAGGAGCCAACACAGGGTCAGGCCTGGAGGAGGCGTGTGGGAAGTTGAATTACCCATGGGAAGAGAAGGGAGGGAAGCACTAGAGCTGTGTAACCGACAACTCAGTCCTTCTGTCTGTCCAGATTCAGGTCATCAGTTTTGTCACAGAGCAGAACTGGGACTCTCTAGAAGTGTTTGACGGAGCGGATAACACCGTAACCATGTTGGGGAGTTTCTCGGGTAAGATGGGACATCCAGAGCTTCCATATGGAGGGTTGTGATAGACACCACCATCACCATCATCATCACCACCACCACCACCACCACCATCATCATCATCACATCGCCACTACCACCATCATCACCATTGAATGAGGCTTGGTTTAAGCCCCTGCCCATCCAACGGCAGTCATGTGCCAGAGTGTGGTGTATGGTTTTGCTCAATGGCCCGAGAAATTATCTGACTCTGCTAGGCCCAGAAATCCATGATGTTAAGATAGAAAAAAGATTCATGCATGTCCAGATAAACTGTCTGCCCGGCTGGGCGGACCACGTAATTGCACGTGCTGAGCAACCATCAATTCTAACTAATCCCAGAGCATTTTTTTTTTTTTTAATTTCTATTGTCCTGAAAGGAAACCAAGTGCGAACAGCACTCACTCTCCCTCCCCCGCTTGCCCCACCCTCACCCCGGACTCTGACAACCACTGGCCTGTCCATCCCCGTGGACTTGCCCTAGTCCAAGAGGTTCATACGCATGAAGTCTCACACCGCGTGGCTTTCTGCCAGGCTCCCACACGCTTTCAGGGTTCTCCCAGTGTCAGTTTGAATCATCACTGTGCTGGGTGAGGAGGCCATCTCTTCCGATTCCCACCCACCACTCAGTGTCCCGTTCATGATGAAGCCGCCGCCGCGGCTAACACTGGGATGGATATTCACACGCACGGTCTGGCGTCACACGCGTTGCCCATCCTCGGGAGCGCATGTTAAGAAACAGAAGCACCATTGTCTCATTTGATAAGGAGCAACCCAACTTCTCCCCAAAGTGGCTTCTGCCCTCCCCATCCAATAGCAAGCTTGTGCCAGGGCGTGGTGTGTGGTTTGGTCCAGTGGCTCGGGAGGTTACCTGCATCTGCCAGTCTCAGAGATTCCAGATGCTAAGACAGAACAGTGATTCACGCACACCCAGACAAACTGCCTGCCCTGCTGGGTGGGCCACACAACTCTACCTGTTGGGATCATTTTGAAGATAACTGAGTAGGGACCCGACCGCCAGCCCTCTCACGGCCCGAGGGGCATCTCCTCCTGCAGCATAGGTTGATGGCACTGCTTAGCCCTGGCTTCCCTTCCCTGGCCCATTGTGTACCTGGCATTTGTCATTTAGTACGTTTGATCGGGGGACACTGGGAGGCCCTGGGAGCAGAATATCTCTCAGCAGGCAGGAGAAGCAGAGCAGTTCGGTAGGAAGTGGTACCCAGGAGGGTGTGCCTCAGGTAGGAAGTGGTACCCAGGAGGGTGTGCCTCAGTGACGCTTGCTGTCCTCTCTCAGGAACAACGGTGCCTGCCCTACTGAACAGCACCTCCAACCAGCTCTACCTCCACTTCTACTCTGACATCAGTGTGTCTGCTGCTGGCTTCCACTTGGAATACAAGAGTGAGAATCCAGGGTCATGGCTAGGTTGGGGGTGCTGGGTGGGAACAAACAGTGTCTGGATCCCTACTCTCCGTGCAGGCTAGGTTGGGCTGTACCCACTCCTTCCCACTTAAGCCTACGACTGACCACAGAGAGGGGCTGAGGATTAGAGAAGGCCAGAAGCCCTCTAAAGCTTGTGTACTCAACAATGGGATAAACCCAGGACACACTGACGTGTGAACCCTCTAGATACCCTAGAACCTGGGTGGACAGCGCTAAGCATCAGCCTTAGCCCCAGTAGATAGTCTTGGATATAAGAAAATGGAGGGGGTGCTGGGAGGCTTTATTGGTTCAATCACCTGTGACAACAAGGACACAGAAAGATCTGATGGGGTCAGAATGGGGCCAGCACCAGAAGTTAGGCAGATGACCGCCTAGGTCTCTAGAAGAGTGAACTTTCTCCAGGTGGTTGAGGGAGAGCCAGTTGGATCCCAGGGTGTCCATCATCACCTGAAGGCACCACAGAGCTCCTGTAGGTGAGGCCTGCATCTAGTTCTAGACACAGTCAGTCTCCCTCCATCCTCATCACCTCCCCAATAGGGGTTTCCAAGTCACTCCGCTGTGAGCTCCCCTACTGAGTGGTCAGGACGTCCCTGCAGGCAGCAGGCAGCAGGCAGCAGGCAGCAGGCAGCAGGCAGCAGGCAGCAGGCAGCAGGCAGCAGGCGGCCATGAGGAAGAGCCTCGTGTTCACTTTCCCAGTTGCTTTACACCTCATCCTTGGGGCCTCTGTCTCACTGCTGAGGGGTTGGGACATAGCCACCAGCAGACTTCATTTCTAAGCATCAGAGTCACATCTCAGAGGCATGTACGCAGTCTAGGACTGGGGAGAGGAGACAGCAGTGTATTCCTTTTTATTTCTGTGTTAGGGGTTTGTGGTACTCGGGGTGAAACCCAGAACACCACACATGCTAGGCACCACCCCCCCACTAGCTACATCCGAAGCCTGATGCCCTCTAGCTGTGGTAAGGGCTACACAAGTGCAAACATTTGTTAAAACATGACATATCCTCAAATGGTAATGACAACTGCATAGGATACACACAGTATATTCACATATAATTTGTATACTTTATCACATGTCAATTTTCTTCAGGAGCTAAAAAGTGTTGTCAGAGTTTTATCTCTAAGTGGACAGAGGACTTGGGAGATAGGCCAGCGGCAGGTTCCCTGGACTGCCAAGTAATACTTTATCCTCTTTCCTGGACATTTGGCTACCTATATAGGCTGCCCAGGGAGCCTGCATCTCTCTCAAGGGAGCCACTAGGAAGGGGAAGGCTACCCTCACCCAACCACCCTGGCCCAGCTCATATAGCAGGCTGCTGAGCACTCCATGGCCCTGTTTTGGTACAAGTCACATTTTGAAGGAAAGGAGAACTTTATCCATCAAGCCTCGTACCCTTATGAGTCTCCTAGCTCTAACGGAGAAGTGAGATGTACACGGAGTCCACCAGCACACAGGGGTCTAATTCATACATCTTAAGGCTGGAATGTGCTCATGTGACCTCAGAACTTAACTGCTCTTGGACAGACCTGGAGTCACACTGATCTGGGCCTGAATCCCAATTTTGTGACTTAAAACCACACATATGGGCCACTGTCACCCTCTCTATGAGATGGCAGTTAAGGCCTGCAGCAAGCGGGTGGAATGAGGTGACAGACTCAGTGACCCTGCCTCGTTCATGGGACAGGCTCAGAAAGAGCAGCTCCTCCCGAGATGACCGTGATGATGTCATGGCTACCCTTAGGAAGGACGATTGGTACAGCTGGACTGAAGGAACATGGGTTGAACTTTAAATCAAGAAAAATGAACAAGGGAGAACTTGAGAGCCCGCAGAGTGAATCATGGAAGGGGGTGTGGCCTACTCTTGATGGTCCTTGAGTTGTCCATGATGGTCATGAAGGTGTATTTCAGAGTGGGCAAGGAGGGCCAGAGACTCAAGGAGAGATTGTAAGAGTCATCAGTGCCTGCGATTTTGGGCGACTTGAAAGCAGCTCAGAGCTGGGACTAGATCCTACAGTGCCTGAGGGCTAGTGCTGAGCACAGAGGGCCAAGTGTGAGGGGCTCCCCTTATAGAAGGGGACTGCCCTGACCTTGAGTTAGAAGCCAGGGGAGAGTCTTGCTGGTGGGCCAGCTTCTTCCAGGCCAGCCTGTCCTGGAGAAAGGACTTTGACTGGGCTGAGCATCACAGAAGTACCCTGTCTTTAACTGTTCCTTGTTTTCTGTCCTTCCGGTGGCCTCTCTTCCTGCTACAGACACTGTCTTCTGAGGGCAGAGGATGGGGAGGGAGTTGAGAACAGATACAAGAGGGACATTGGAGGGGCTCAGAGAGGCCTGGGGGTCTGCAGCCAGGGTGGCCTGATGCTGAGCTCAGCAGGTGCACAAAACACACAGAGTTCCTGAAGTGGCACCCCTGTCCCAGCTTTGACCTGGTGAGCTTCTATCCTACATGTTCTGACGTCCTCAGCATGCCAGGTATAGAGGTTGGCAAGTGCCCAGGAAGGTACAAAGCCCTGGACCCCAAGCAGCCAGCAGTGCCCTCAGCCTCTGTCACCTTAACCTGCCAAGCTTATGTGTCCTTCTCTCTCCCTGCTTCTGGCTTGTCTAGCGGTGGGCTTGAGCAGTTGTCCCGAACCAGCTGTACCCAGCAATGGGGTGAAGACAGGAGAGCGCTATTTGGTGAATGATGTAGTCTCTTTCCAGTGTGAGCCAGGATATGCCCTCCAGGTACCTCTCTCAACCTCAACCAAAACCCAAGGGCAGGGAGCAGACGCCTGTCCCCTGAGTTGATTGCCCAGTCCTGTAGCAGTACAGCTGTCTTCATCAAGGATGGGTGTGGCCCCCATACCCACTGGGGACGGCTCTCTACTCCTGGAACTGTTCTTGCAAAAACAAACTTTGTTGATGGTAAAGGCTTTGAACAATCCAGCCAGGAATGTGTTCCTGCAAAGCCGGATTTGATTGGACTTTGGGAAAATTTAATTTCCCTTTGAGGGCCCATGAGGGAATTTAGTAATTAGAGGAGACTCACAAGGAAACCTCTTGTAATGAGAATTCTTTAGTGATGGTTCTTAATAAGTGGTCTCCCCTCAAATCTCTCTCCTTTTGTCTTACCTCAAATCCCAAGGTGATCCCATGTGTCTGTAATTCTTGTCCCTTAACGTGAGGCCTAGAGCAAGCCCCTGTTCTGGGTTAGGTGTATAATTGTGCCCCTGGGAGCCTCTTGCTCACTTCTCTTCTTCCTCCAGGGCCACGCCCACATCTCCTGCATGCCTGGGACTGTGCGTCGATGGAACTACCCTCCTCCGCTCTGCATTGGTAAGAGAACCAAGATCCACTGAAGTCTAAATCCCTAGGCATCAGAGCTCCCGGCTGTATTGCTGTGTTCAAGTTCAAGTCAAAAGAAATTCTAATGTTCTGGATTTGTTCCAAGTCAGTAGTTTCTGAAAGACATTTCTTTAATTTCTAACTCTCATTCAAAGCTGTCCTGACTTCTAGAAGGCTCTGCCCACCAACTAAAACAATCACAGCAAGGTTGCTCACCTGAGAATATTATGGGGACCACTGTGGTCGTGGTCCCATAAAACCAGCCAGAGCCCAGAAGCCATTTTTAGGCACATTGGGTTTATCTCATGACTTTATCGAAGGACAAACTAACAAACCTGCTTATAATGTTGCGGGTGGCACATTAACCAAGGACCTGACTTGGCTTCACTACTTAGCCCAGGCTAGGCAGTGTTGAGGAAATGGACAGATACAAGGATGCTGCAGAGGATTTTGGTCAGGTCAAGAAAGCAAGAAACAGATAGTAGCTGGGTGTCTCCTAAGTGCCAGACTCTAAGCTGCATGTTCCCATTGCAACTGTCCAGTGGGATACGTTAGCTAGCTCTCCCCCCTCTCTCGAGCACGCTCGCTCTATGTGTGTGTGTGTGTGTGTTGTATACACTTAATACGTGTGTTGTACATACACTTGGTATTTGTGTGTGTTGTATATACTTGATGTGTATTGTATATACACTTGGTGTGTGCTGTATATACACTTGGCACGTGTGTGTTTGCATGTGTTGTGTATGCACTTGGTGTGTGTTGTATACATTTGATGTGTATTGTATATACACTTGGTGTGTGTGTGTGTGTTGTATATACACTTGGTGTTTGTGTGTGTTGTATACACTTGTTGTGTATTGTATATACACGTGATGTGAGTGTGTGTTGTATATACAAGTGGTGTGGGGGGGTGCCTATGCATGTCTTCCTCAACTGCTCTCCAGAGTTTTTTGAGACAGGGTCGCTCCCTAAACCTGGAGCTTCCCTGCTGAGCTAAGCTGGCTGGCCAGTGAGCTCTAAGAGTCCTTCTTTCTCTCCCCACCCCCCAGCACTCAGATTACAAGTATAACACTGCACTTAGCTTTTACACGGATGCTGGACATCCAAACTCAGACCTCACACTTACACAGCAAGTACCTTACCAAGTGAGTCCTCTTCCCCAGCCCAGAAGAGAGAAAGGAGAAACAGAAAGGGCAGAAAGGGAAGGTTCCCAGTGCTGGGCTGATTTTAAAGCAACCCCCTCCACCTGTCTCCCTGAAAGTAGTGACTCAAAAGAATGTCACATTGGCTGACAGCATTTCACTTGCATGTAGGGCAGGTCACATACGAGGCCTGAAGCCCTAGGTGCTCACCCGGTATACTCCAGAGGCTTGGCCCAGGAGACATAGGAACATGAGCTGTCACTCATGTCTGTTGCTTACATCAGCTCTCCTTCACCAAGTGAAACACATTCTTCCCCGGTCCCCTCCCAGCAGCTCCCTGAGATGGCTTCTGTTCTTCGTGCCTTTTTGCTGTTTTGGAAACTGGGCTTGGAAGGGACAGGGTGGCATTGAACTCACCCATGGTCCTGTAGGAAGCGCAGCAGGCACTATGACATAGTGGTGGTACTTTTCTGTCCTGGTGTGCTTCCTAGTCACCTTCTGCCCAGAAAGTGCCTGCCTGGACCCTGGCAGTTCCCTCCCTGAGCACCTTTCCCTGGGCCCTCATGCCTGATTAGCCCCTTTCTTCTTCACACAATCTTTCTTCCATCACAGCTAAGTGGTCATGGTGAGCCTTGACAGCTGGCCCCTCTACCCCATAGAAGATAGATCTGGCACAGCCTTCTCATCCCTCCATCCTTTGTCTGATGACGTGAAGACTGGATCGGGAAGGAAGGAGAGAAAAGGGGAGGGAGGGAAGGAGGAGGGAGGGAGGGAGGGAGGGAGGGAGGGAGAGAGAGAGAGAGAGAGAGAGAGAGGCGCTATCTTATAAGGAGTGGAGGGCTCTCTTGGAGCAGAGCTTTGTTTCTCCCTGCATGTCCTTGATGAGGTCTCTGACCTCTGAAGGGCGTGGTCAATGCTGGCATTCCTAGCATCCTAAGCTGTGCTCTAGCCCTGACTTTCCATGTTTTACCCGTAGGTACAGATGTTTAGGGAGACCCTTCGGGTTCTCATTGAGGTTTACGACTCCAGACATGTTTTAAAATGTGGCTCTGGACACTTGCCTAGCCTGCACTCTCCTTGATGACCTAACCTGAGAAATCTCATTGTCACAGCGCAGTGCGGGGGAGCAGTGGAGGAGATGGAAGGAGTGATCCTGAGCCCCGGTTTCCCAGGCAACTACCCCAGTAACATGGACTGCTCCTGGAAGATCTCACTGCCCGTGGGCTTTGGTGAGTCTGCAGCCTCCAGAGAGACAGGAGCTCTGAGCCCAGGCCTAGATTAAACTAGCTGACTGCCCCATCCCGGTGTAAGTTCAGCCCCAGCACTGTCCTGCCTGGACTTTATCCATTGCAGTCTTGGGGAATGGCAGAGATTGAAGTGTAGGGGAAGAAAGGTTAGGGGTTACCATAATTTGAGCCCTGAATTAAACACACAGGGGTATAGAATAAGAAACTCAACAAGAGACGGAGCTGAGGGAATAGAGGGCCAGAAAGTTTGCCTTGTACAAGGGACAAGGTTCCATCTCCTGGACCATTTACAAAAAAAAAGAAAGAAAAAGAAAAAGAAAGAAAAGAAAAAAAGAAAGAAATTACCTGGAATAAAAGGAAAGGAAATCCATTTTGCTGAGTCCAGACCTCAAGTTGTGCTTTTAAGTCCCCTGTCCCATTCATCACCCTGATTAAATTGAGCCAAGGTCAATATGAAATTGAGTTGGCATTCTTCATAGACACATTCTAGCTGGCCCCGAGATTGAGAGAGGGAGCTGGAATATTCCAGGCGTGCGGGTTGTTGACTGTGAAGAACATTAGTCTAGGTGCAAATTTTAATTGCTGGCAATTCGTGTGGCATGTTCTGGCAATATAATTTAACCCTGGTTACCTGTGCCAAAGAGACTGAGGCTCTGTGCTGACAAGGAATTGGGGGGTGGTTCGTAGGGGTCCTTTTGCCCAGATTCTGCTCTGTCCCTAGGAAAAGAACTGTCCTGGGGATTCCTCTTTCTTATCCATTTGTATTTGCATAATTAACTCTACAAGGTAATGGGTTTCACTGTGACACTTTAAAAAAGTTGATGATAGCCACCATGCCCCATTGGGTGTTCCCTACCCCCATCTCCTTTTGCCATGAGATGCAGGCTCAGAACCTCTCAGTCCACTAGCTTCAGTCTGGAGACTGCTCTTTTCTTTTTCCTTAATTTGTTTAGTTATTCACTTTACATCCTGATCACCCCCACTCCCCCATTAACCCCTCCTCTTCTCCTCTGAGAAGGGAAGGTTTCCCCGTGGGTACCAGCCCACCCTGGCACATTAAGTTGCAGCAGGACTAGGTGCATCCTCTCCTGCTGAAGCAGGACAAGTCAGCCCTGCTAGGGGAAAGGGATTCAAAAAGAGGCAGCAGAGTCTAGTCAGCCCCACTCCACTTGTTAGGGGACCCATATGGAGACCATGCTGCGTATTGTAGGGGGCCTAGGTCCAGTCCATGCTTGCTTTTTAGTTGGTGGTTCAGTCTCTGTGAGCCCCCTATGGGTCCCAATTAGTTGGTTCTGTAGGTCTTCTTGTAGTGTCCTTGACCCCCTCTGACTCCCTCAGTTCTGTCCCTCACTCTTCCACAAGAGTCCCTGAGCTCCTCCTAATGTTTGGCTACAGGTCTCTGCATCTGTTTCCGTCAGCTGCTGGATGAAGCCTCTTAGAGGACATCTATGCTAGGCTCCTGTCTGCAAGCACAGCAGGGTATCATTAGTAGTGTCTCAGACAGTGGGATGACCCTCAAAGGCTAGAGTCTAGTGTCTAGGACCATCTCCTGAAGGAAACTGGGGAAAGTGAAGACAGCTTTAGCAGCCTTGGTGGAGTCCGGATTTGAGACACTGGGCAAAGTGGACCAGAGTTTCTCTTGCTCTGTCTTCAAGCTTGGGACTGAAGTTTAAGTGGGTGGCTACCCTCTGTGAGTCTTTCTTTTCAGTCACCAAAGCACTCTGTCCCTTAGTCCTACATCCGTCTTCCAGCTCTGGGCAATGAGCCTGCTGCAGGTCCAGTGGTGTACCCAGGATCTCTTGTTTTCAAGTGGGTTCCTGCCCCGTTTGTCCTCTAGAACACAAGATGTTACTGCTTAAAGAGTCTGTGCAGTAACATGCCTCTGCCGTTAGGTGGCGGACACATAACTAATAAAACCCAAGGTTGGGCACACAGGCTGCAGTTCTCTGGCATGAGAGGCTGCACAGGCAAAGACTAAAGAGCACAGTTCTACAGACAGTGGTTCAGGATGGTTCAGAGGTAAATGCTCTGTGGTGTGGAAGCAATCTATGCTTGTAGGAGGAGAGAAGCTGGGGAAGCAGGCGGTGCATAAAATGGAATCACATAACACAGAGTTAAAGTGAATGAACAAGACAGGAGATAAAAGATCTTCAGCACCTGTCAAGTATTTGTTCTTAACGTAGTAAGACATATAAACAATTGCATGTAAGGGTTCATCTTACCAGACTAGAGAATACAGATGATCATATTTTAAAATCAAAATATGTGACCTCACCATGAGGTCTTTAAGTAACAGCTTGGTGCCCATGAGCACCGGGACCGTCCCACCTTGCTCCTCCCGGGCCATGCCTAACATGACATCAGCCAGCGGCGCATGCTCATTCGGCATTACTAGCCGACAAATATGTACTCTTCCAGGCTCTTAAATATAGAAATCACAATTGACATCTACATTTTTTCTATTTCCAGTGTCTACTTTTCCCAGCCTGCTTTCCTTGGTTAACAATGCAACATGTGGGCATTTCTTACACTAGGCAAATAGGTTTCTCTGGAGAACATTTTCCCATAGTGATCCAATTTTGAAAACCCTTGTCTGTAAACAAATACCAGCGATTCTGTTCCAACCTCAGTTCTCCGTGGCTTATATAAATATGTACCCCAGGGGCTTAATTAAATCCATGTAACCTGACAGGTGACAGAGATCTTGATTAACCGACCCAGGTCCCCAAGTGTAAACTTCAATTGACTTTTCAGTGGATCAGGTGAGACAGTATATACTTCCCGGCCATGTCCTTCAGAATCACCTAAAAATTCTAGGAAACACCAGCAAGAAAGGCCACGTGTGCCCTTTGATTCAATGGGGGCTGTGATTTCTTAACTAAATGTTTATTTTAGAAAAACTATCTTTATATTGATATTAGACATGATTCAAATGGAATTAAATGTTGACCCTGAAGCTGGCTTCCCATGAAATCAAATAGACTGCAGGTGGAACTCAGAAATAAGTGGTACCTTTATTCCTGAATGCAAAGCCTGTGGACTTTCTGATCCTCCCTGATGGCCAGACTATTTGGGTAAAGCTCAGAATATGCCCTGGGAGACCTGCCTGGTTGGGGCTTTGGTGGTGGGAATTCTGAACCCTAGAGGAGACACTGTAGGAGGACAGCCTTCCAGGTCAGGGCTGTGGCTTTGAGCACTGTCTGCCTCTGTCCTCTTCCCAGGTGCTCACATCCAGTTTTTGAACTTCTCCACGGAGCCCAACCATGACTTCTTAGAAATCCGGAGCGGTCCCTCCGAGACCAGCCGCATGATGGGCAGATTCAGCGGGAGCGAGCTGCCGGGCTCCCTGCTCTCCACGTCCCACGATACCATTGTGTACTTCCACAGTGACCACTCCCAGAACCGGCCAGGGTTCAAGCTGGAGTACCAGGGTAAGAAAAGAGTGCCATGGTAGCTCACTGCCAACCCTGCGTCAGATCCGCAGCCACCCATCTCCCTGCCAGGAGGGCTGAGGGGCCGCAGACCTCCCTGTGGATGCTTCCAGTTGGCAGCTCCCTCTCTGCATCCCACCTCACTAGCTACCTAACCCTGTTTGACAGACAGCTTAAATGTGCCCAGTTTTTTCCAGAGCCACAGGCCTCACAGAGTCCACTGAGGCTCCACAGTGTCTAGGGCTGGTAGTCAAGAGCATCCTAGGCAAGTAACCTCACAGCTTCCTCTCAGGGATCTCTGACATCCACTGCCCACCATCTCCCCTTGACTTTGAGAGGCTCTCAGCAAAGCTTCCCAATGAGAGAATAGAGCATTTCAGTGTTAACAACACTCACCTCGGATGGCATTTCCTCATTTCCTCCGGGCAACTCACCTGTATGCTGGCAGAGGTTCTGTTTCCTCAGATAAAACCCAATTGTAGGCCCAGTGCTCCCAGAAAAGATCCCCTTCACACCAACTCAGGCTTTCCTGTGTGAGGAGCCATTCAGTCATCAGCACTGGCTGCACAGCTGTACATAGCAGCCCCACACAGCTGAACTTCTGCCATGAATGCTCTCCTAGTATCACTGTGAGAAGCACTTGCTTTGGTTCCAGCTCAGCTGCTTTCACTCACTTCCTGCTACACGCGTATATACGTACATGTGTGCATGCATACATTCATACGTACATGCATACATACATATATACAGTCATATTCATTCATACATGCATACATACATTCATACATGCATGCATATATACTTACATGCATACACATACATATATATACGTACATTCATTCATACATGCATGCATGAATACATGCATGCATACATACACATGTTATATATTGGTTATATATAACAGATATAACATTTATAGCTATATATTATATATAAAGCTAATATTTATGCTCTCCATATATATATTTATATATTGCTGATACTGGTACCTGTTTCTTTTTAAAACCCTGAAGCTGTACAGCCGTTTCAGTGAGCAGGAGGCACCAGCCAGCTCTCGCTGCTGTAACAAATGTTGCAAACTGGCAGTTCAGAGACAACAGAAATCTATTCCTCCCTCTTCTGGAGGCTGGAAAGTCTAAGATCAAGGTGCTGGCAAATCCTGTATCTGGGAGAGCATGCTCTCTGGTTCATGGCGGCAGCCTCTTACAGTGTCCTCACTAGTGGATGGAGTTAAAGGCCTTGGTACGGCCTCGTTTATAGAGATCCAGCCCAGTTCTCCAAGGGAGACCAACAGAGGCCCAGCTTCCAAATACCCTCCCATTAGGGGATGAGGCTTCAGGGTGTGGCACTGGCTGGGAGGGCACACACAGGCTATGTCACATGTCATGGAAGTCAAGTTGCTCTCCCAATCCTGCCCTCCCCCTACACAGAGGAAGGAACCATCTTCTGTCCAGCCAGCAGTGTGTCTGCTGTAAGTGCTGCCTTGCAGTTTTCTGTATTCAACATTAATTTTAATTATACAGATAAAATTCATTAGCACATTCAGCTTGTTAGAGAACAAAAATAAGAAAAAATAGCCACAGGATAGATTATTTCCCAAAGACGACCCCTAATTTTTAATTTTTTCTTCATTTAGTGTGTGTGTGTGTGTGTGTGTGTGTGTGTATCTGGGAAGAAAATGTAAATACAAAGTTTTTGACCACATACTTTTAGTGTAGAAAGAGTGCCACGTAATGTGTGGCTTCCTGAAACCTGGCTGTTTCATCTTTGTCCTGGGAGTCCCTCCCTTGTCAGACAGGAACACTTAGCAAGGACTGGACTTCTCATTCTGGGACAGCCATTAGAATGTCCCCTGAGGTGCACACATTTTGGGCCAGTTGCTTAATGCATGTGTCTGTCCTGAGAGCATGGCAGGTTTATACTGCAGGGACACAAGAGCTTGGCTCCCCAAACCGCACCATCTTTGTTGATTCCGACCAGGCAGTCACACCCAGGGAATCTGGGGGAGGGGTCAGCACAGAAGCTACTCCTGTGCAAGAGCATCTGTAGCTGACAAGTAGAAGGGATAGGAATGACAGTAAGTCAGACACGTCAGTAGTTATCCTCTGTCACAGTGGTCTGTCATGGAAGACACTTGACGCTCTGGCTGAATAAATGCCATCCACCTATCACACACACCACTGCCAGTGTCACTTCCTGGGTCTTGGTTTTGGGGGAGGCCATCACAGAGTACCAAAGACCATGTGACTTGAACAATAAAACTTAAGTCTGGGGATGGGTGTATAAACAAGATTAAGATGTGGGCAGGGCAGGTTCCTTCTGAGGGTTGTAAGGATCTACTCGGGGTGTTGGACTGGATTCAGGTGGCTTGGGACATTGTCTGATCGCATTGGCTTGCAGGATCGTCACTACCGTCCCTGGCCTCAACTTCATACGGTATCCATCCCCAAAGCCCTAGCCCCACCCCCTCCTTGATTGACACACAATTATTGTGCACATGTATGGAATGCAATGTGATGTTTCAAGACAGGAGTATCGTGTTTGATCAAATCAAGGTGGCTTGTATTCCCATCAACCTAAACATTTACAATACATCTGATGTGATCAGCACTCAGAACGCCTTCTAATTGTGTGCTGGCAAGGACGGGAGAGAAGGAATCTTCCACGCTCTTGGTGGGAATGTAAA
The DNA here is from genome assembly GCA_028551405.1 of Uromys caudimaculatus. Lineage (NCBI taxonomy): Eukaryota > Metazoa > Chordata > Mammalia > Rodentia > Muridae > Uromys > Uromys caudimaculatus. The sequence continues at coordinate 116,702,253 of CM052702.1, forward strand.
TGAGTAGCCACATTATGGGATGTAGTGTGGAGGTCACTCACACTCCCCCTTCTTATAGAGACACCAGCCAACCAGATCGCCACTTTCCCTACAGCCATTCTAGTTTACGTGGAATGAGCAGAGGTCATCTATTCAATTAAGGTCACTTTATGGATTCTGGGCATCCACATGTGAACATGTGGCTATGCAGTTCCACCTGAGCTCTCTCCCTGACACTTAGCTCTCGTAAACGTAAGTGCTGACAGCACAGCCATCGGGTCAAGGCTGACTAGAGGCTCACCTCACACCTTCACAGGCACAGCCCATGCAACAGGATGGCGGCTCCTGCACACTCCCCGCCTGGCAAGCCCGCCTGTCTTTGTAAAGCTGTATCACTCAAAACGACCATTTACTCCGGGATCCCCAGAAGAGACCTAGCACTGCCCCCCACACAGCTGCCCACCCCTGGATCAGAGGACACCTCCTGGTTCCCCCAGACCTTTCCTTTCTTTGAGAAGGGCTCCTGTTGAGCTGGCCTACCTGAGGTGTCCCAGCTGTCCCTCTGAGGAGTCCAGAACAACAAAATAGAGAATTTCCCTTCTGCCATCAGGACCCACCTGATGCTCCTTTGACTCACCTGCTCCTACCTGTGTGCCCCTCAGCGTGAGGCCACCTGCTCCTTGGACTGGAGCTCAGCTTCCATTAAGCTTTCTTGTCATGACGGTCCCAACCCCTCGGCCTGGGGTGTCTCTAGTGCCAGAGGCCCAGCTGCTTCCACAGAGGCCTCTAATTAGTGATAGATGCAAATTATTCTCTCTAACCAACTGGCCCTCATTCTCATGGATGTTTAGTATAAACAGGCTCTGAGCTCTCAGCCCTCCCCCCATGCTGCCCCTCCAAAGAAAATGGGTTCTTCGAGTCCCCAGTTTTGCAGAAGAACCATCTGCCCCACAGAGGCTATTTCTGTGGGCCCCAGTCTCTTTGTCCCTTCAACTTTCCTTGGAACAATGTAGGAAAATATCCCCAACTGGACAGTCCAGCATCCCTATGCTGTGGCTTCTTTGTCTTTCCTCGGGCAGACATTTCCGTAGGATGTTTAATGGTAGCTACGTTGGCGTACTCTTAACTTATCCCATGGCTCAATAGGTAAAATTCCTGCCACATAAGCCTGAAGCCTGTGTCTATAACCGTGGCACTGGGCATGGGAACAGGAGCATCTCAGGAGCTCGTTAGCCAACCAGTCCACTCAATTGCCGAGCTCCAGGCTCAGTAAGATATCTTCCCTCAAAACATGGCGGAGAGTGACCAAGGAAGACACCTGAATTGACCTCTGGCCTACACACACACATATGCACACTCACACACACACGCACGCACACACATGTACACAAGAAAACCTCAGAATAATCATGTTCATAGCATGTTGACTAAAGTGTACAACTGCTCCAAACCGTTAAGATCTGTCAAAATTCAGGTTTCAGATGATAACAGTTTGTCTGGATGCACATGTCCCCACAGGGACCTCCCCTTTTGGAAAGGCTATTCCCTCTCCCTGGGGAGGTCTGCTTTAAAAAACAGAATAATTCCTCTCCTCAGGATTTATCTCTCCCTCTGAAGCACCATCCAGGGCTCTGAGACCTGTCTTGGAATGAAAGGAATCAGGCGACCCTCCTTGAAGTTTCTCCCTTTTGGAAAAGCTACTTCTTCAAGTGACACTGCTCTCATCAAAGCTACTCTGGCTTTTGATTTGTGGCTGCTCTCTTCCATCTCCATGCTGTTTGTCTTCAGTCCACAGGGCTCCAACCAAGGCTTCCAACGCAGCACACTGGGGCAGCAGGCTTCTGCTTCCTCCAAGACTTTATGGGCAAAACATCCAAAATGGCTCCACTGAGAGCCACCTCTCTCTGACCCACCTACACCCATGGTGTCTGCTCAGTTCTTTGATACATGCAGTCACCTCAGTGATTTCTCCTTTGTGTGTGTGTGTGTGTGTGTGTGTGTGTGTGTGTGTGTGTGTGTGTGTGTGTGTGTGTGTATGTGCATGCACATGTACGTGTGTGTACAGGTATCTATGTGTACATGTGTGTGCACCAGAAGACCACCTCCTATGTCCCTCATGCATCAGGGGCTGTGGACCCTTTTTTGAGACCAGCTCTCTCACAGCTTGGATCTCATCAAGGAGGCTTGGTGGCTGAAAAGCTCCAGGGATCTACCTGGCTCTGCCTCCTCAGTACCAGGATCATTAATGCACACTGCAACGACTACTCCTGGCAAAAAAGAAAGAGGGGTGTGGAGAAAAGAAAATAGGTAGGGAGGGAAGGAGAAAAGCCCACATGGGTCCTGGGCATCAAACTTGGTGCCCCCTGCTTACAAGGCAAACCAACTGAACCTTCTTCCCAAGCTTCCGTGAAAGTGACTTCTAGTGAAATGTGCGTATTTCCCCTACTGAGACAGTCCTTTGCAATGTCAAATGGAGACACAGAACCCAGCCACCACTGCAGAGTGGGCATGGTGGAGCCGTTAGCCTTGAGGTCATGGTTATTCTTATTACCTGTGCTAAATCATCCACTTGCACAGGGCATCATTCAGCCCCAGCTGTTCCTACTGAGCGTGGCTGCTGTAGAAATAGTCCATCTCCTGCTTCTGCCAGTTCCCTGTGCAGAGCTCCCAATTACTGCCACAAAGAGTATTCTTCATCCAGTGTAGCCAATTAGCCAGAGGCTTTGCTCTCTGATACACGCTCAGCCAGTGCCTCAGCTGCCTCTGCCCATTGGACAGGCCTCAGCCTTTTCCATGAGAGGTCTCATGAGGGCAGCTTTTCTACCCCTCCAAGGAACATGCTTGTATGGCAGTCACTCAGTCCCCCGGAAAGCTCCCATCTTGCCTATGATTTGACTTATTCCCCCAAAATGTTTTCATAGGTTCTAACTTAGCAGAGCTGGAAAGGCCCAGCACCTCAGGGCTTCTGTGTCTGTGACCTCGAGATAAGCAACATGGAGACACCCAGACCAATGTCTGACCCAGAGAAAATGTTCAGTGAACAGCAGTTCCGCCATCATTGTGGTCCCAGTGGAAATATGAACAGTCAATAACACCTAAGGGGCTCTTCCCACATGCCAGTATTGTACAAAGGGCTCCACAGATGCCATTGCACTCAATGCAAGAAAAAGAGGGGGCATAGAGAAACTTAACGAACTTATCTAAAGCCGACAACCCTTTAAATTCATTGGCACTGCAATCTTCCACTTGGGAAGAAAGCCCCCAGAAAAGAATAAAGTGACGTTTTTCTCCTAATCTTTTCTAGCCTATGAACTCCAAGAGTGCCCAGACCCAGAGCCTTTTGCCAATGGCATCGTGAGGGGAGCTGGCTATAATGTTGGACAATCGGTGACCTTCGAGTGCCTTCCGGGATATCAACTGACTGGCCAACCTGTCCTCACCTGTCAGCATGGCACCAATCGCAACTGGGATCACCCCCTACCCAGGTGTGAAGGTATGTCTCTTGCCCTGATGGTCCTTCCGGGGGTAGTTATAGAAACAGAGCATCCTATTTTACCTGCTACTCTGTAGGATCACCAAAGGCAGGGAACCAAGCAAGCCTTGTCCACCCTGTTTCCGTGTAGGTAGGAGCCACCCAGCCAGGAAGAGAGTTCGTGTGACAGAGTTCTGAACAAGTACTAGGAAGGACCTGGAGATGTGTGCAATAGCTGAGAGATTGACACATCCAGCCCATAGGAAGATCCAGCCTGATGGGCTAATGGCCCCAAGTAGATGGGAAGGTGTGGCAATGTGGCTATAAGCACTGAATGGTGGAGTCAATCCTGGAACTTCCCCAAAGGGAAGGGAATGGTGCCTTTTCCTAAGAACTCTGGTTCCTCTTCACCCGCCCCATTAGTTCTTCTTCTTCCTACCTGTAGTTGGTGAGGGCTGAGCTGGCAACTCAGGTCGCTGGAGATGGAGCATTCTTAGGCCTTCTTCCTTAAGCAGAACCAAAGTGAAGATAACCAAGAGGCTGTGCAGCCCCCTTCCCCTATAGAGACACCCCACTTCCCCTTTTCTTCCTGTCTTACTCTGATAGCCTAGAATTTTCTTGGAGGAGATGCTAGAATCAGTCTTGAAATAGGAAAGCGTAGCAGAGAGAGTAACCCAGGAGAAAGTGCTCCAGCTCAGGGGTCAGCTGTCAGTTCAATCTCTGTACACTGAGTTTCACTTTCTTCTTTAGTAAAGCAGGATATTTCCTGAGAACCAGAAGGTTCCATAGATGACTTCTCACAGAGGCGGTGAATGCACAGTAGTAGCGTTCTATAGAGAAAGACCTAAAACAAGGGTTGTATCTCTGGGCAAGAAACTGAGCCAAATGTTGAGTATAGCTTTTGCTACTCCTGCCTTAAGTTCCAGGAACAGGCACACTACCAGCCCCCACCCAGATTCCCTCAGATCCATGGATGAAACACACACACACACACACACACACACACACACACACACACACACACACACCCCGAGAGAGAGAGAGAGAGAGAGAGAGAGAGAGAGAGAGAGAGAGAGAGAGAGACGTTGCTCAATTTCAACCTGCCTTCTTGGCTTAATTGCTGGGCACTACTAATATCCCGCAGCTAGCATGCCCTTCCCAATACTCTTAGCTCAGCACCCTAAATCTGTCCTCAGCTTTAGTTGCTCAGTTATCCTTAGTCTCAGCTCAACACCCTAACCTCCCACCTAGAGAAGCAGCCTATGGCCGCTCCGCCCGAGATCTCACATGCCTGGTCACCTTTTGTTCCTCCAAAGCATGGCAGAAAAACTCCTCTGCATCTCCTCCCCTCCCCTCCAAGGACCCTGAAGTCCCACCTCTTTCTTTCTGGCCAGCAATTGGCCCCTGACATCTTTACTGATAGATCAAGAACCAATTGGGGAGCAGGACCTGACTCACCCCTACAGCCAGACATTTTCTTTGTTGATTGACCGATGATTGACTGACTGACTGATGTGTGGAGATTCAACCCCAAGGCTTCATGGGTGCCCATCAAGCTCTCCATCCCTGAGCTTCCTTCCAGCCCTGACCACTTCTCATACATCATCGTTTTAGCTAATTGCTCCCACAGTTTCATGAGGGTTATTCTTAGTCTATTTCACTCCTGAGGAAACAGACTCAGGTTGAATGAGCTACATGTCTATGGTCATGTGACTGATATGTGGCATACCCAATTATTTGTCTTAGCCTCACTGAAAAAAAGATCCAAAAACCATATAAAACACTTGCCATGCAAGCATGAGGACTCAAGTTCAGACTCCCAGAGCCCACATAAATGCTGGGTGGGTGTGGAGACCCAGCTGTAATTCTAGCACTCAGAAGGTGAAACAGAATCCTCTGAAACAAGCTGTCTAGCCATGCTGACAAGCTCTGGATTCAATTAAGAGACACTGCTTCAAAGAACAAGATAGAACGTGATGGAGGAAGATTCGGATATCAACCTCAGTACTCAGTACACACCCGTGCATGTGCACACACACACACATGCAAACATGCATATATACGTGTCACATCCCCATGTCACAAAAATAAATAAGTAAATGCTAAATTTAATTTAAAAAAAAAAAAACAAAAAAACAAAAAAACAAAAAAAAAAAAAAAACAAAAAACTAGACCAGAAGTGCCACTCTAGACAGGACAAGTCAGAGAGGAAAGAGGTTGTCATAATCTATTAGCTCCTCCCAGCAAAAGTATTACAGGCCCAATACTAACTGGCTCCTCCCCATACCTAGGACAGGGATCAGAGGAGCTCTCAAGGGTAATTCCGTCTCTACAGACCTGTTCTGTGAGAAAGAGAAAGAGGAGGCCAAGGTGGAGTGACCGCAAAAGCAACTGAGGTGATGATTGATAGGCAGCCAGGGAGCAGTGTTTGTGACAGCCAGGCACAATCACACAGCCCTGTGTCGTCTCCCCGCTCCACCAACCTCCTGGCAAAACAATACTGTGAGCTGGGGTTTTACCCATGTCTTAGTCAGGGTTTCTATTCCTACACAAACATCATGACCAAGATGCAAGTTGGGGAGGAAAGGGTTTATTCAGCTTACACTTCCACATTGCTGTTCATCATGAAGGGAAGTCAGGACTGGAACTCAAGCAGGTCAGGAAGTAGGAGCTGATAGAGGGATATGACTTACTGGCTTGCTTCTCCTGGCTTGCTCAGCCTGCTTTCTTATAGAGCCCAAGACTACCAGCCCACAGATGGTACCACCCACAAGGGGCCCTCTCCCTCTTGAGCACTAATTGAGAGAATGCCTTACCGCTGGACCTCATAGAGGCATTTTCTCAGCTGAAGCTCCTTTCTGTGATAACTCCAGCTTGTGTCAAGTTGACACACAAAACTAGCCAGTACAATCGGGAAGGCATCTGGGTTCTCAGCTGGGTGGGGAAGACTCTCAAATACTCATCTCTTTATATTTCCTCCCTGGCAGTCCCCTGTGGTGGGAACATCACCTCTTTTAATGGCACCGTGTACTCGCCTGGATACCCCAGTCCCTACTCCAGCTCCCAGGACTGTGTCTGGCAGATCACTGTTCCCATTGGCCATGGTGTCCATCTCAACCTCAGCCTACTTCAGATAGAGCCCTTTGGAGACTACATCACTGTCTGGTAAGATTAGATGCGTGACGGGAGAGGATTGAAAGGTCAGCAGTCCCCAACCTGGGGCCCTTTCTGCAGACAGTGAAGGTGTCAATGGTTGGTGGTGGTGTGGCTACGCAGGCTTACTCTGCATCCCACTTACACCTAACTAAGCTGTCCAGACTTAGGAGAAAGGCTTGGCGTGACATTATGTAAAGTTCCTCTTCTCATCATGTGCTGAGCCAGCACTGCCCCACAGGGCATTCTGAACTGGCAGTGGCATTTTACGTCCATGCCACCCAACATGGCAGCCACCAGACTGGTTTTTAAATTGTGTTTAATTTTAATGAATTTAAATGTAAGTAGCCACATACTGTTAGTAGTTACTGAATCGAGCAACTCAACACTTAGTTACAAAGCTCCATAGACAATGGCCTGAGTCAATTTTAAAATGGAAATGCAGATTTTTGGCTGATAAGGGCAGTTTCCTAGACAATTTCCCCAGATGATTGAATCTATGGACAAAGATATATAACATTTTAAAAACTCCTTTGTTTGGAAGTTAATGGCATTCTGGGAATCATCATGGAATAATTTTTCTCAAAACTCTGAGCTATTTCCAGGTCATGGATAGGAACAGAAAGAAGGCAATAAGTAAGGTTCCAGGCAAGAAGTCATTTACCCCAAAAGGTAGCATGGGTGTGTCTTTGCTTGGGTAGCAAGGGGCTGGCAGAGAGCAGCAAGAGAGTTCTACCACAGTTCCCTTAACAAAGGTCTGTGGTTGTACCATCAGCCCTGCTCCATGGGGCCTCTGTTGCCCCGGAAGCCCACCCAGCGGGGGGAGGGGGAGGACTAGTGAGGAATCAAATGAATAAGGGCTCCATCAACTCTATTGGAAGACCTCCCAGACAGGTGCTAGAGAGAGTTTCCTAGAGTCACAGCCCCCCACTACAGGTCTCTCTCAAGGCCACTGATGGCTCCAGGAACAGCAGACATTCAAGGTTTCTGATGACATGCAGACTTTCTTTCCTGTGTGCAGGGATGGGCCACAGCAGACATCTCTGCAGCTTGGAGTCTTTACCAGGAGTCTGTCCAAGAAAATAGCGCACAGCTCCTCCAACCAGGTCCTGCTCAAGTTCCACCGGGACACAGCCACGGGTGGGATCTTCGCCATTGCCTTCTCAGGTCAGTAGGAGAGCTGAGTCAGGTGGGGCGCACGGGCTTTCCAGTCAAGGCTGTGTTTGCTAGCCGGGTGGCTTTTAGTGGGTCATATGGTCTCACTGAGCTACAATGTTTCCAGCCTATGGGTGCACTGCCTGCCCAGGGCTCTGTTTCTACACTGCTTCCCTCATCCTACTGGTGTACAGAAACACAGGAGGCCATCCCTGGGTGACTCACAGCTGACCTGTCCATTGCCCTCAACCCCCCCACTTGTCCATCACTTCTGTAAGTTGTTTTCCCACAGGGCTCTTGGGGCTCTGTTGACCTCGCAGACAGTCCTTTGCTTGGTGGCACAGGGGCAGGCAGAGTGGTTTCATCCTGGAGTCCAGGTGTGGTTGCCTCACCAGCTGCCTATTTTCTTCTAGTCTGAAGTTCACTGGGGCCTTGAATGTTTCTCAATATGATTATTAACAGACATAGCACAGAAGAGTCATAAAACCATTTCTGTGGGCATGCGCTCCTCTAAGGAATGACAGCCATGTTCCCAGCTTACACAGCAGTGTGTATTTGAAACCTGTTCCTAACTCTACCTCCGGTCATGTTAATATGACCTTCTGTAACCTTTCGATGGTGGTGTCCTCCATCTCTTCACCTTGAGGTTGGTGAGCTCTGAGACTCCTGTGAGGTGATTATTGTCGTCATTCCACGTTACCAGTGAGGAAGAGGTGCAGAAAAAAGGTTTCAGGATTTCCTTAGGATGTTCAGACGGAAGTAGAGGACAGCACTGGGGCAGTTGAGTCCTGCAGTGTGACATCATAGCGTAATAAATGTGATGTGCGTACACTGATGGAGGCTGGAGACAGAGAAAAGGCTCGTGCAAAGACCACAGGCAATCTGAGCCTGGTGTCAGCCTGTAATTCCAGTTACTTGGGAAACCGAAGCAGGAGGATCAAGCTCAAGACCTGGACAGGCTAGAGTGAGGTTAGGGCCAGCTCCGATGACTGTATAGACTGAAACCATGTCTGAAAGTAAAAGGTGAACAGAGGCCCAGGCTAGTGCAGTGGTGGCTCCTGCCTTATGTTTGAGCTCCAGCACCCCAAAAACAGAGGGGAGGGCTCTGAAGTGAAAGTGCTCACTCCACAAGCCCGGCCTGAGTTTGACTTTCCAAACCTATGTATAAAGCCAGGCGTGATGGTGCCCATATGCAATCCAAGCACTCCTAGGGGAAAATGGAAGCTCACAAACAGGCCAACCTATTTTATATGTTAGCAAACACAAGAGAGACCCTGCCTCCGATGGAAAGGCGGGGACCAGTTCTGGAAAGTTGTCCTCAGGCCTCCACATGTGCATTATGACATGCCCAAGTGTGTGTACATACACAGATGACAGGCAGGCAGGCACACACACACACACACACACACACACACACACACACATGAGTGGAGTCAGTGCCTCTCCCCCAAGCCAGGAGACCCACCAGGCTTTGAATTTCTTTTCAACTTTGTGTGACCGTTCCCTAGAGCAACACAGCATGGACTCCAGAAGCACAGCCTGGGTTCACACCTTGGCTCTGCCTGTCTGAGCCACAGGACCTTGCGTGCTTTTCTTCTTTCTAGAATTTCATGATGTCTGCTTTCAGTATCCACAAAAGGGGATAGCAGTGACTCGGCCGCACAGGGTTACCCACAACCATGTGAGGAAGCGCCTGGCCCCAGCAGAGGGCCAGGGGCCAATAAATGGTATCTTCACTATCACCATTAGCATCTAGATAGTGACAGCCTCATGTGACATCCCCAAGGTGCCAGGCAAATCCTGTGGTACTTATTTGTTTGGTTTTTAAATTCACATGGATGCATATGGCTATGCTTGGTTCATTTTTTCATGTTGTCTAATATTCCACTGCCTAAAAGCTGAGTGGTTTGCCTAGTCTTTTATTTATTTATTTATTTATTTATTTATTTATTTATTTATTTTATTTTATTTTATTTTATTTATTTTTATATTTTTTTGGTTTTTCGAGACAGGGTTTCTCTGTGTAGCCCTGGCTGTCCTGGAACTCACTCTGTAGACCAGGCTGGTCTTGAACTCAGAAATCCGCCTGCCTCTGCCTCCCAAGTGCTGGGATTAAAGGCGTGTGCCACCACTGCCCGGCTACCTAGTCTTTTATTAATGAGCACCGACTGACTCTACTTCCGTCAATATGAACATTGCTGTCTATTCCTCATTACAAACAAGCCCCACCCAGTTCCCCCAGCATGATAAGGTCACAAGCATTTACATTCAACGTTACTAGAGAATGTAAATGTATCTTACCAAGTGATTATATTGAAATATCACTTTTCCTGTCCAGCACCCTCACAAACACTGTGTTCTTATGATTTTTACCACTCTGGTGGATTCATCAAATGGCATTCTGGTTTTCCTGCTTCGGGTGAGCCTCCTTTCACATCTCCACTGACTGTTCGCGCTCCCTGCCCTGCAAAATGTCAACTGCCCTGAGAGACTTTGCTTTCTCCAGAGAGAGAACACAGTAGCGGACTTGTGGATCAGTAAATCCCCTATGGTGAATAGCACAGGCTGGGGAAGAGGCAAGGGAGGGGCTAACTGGCAGGTGGGATGGAGGAGAACATACTTCCTCCAGAACCACTGTGGAGAGCTGGCGCTGGGGATGGAAACTGGAGAGTGCGGAGAGAAGGGGTCAAGAAAATAGCGAGCCACTTCCCACCACTAAGCAGCCGTCCTGTAGCTTTGTTTCCCTGTAAGCATCAATAAGCAGGAAGGGAAGACACCACAGAGAGATGTATGAAATGGCTCTGTGACATGTTTTCAAAAGAAGAAAGTGGATTTGAGTAGCAGAGGAAACGTCTTTGAAGCAGCGTGAGAGTGAGCAGGGCTGAGGGTCAGGGGCTCCCTCCAGCACGAGAGTCTCAATAACACAGGCTTCAAATCCAACGTGGGACACTTAGACAGTGATTGGGACAGCCAAGACCAGGCATCGACACCTGCCAGCATGAGAGGAAACGAGAGCTACTGTGGCTTCCGCCAGGGTGATGGGGCGCGGGCACACTGAGGGACTGCCTGACAGAGATAGTTGGCACCCTTGGTGATAGATGACGGAATATCTAAAGGGGAGGGAATTGGCACATGGGGTCAGACTCTGGGACAGGTGAGGAGGCACCTCTGTCAGGTGTGAAGCCCAAGAGGAATGAGAAGGACCTTGACACGGAGGATGAGTCCATACACACAGTCAGAGACCATGTGGGTGTGGAGGAGGGACGACAATCAAATAGGAATGTGCTTCCATCCAGTGACTCATCAGCTAAGAGAAGAACACCAGAAGACTGGCTTCTCAGACTAGAGGAAGCCTGCCACAAACACACAGGAAGAACAAAGGCTCTTTGTAACCATCTATGTTGGATCCAAACTGTCACTCTGAGAACATGCTTTGCAACGTGAGAGGGTATGTGTCTGTATGGAGACATGTGTGTACACACATGCTTAGATCCCCCAGCTCTGCCACCATGAGGCTGTGAACACCATCTCCGGGAGCAGGGAGCATGTCTAGCTCCAGGTCTTAGTTTCTAAATGGAGCTCTAGATGGACCAGAACTCCGTGAAGAAATGGCTAATCCAAGGCTGGGACTGAGGGGGCAAGACAAGACAGAAGCATCTTAGAGCTGAAAATAAAGAAATGCCTAGGGAGTGATGGAGATAGATCAGAAAACCTTAGAAATTGGCTTGAAGGGACACCTGCTGGCCACGTTGGCGATCATTTGAAAATCAAAGTCATTAATAATAGCAGCAAATAGTAAGGAACCTGTCAAACAAAGCAGGTAGAGAAGTAAATTGAAGGTTGTTTAAGGATGAGATGTTTACATGGCTGCAAATCATTTCCTGTACTGTAATTACGAAGGGGGATGGAGGAGCCTGGAGCACGCCACTTTAAACACATGATTGCCGGAGGTATCAGTGGCGATGAGACAGCAGGGTGATGGCAGAGTCAGAGAGCCCGGTCCAATGCTGTTCCAAGGATGCATTTCAGCAGGAGCTCTCTCCAGCCTCAGTTCACCACACTCGACCATCCAAAGTGTCAAAAACCACGAAGGTCAACAGAAGTCTTTAGAACTGCTCAAATTAAAAAATCACCACCAGGTCTCCTGTAGTGGTGATTCTAAGACACAGTCTTCATCGAAGGACTCTGCTGGTATTCATGGTAACGATCATCACCTGGAGACAAGCTTCTGGGCATGCCTGTGAGGGAGTTTCCAGAGTGATGTTAACTGAGGTGGAAAGACACATCCTAAAAGTGGTACCATTTTGTGTTCTGGAAGCCTGGACTGTACAAAAGGGAGGAACCAGCAGCATTCCTCTCTCCCTCTCTGCTTCCTGACTGAGGATACAATGTTACCAGCCACCTTGATCTAATGCTGCCATGCCTTCCCTGCTGTGATGGACTGTACCTTCAAACTGTGAGCCTAAATAAAACTGTCCTTCAGTTGCTGACCTCTAACATTTTGTTACAGTAACAAGACAGGTAATTAAGGCAAATAGGGAAGCTTTCTCCCTCTGGACCTCCTGCTGTGTGTGCTGGACAAGGTCTCCACCCCAGGTCCAGTCCTAACCCTGAGGACCTCACATGAGATGTGGGGACTGGAAGGCGGTTGTGTGGTTGTGTATCTCTGTGCGTTTCCAGACATTCACGGGAACTTTTTGTCCAGGAAGTAGACTCTGACACACCCTGTTTAGGGCCTGTCGTTTTAAATATTCATGGATTTAAAAAAAAAAAAAAGACATAGGGATTAAGCTGTGTGCTCCCAACTTTAATGATAGCTTTGTTTTTTTGGTTTTTTTTTTTTATTTAGTTTGGATTTGAACTCACTATATATACTTTTCTGTGATACGTGTACACAGTGTTCAATCAAGCAGTTCAGAGGCACTGTATGTCTGCTCCTCTTCACGAAGCTGTCACTACCATCTATCTCCAGAATGGCTTCATTTTTTAAAACTAAAGTTCTGTCCTCATTAGTCCCTTTCTCCCCCACCCTTCTGTTCACAGTCTCTGAGTCTGACTATAATTTGTACCTCATGAATGGGACCACACAGGGTACATCCCCTTGTGACTGGCTCGCTTCATGCAGCACAGTACCTTGGAGGTTCGTGTATGGTGTCCTGTGTCAGGATTCCCCTGATGTGCATGTCACACATTTCCCATTATGTATTAATCCACTGATGGACGTGAGTTGCCTCCTCCTGTTGGCTGTTGTGGGGGGCATCGGTGTACCATAGGCAGCATTGGCTTTTAAACGTGAGTCCCATCAGCAAGCTCGCAAGGAAAGCTTGCAGGGAAAGGTGAGGGTTTGTAGTTTGAGAACTCGCACTAACATGATGCCACTAGATTGAATTATTCTTTGGTGTCTGTACCTCTCCAGTGATCTCCTTGTCTATTGTTGTGTGGGTAGCTAGCTACTCCCTGCAAGCATGCACACACAGACACACACACAGAGACACACACACACAGAGACACACACACACATCTCCCTGCACATCCTACAGCCACAGCAGCTTGGACATACTGAATCATGTGTGAACATGTGACCTGACTCCTCTTGAGAACTTAAAACAGAGATGCTACCCATGCTCATCCTATCCCACCTACCTCTCAAAGAGGGAAGATATGCATCCAGGTGTGGCGGATTGCCTCGCTGAGGCTAGCCTGTGAACTGAGAACTGGAAAGACCCTGTACAGAGAAAGAAACACTGAGGCACACGGGAGCTCCCCCTTGGGTCCTAATAGCCCTCTGGCTCCTTGCCCTCCACCTCAGTGCAAAAGATCCACACTTAAAGACCGTCTTTGAAATACATTTGGAACAGATGAGTTAGGAATAATCTAAGTGTAAAACAATAGCTGATTACATGAATTATATGTATAAACATATTTGTACGCACAGGCACATGCTTGTATGCACATACTCACAGATAAAGATGTAGTCACTAACTATCATTCATGCAGGATACAGTCCATTGATTTAAGGGCAGGTTTGTTTCGTATTGTTCAGCAGATGGCTGTCAGGTCTCGAACACTAGCAAGAGGCAGTAGCCACAGGCTCCTCCCTGTACTAAGCCACTATCCTTATAACAGTCTTAGAGAGAGTGTTGTGAATATAAAGGACAGTGCCAGAAGGGGGCATTTGAATAGTACTCGAGCATTAACACCAAATTCAAAATCAGAGTCCCAGCAACTGGCCTGGTAGGTGCAAACGAATCCTATATCCAAGTCAAAGACCAATCTAGCTGAGGCACACCTTACCTGGGAAAGAGCAGGTGTGAAACTAGCATGTGAGCTGCAACAGACCTGAAGCAATGACTCCGCCATCCACTAGCCGCCACTCCAACCTGTGCTCGGCTCACTAAACTGGAGCAGTGCCTCACTCCAAAGACCTGAGCTATAGACCACCGACACTAACCAGCTGACACGATAA
>CM052702.1:116721477-116809646 GCA_028551405.1 Uromys caudimaculatus
GTCCTAAGGATGCCAAGCCTTCTGAATCAGACTGCTCCAGGGGTTGCCTATGCTCGTCTCTCTTGACAGGTGACATCGTTCGCTACAGGTGCCTCCCAGGCTTTACCTTAGTGGGGAGTGAAATCCTGACCTGCAAGCTGGGGACCTACCTGCAGTTTGAAGGTCCACCCCCAATATGCGAAGGTAATTACACTAAACAGCACCCCAAAAGAAGCTCCTCTTCCTGTCCCCAGCTCTCAGCTCATTTCCTGCCCAATGAGAAGAGGCCACCATGTCAATGGTGTCTGATGAATGAGTTATGGAGTCAGAGTGAAGAAGGCCTTGGCAAGGACCCCACCTATTTTGAGCTGGGGACTGTGATAGGGTCTAGCCACCCCCTGTTCCTTACCTGCTCATTCTTTGGAGTTGGGTACTGAGCATTGGCATGGAAAACTGGAATGTCACCCTGTTGCTCGGGTCAAATGTACTCAGCATCCTGTGTGTGACCCTGTAACCCCAGACCTCAGCTGCCCGCATCCCAGTGCAGTGCCTGGAAAAAATGAACTCGCTTTACCAGATTATCCCAGCTCAGTCCAAATCCAATCGTTCCCCACCCCTGAGCACCCAAGGAGGCACAGAGCTGGTAACTCCCTGTAAACTGAGACAGTGGGTGAACTTAGGCTGTGGGCTATTGTGAGGAGTTGGGGGGGGGGCAATGGCTTTAAGCATGTGAAGATGGCATCTGACCCTCCCCAACTGCTGTGGGGTGGGAAAACTTGCACAGCTACCAAGGGCCAGAAGAAAGCTGATTCAGTCCTTAAAGCCTTGCCTCAGCTTCAGACCAAGCAAACAAAAGCAAATTATCCAGAAAGTTGTTCCACGCAGACTATTATACCAATTCCCTGGGACAGAGCACCTCCTCAGTGCCTGGGGTACGCAGGGCTCCTATGTACCAGCCTCTTCCCTCCCCTTTTGTGGTATGTCATAAGTCCTCCTCCTGCTCCTCCTCCTGTTTCTTCTCCTCCTGATCCTCTTCCTCCCACTCCTCCTCCTCCTTCTGATCTTCCTCTTTCTATTCCTCCTCCTCCTCCTCCTCCTCCTGCTCCTTGTCCTCCACCTTTTTCTTCTCCTGATCCTTATCCTCCTGGTCCTCCTCCCACTCCTCCTGCTCCTCCTCCTGATCCTATTCCTCCTTCTGATGCTCCTCCTGCTTCTCTTCCTCCTGCAGCTCCTCCTGCTGTTCCTCCTCCTGCTGCTCCTCCTTCTGCTCTTTCATCTCCTTCTCCTCCTGCCCCTCTTCCTCCTCCACCCTCTCCCTTTCCTGCTTCTCCTGCTGTTCTTCTTTTTAATGGTCCACACAGTCTTCGTTAGTACAGCATTGTTTTCTTTAACCACCTCAATGGTATGAATCAGCTGCAGCCAACCCTGCTGGTCTTTCTGCTCCTGATGCAGTTACCTTCCTTATCACCCCATCTCTGTGGTGTGTTGAGACATTATGCTGCAGACTCTACATATGTGGTTCGATGTAGTGTAGCATAATGTTTTCTATGATACAGCCATCCAGTGAGATAGGAGTTCTTGCTTGTGTTGGAAAAGCTATCACAATGAAAGGAAATCATTTATTGGGGCCACACAGTTGGTGAGTACCTGTGTGCTCCTCCTGCTCCCGGATTTAGAGCTGGGCTCTGAGTCCAGGTGTGTTTGACCCATTGTCTGTGGCTTACTTCTGCACTCTTCTATCTCTGTAAGAACTAAACCCATTTTGTATAGTGGCCTCTTTGGGTGTGGGTGGCCATACTGTTGCATAGATAGATAGATAGATAGATAGATAGATAGATAGATAGATAGACCGACCACCCCAATCTGCCTCAAATCCAGGTAGCAGCACCCACTACCAAGCTAGGAAATGATTTCAACCAACTGGTGTTCTGTGAGTTCCTGCAACACTGGACAAGCTAATATCCTAGCCCTGTCTGTCTCTGTGCCTTGTACATAGTATCTCTCTCTTTCTCCCAGTGCACTGCCCGACCAATGAGCTTCTGACAGACTCCACTGGCGTGATCCTTAGCCAGAGCTATCCCGGAAGCTACCCACAGTTCCAGACCTGCTCCTGGCTGGTGAGGGTTGAGCCAGAGTACAATATCTCGATCACAGTGGAATACTTCCTCAGCGAGAAGCAGTATGACGAGTTTGAGATCTTTGATGGTGAGTCCCTCAGAGGGCAAGCCGTTCCCCGCTGCAGACAGCAACAGCTCTCCCCAGCCCCTGAGGTCATCTGAGCTTCATTCTCCTATCAGAACTTTCTGAGGGCACGACATAATGTCTACCTCTACCACAGAAACCCAAGGAATTGAAGAGTTATATGGTGATTGCTTGCATAGTAGTCTAGATAGATCTGAATACCAGCCTGAATCCCTGAATGTCAGCCAATAAGTGGATCCCAGCAGTAGCCTTATAAGCACTGTGAAGAGTAGGCTTCCTCCAAAATCCAAGAAGGCGTACCGAACTCCACACTGCTTCTTTAGTGTCTGGACAAGAGGTGCTGTCATTTGCTGTTGTGTCTAGAGAAAACATCCCAGCATGTCCCAAACCAATGGACCCTCAAAATACTATCGAAAACTTTGTAGGATTTATCTCCTCTCCTCTGGAGCATATGAAAGTGGCTAAGGTATCTATAATAATTGTCCCAGTGGTTTTTAAAAAAATCCTGTTTAAAGAACCAAGATGCTATATTCTGCAGGATGCCCAGATCCCCCATCTCCTCTCGCTGTATCATGATAAAGGTCAGGCTTATTAACAGAGCACTGGGACATAGCAGTGAACGTACACTGTTGCCTACCTCATGCCAACGCAAACTGTTTCTGCTCCCCCTTCCTGACAACCTGGAGAAGAGCACATTGCAGATCCACGACTGCATTGCAAGTAACCAGGACTATGCCCATCTGTCCTGGTAAAGATGCCACAGGTGATTCAGCTACCTGGGGATTTTTGATTAAAGGTGCACCCAGGGGTAGAAATGGCTTCTCTCCTCATGTTCTGCTGCCCAACAGATCAGCCATGGTAGGATTGGACTGCCCAGGTATCAGCATCATGCCAGATTATGTATCCAGAGTCTTTAATAACCTCGGCTGTTTTCATGTCTCCAGTATTAATCTATACAAGTAAACCGTGGTAGGCCTTTAACGGGAAGAACCAGAATGACGACTAAATAGAACTGATGTCAGTTTCCAGGGTCCTTCTCAGGGGGAATCCATCCTCTCCTTTACCCAAACTACTCTGATGAAGGAGAAATGAAGCCTGTCTTGGGTCTGTAAGATGGACAGAGAGCTGAGTCTTTCCCCCGCGGGTGCTCTCTTTCCTTCTAGTGGCTGTTTTACTCATAAATTCATACTATTTTAGTTGCTCATTTTGGCTGCCCAGCTTGCTTGCCATTAGGAGTAATGACAGCCTGTGGGCCATCCCCATGGGGCCCCGTAGCTCAGTCTTTCCAGCTACACCCTAGCCTTGCTACCGACTTCCAGTGGTGGTGCTCTTCCTTCAGTCCATGAAGACTTTGTGTCCCAGAGTCTTCTCATCCCGTTTACTCCTAAGGAGCCTGGTTTCATCAGCCCCATGTAATCTCCCCAGGCCCTGCCAAGGAAAACAGTTATCAGGCAGGAGGGGGTTTTTCCCTCATGATAGAACTGTTGAAGTGTGTTGCCTCTTATTTCTGGACCCCTTCCTTCCCAGTTTGCCACAGCAGCTCAAATGCTTCTACTTTGTTAAATGTAGCCCATTACTCTCCCAAGCTCCCAAGAGCTGTCTCAACAGTGTATTGGAACCGTCACTCACAGCCTTCTCAAGGCTATAAATCCTGGTTATGAGTTTCCCAGATTTATATTGCACTCCTTGGTCCAGAGCTCTGAGATGCAACCCAGATATTCAAGGTAGGAAATAGGAGAAGGCGCCTTCCTGGGGAACTTTAAGGAGGCCTGTGGAGAAGTGTTCTTACTTACAACCCTGAAAGCCATACCTTTTCTCTGGCTCTGTGGCTCTCTATTATATCTCTTCACTAAACAAAATTTCTGTATGGTGGGCACCATGCTATTTTTAGTATGCACAAGAGAAATCAGAAGAAGGTCTCAATTTGAAAACCAGCTCTCCCATCAACTACCTGCTTGACCCAGGCAACCAGCAAATAGATTTCATCTCACTTGCTGACCCCAGAACACTGCTTCCGATAAAGGTGGGCAAAAGAGAATCCTTCAGCAAGGCCACCAGATGCAAAGTCGCCAGCCACCCAGGCCATATCTATACTGATACCTCTCTCTAGACTTAGACTATCCTATAACACTTTGTCTTTCTCACCCAAGGTCCCTCAGGACAAAGTCCTCTACTGAAAGCTCTCAGTGGGAATTACTCGGCTCCCCTGATTGTCACCAGCTCAAGCAATTCTGTATACCTGCGCTGGTCATCTGACCATGCCTATAACCGGAAAGGTTTTAAGATTCGGTATTCAGGTGAGTAGGTCATGAGTACACCTGAGAATGGCCTCCAAGCTGAACCCCTAAGTGTCTCACCTGAAGCATCTAAAGGAGCCATGGCCCATCTCCTCACCAAAATGGCAACCTCCCTTGTGTAGGCATGACTGCTCCTGCTCAGTTTCCCTCATCTGACACTGCCCAAGCAAGATTAGAGGAGTGTCCTACCTCTTCATGTCCAGGCCCCTCCCCCACCTCTAACCACATCTCTTCTCATAATCCCACCCTGTGTCTCCAGGATTGTAACTATTCAATATGAGATCAGATGAGAACCGGGAGCATCCTAGCCCCTTGGCCAGTTGGGAGATATTACCACAAGTCCTTTGACTGACTGACTTTAAGACATACAGTCACATAGGGCAGGCAGCAGAGGAAACCCTCTCCTGCTGAACAAGCCAGATATCTTTCATTGTTACTCTTTCCCTAACAGATGCTGATAGGACATATTTGTGAGGTGTCCGTGACATTCTGATGTGTGTACCCAATGATCAAATGGGAGCAATTAGCATACTTGTCTCCTCAAAAAAGCTTATTTCTTTGTGTTGGAGTCTGAAATCCATTCTTCTACCAGTGGCAATGTGTAGTCAGTACTTTATAAGCTACAAATGCCCATCTGTGCTGCAAACTATAGGAGCTTGGTCCTTTCCATTTGTGGCCAGTGACTAACCTCCTCCAACCCCATCTGCCTTCTACTAGTCCCAAGCTCTGGTGACCCCTGTCATACTCTCTACTTGTGTAAAATCAACTCTCCCTAGCTTTCACACATGAACACACAGATTTGTCTTTCTGTGCCTGACTAACGTAACATTAGCCCTCCACTTCCACATACATTGCTGCAACTGACGGACTTTCTTTTTTCTTTCTTTCTTTTTCTTTTATAAAGCCAATAGTCTGGGCATGGTCAGATCAAAGGCCAGGCCTTTGATAAAAATTTCCCTGGGATACAATTATATGGAGAAAAGAGACTTTCTCTGAACTCTCTCTGTGGGCACCATTGATCTGCTTGATAAGCTGAAACCTTGGTACCCGCTTCAAAGGGCAGTCCGGTGAACTGCTGGCAGGGCTTTCCAGTCCTGAAGGCTGCAAGGAATGCCTGCAGATCACGGGAAACCCACCCCAGGCCCGCATGCCAGACAAGTATTAGACAAAGTTTTAAAGAATAGTGGTCGTGCCGGGCAGTGGTGGTGCACGCCTTTAATCCCAGCACTCGGGAGGCAGAGGCAGGCGGATTTCTGAGTTCGAGGCCAGCCCGGTCTCGAGTAAGTTCCATGACAGCCAGGGCTACACAGAGAAACCCTGTCTCGAAAAACCAAAAAAAAAAAAAAAAGAACAGTGGTCGCAGGGAGTCAGGAGTATAGCTTAGTCAGAAGGTGCTTGGCACACAATCGTAAGGACCCAAGTCCAACCCCCAGTACCCAGGTAAGAAGCTTGCTGTTGTGGTGGCATACACTAGTAATCTCACCCCTGGGGAGGCAGAGGCAGGAGGATCCTTGGAGCGTTCTGGCCAGCCAGCCTAGCCTAATCAGCGAGCCCCAGGTTCCAATGAGTGACTTTGTCTCAAAAAATTAGGGTGGACAACATGAATGACATCTGAGTCGACCTCCTCCACACACATGCACACACACATCTGCATACACTGAAACACACGTACACACATACACACACATGTGCACACACATACCTGCATCCGCTGAAATATACATGCACACATGTGTATACACACCTGCATATACTGAAACACACATACACACACATGTGTACACACACACACCTGCACTTGTATACACTGAAAACACACACACACACACACACACACATGAATATTGGTCAGGAGGGCTATGATGATGAACCATCAAGTTCTGTCTGGAGAACCATTTGTCCATCTCCTCACGGGCCTCCTCATTGCAAGACCAGCCCACACTATGCGGACTCAGTTCTAAAAACCATTGAGGGTAAGAAGTCACGAGATGGGGTGAGGGGAGCCCTGCCTTTACTCTCTCAAAGTCCACTTCCTCTGTAGATCCCAACCCCACTCTCCTCTCCCAGATGCCCATGGTTGGGAAAAAGATGGAGTCATGACCCCATGATCAGTGATCTGTCCTGCTACTTGCTGGCAATAGGATTATTTGACCAAACACTTAAACTGTTTGGGCCTCCATTTCCTCAAAATAAAAAAGAAACCCCAAGATACCCATCAGGGGAGCTCAGGGCGGAGCTCCTGGTGGCTGCTCCAGTGGAGGGAACATGGCCATTTCCTATCCCTGCTGCTAAATTTGGAGCAAAGAGCTCTCAAGGAGTTCCCTTTGCCTTTCTGCTTAGAGACTAATGTGTTTAGAAGTAATGAGTCAGTTGTAATTACAGCACTTGTGCCATGTAGAAAAGAAATTCGTTACAAAGTACAGCAATAGTACTTAATAATTAAGACACAGAAGATATGTGTAACTTACACCTGTGTCTTTCGCAGTGACTATGTGTATTCTCTATCTGGGATTTTCCGGTCCTGGGTGAAGGTGGTACATAGATTCAAGTTGTGCATGACAGGGGCATAGCAGGAAAGCATGTGTCTTTAAAACGCCATCTCTACCTACACAGATGCACCGTCTTCAGACAAGAAATCCAAGGCCTCTCTGTGAGAGTGCGTGAGAATGGGGCCTGGTCCCCAATCCTCTCATCCCTGTCTACCTGGGAAGCCCAGCCAGAGATGCTCAGGCAAATGAAGGCAGGCATGATGGGCGGTCCCTGGGTCATCCTTCTCACAACACACAGAACCAACCAGGAATAGTCATTTTTCTCATTGCTACAACACAATGCCAGACAAAGTCAACTTAAGGAGGAAGTGGTTTATCTTTGTCTTGGGGTTTTGGTGTGAGGATACAGCATGTCAGGATAGTGCCTGTCATGGTGATGGGAAGGTGATGGTAGCCGGAGGAGCCTGAGGTACTCGGTGTCGTTGTAGCCACAGTCAGGAAGCGGGGAGAGATGGATGCTGGTGCTCAGTTCACTTTCTGCTTTTGATCCACCCATGGGATGCTGCTGCCTACATTTAGGGTGGACTTCCCACCTCAATTTACGCAGTGTAGAAACTCCCTCCCAGCTGTGCCCCTAGGTTATTCTAGGCCTTGTCAGGATGTCAGTGACAACTGTCACACAACCTAAGGACCCCTGGCAAGGTCTGTGGTGTGAAGTCCCTCCCTAGCTATTGTATCGCCAGCACTGCAACAGCAGCTGGCACTTAATGGACTCCTGAGAACTCTCTACTGGATAAATGAATGAAATATGTTAACCCGTATGTTGGGAGGCCAGGGAATGAGCCCTGTAGGGAAATGTATGTCCTAGATCCCTAGGCATCTGCAACACAACAGAATGACAGAGAACAACCATTTATTGAGCACTAAGTGACCCACACTGCACTGGGATGCTTAGCAAACACTGTCTCTTTTTTAAAATCATGCAAGAACCTATGAGGGAGGGGAGCACCTATTGAGGGAGGGGACACCTATAAGGGAGGGAAGCACCTATTGCAGGGAGGGGAGCACCTGTAAAAGAAGGGAGCACCTTTGGCAGGGAGGGGAGCACCTCTAAGAGAGGGGAGCACTTATTGCAGGGAGGGGAGCACCTCTAAGAGAGGGGAGCACCTATTGCAGGAAGGGGAGCACCTCTAAGAGAGGGAAGCACCTATTGCAGGGAGGAGAGCACCTGTAAGAGAGGGGAGCACCTATTGCAGGGAAGAAACTGGAACTAAGCAAGCTTCAGTAACTTGTCCTAAGTCACAGAAGCTGGTGCCTGGTGGTGTCACATGTTTAGGAAGCCAGTCCCAGTGGGCTCTGCTTTACAAGGTTGCCTGCAGTTACAAGGGCTTTGAAAGCAGCCTGGGCTTTGCTCAAGCAGCAAAAAGGGATGTCTTGACTCACAGAGCAGGTTGCTGTTGTAGTTTTCAATTGCCCTTTGTTTTGATTTGTTTTGTTTGATCTTGTTCTGGATTTACTTAACTGGTGTTCAGTGTCAACCGCTCAGGCTTTCCTAAATAGCAAAGAACTTGCCAATGGGAGAGGAAATAAGATGAGGGGGAGCAGGCCTGGTAGGGGGCAGCCTGCCTGCTCCAGCGGTACTACATGGACACTCCTCCACTGAGCCTTCTCTCCTTCCTCAGCCCCCTACTGCAGCCTGCCTAAGGCTCCACTCCACGGCTTCATTCTGGGCCAGACAACCACCCAGCCGGGCGGCTCCATCCACTTCGGCTGCAACACAGGCTACCGTTTGGTGGGACACAGCATGGCCATCTGTACCCGGCACCCCCAAGGCTACCACCTATGGAGTGAGGCCATTCCTCTCTGTCAAGGTGAGCAGCGGGGAATGAAGTAGCAACCAGGTGGCTCAGCCCCAAGTCACCTAGGGCTGGTCTCAGGAGCAGTCCGGGCCACATGTGAGTCTCCCAGGGTTCGGTGATAGAGCATTCCTTCAGCAAACATTTACTGAGGGTCTATACATCTCCACCTCTGTGGATGACGGATGCATAGTGGGCTCTGTCTCCAGCACCATGGGAGAGATGGTGACAGGAGACAGGAAGTGACAAGAAGGGGAAGTACTGTATCCGGGTGTTAGGAACCCCATGGTAAGAAGAGATCTGCCTCTTCCTAGCAACTAAGAAGAACTCCCAAGGCAGGGAGGGAGGCATGGGGTCTGGCTCCCAAAGCAATGAGTCAAGCAGACCCCTGAAATGTCCCATTCAGTTCCCATGCATCCCCTCTTAGAATTTCTGAGTGTTTTCCCCCCTTATAAGAACATATGTTCCTGTCATGATGAAATATCTTGCTTTGTATAATTCAATAAACAGTAACAAAAAAATGAAGTTACAGGGGCTGGAGTGATGGCCCACCTGAGCTTGCTCTTGCAGAACCCAAATAAATAAGCGCAGTGCTTGTGATCTCATTGCTGTGGCAGCAGAGGCAGGAGGATCTCTGAGGCTACGGCCTGACCTCCATGGTGAGCCCCAGGCAGAAGAAAGATGCTGCCCCGAAAATCAAGATGGTACCTGACAGACAACAGTTAAGGCTGTCCTCTGGCTTCCACAAGCCCCTACACACACACACACCTGAACACACATACACATGAAAATAAAACAATAATATACTCCCAGACTAGAAATGGAGTCCTAGTCCAGAGTCTCTGGAAGTTCTGGAAAACTTAGCAGAGTCTGGCACCGTTGCTGGCCACCACCATGGGCTTGTCCTCCACCACAACTTATCTGGATCTGAAGGAAAGGAGGCCTGAGCTCTAGAATCGTGGCCATGAGGACGGTGATTAAAGGTGGGAGCGAGTATTCAAACTCTTACTTATTTCTTTCTGCATATTCCCCCATTAATCTATCAAATCACAGCCATACTGCTGCCCACGTCTGAGGCAGCATCACCTGGATGCCCCATTTATTTGACGCCCTTTGTTTTCCATATAAATGCCATGTTTTGCAGTTTCTTGGTTTTCATGTTGGTTTTGGTGGAGAAGTTCCTCAAGTAAACTTCTCAGCTAGAATCTATGAGACGAGAATGGTTTGCCCTCATGTGGTTATTAGGGTGACTAGGTTAAATTAAATTCTAGGTTATGAATAATTTGGTCCACTAGTCTGAAGGCTTTATTCAGTTTTCTGTGGATTCCTGATGCGAGCGATGGGAAGTCTGAGGTTGGGCTGATTCCCATTCTTAACCCGGTTTCCCCCTACCCCGCAATGGCTCACTTTGTGCCCCCTTTGTTCCTTTTCAACATGAAGACTTGTGTCTTTCTTCAGCTTCCAGAAATGTTCACACAGAATAATTCCGTTAACCCACCCACTCTCTGTTCTCTCTTTCTGGAGCTCTGAACAGTTGGATGTTGGATCTCCCAGACGGACCTTTCCATTTCAGTCCTTTTCTCTTGTTTTCAGTCTGTCTTTTGGGTCTTTATTTCAGGAAACTTGGTATTTTTTATGTCTAGTACCTTTACTTAATATCTGTTTTGACAGTTTGAAGGAGCCCTTTCTTTGTTGTCTTCCTTCAGAGAGCCGTGTTCAAATTTCATGCATGTCACGTGCCACCTAATCTTCTCAGGATACCACCGACTGCCGAGCTCAGTGACCCCATAGCTCCCATTGCCTGAATTAGCTGTTTCTGAACATTGTTTTCCGTGCCCCACCCCACCCTAGGTGTTGAGCCTAACTGTGAACACATTGACACTGCTGGTTTTCTTCGACTGTGTAGTAACATTTGGTTGTCCATATTTAAGAAGTAAAAGCTAGGAAGCCTTTGGGTGAGTTCCATTCCTTTCTGTAACTCTCTTTGCCGGTGAGGTTTCTCCCATGAGTAAAATCTGGGTCTGAGTGTACAGCAGGGATGAACGGACACCCATCACACGGACAGACCCAAGTTCTATGGGACTGTGAGATGACTTAGTGGATAATGGCACTTGCCACAGAGCCTGACAAGCTGAGTGGGACCCACTTGATCCACATGGAAGAAGAAGAGAACCAAATCCTGCAAACTTTCCTCTGATATTCGCATGCATGCAAGTGTGCATGCACATGAGCGCACGCGCGCACGCACACACACACACACACACACACACACACACACACAAAATGCAATAAGAATTTTCATTAAGACAAGCATCCCTTGGGAATGCTAACGCCCACCTTGGCACTCCTGACTCTCTCAAGGGATTCTGTCCCCACACCCTAAGGAAGAGGGGACACTTAGTTCTTCTCAGAGGCTTGAGTGCATTGACGCTCACCTGTGGGGCAGAACAGAAGGGAGTCTGACCTTGTGGTTCTTCCCTGTAAGTCTCGAGCTGCAGCCCTGTCCCTACATTTAGTCTGTGAGCACATATCTATCTCCACCCTGCCCTCTGGTGTGTTCTTTCCTGGTATCCCTGACGGTGACGCTCCTGTTGTCTTTCCTTAGCGGTCTTTTTCTGCTTGTTAGATTCTACAGTGAGTTTTAAGGTCCTTAATGGGGACGATGGAAATGTATGCTCAATGCATCTTGAGCCAGAAATGCTCATGGCATCCTTTCTCCTTCGCCAGCTCTTTCCTGTGGCCTCCCTGATGCCCCCCAAAATGGAATTGTGTTTGGCAAGGAGTACACGGTGGGGACCAAGGCTGTGTACAGCTGCAATGAAGGCTACCACCTCCAGATGGGTGCCGAGGCCACCGCAGAGTGTCTGGACACGGGCCTGTGGAGCAACGGCAATGTCCCCCCACAGTGTGTCCGTGAGTCCAAGGGAGGTGGGGGCAGGGGGCAGGAGGAGGGGGGGTGCAGCTGAAAAGACTTCTGTAAGGAGTGGGATTCAAGTTCAGTAGAGAGTAGAAAATCCGCATGGGGGGAGGGGAGGTAGGAGACCCAGTGAGGAGGAGAGTGGGCATCTATCAACCGTGGTCTCCATTGCGACTCACTCTGAACACTGAAGGACCATCATGCTCTGGGGTGTTTCTATACCACGGCACTTGGAATGACCAGACAGCTGCATGAACGTACCTTGATCACAGTCCTCTGATGTGATAATTTGGGGAGCCAAAAGACAAATAGGCAGCCCAATGAGCTGTATTTAGTCCAGTGATCCAGATTTGGATTTTGTTTGCCCCATTAAAAATGTACATATACACACACATATTACTTGTTAACATTTTATAATCAAGAAAACTTAAATATCCAGATTTCTGGCTTTTCCAGCTAGGGATGTACCTCAGTTAGTAGAGTGCTTGCCCATCTTAAACCATGGGCGGTAGAGCGTCTAAGGTCCTGTCACCCCAGAAGTGAAAACAAGAGGATCAGAAGTTCAAAGCCACCCTTAGCATTGGCTGTTTGCAAAACATCCAACAGAGAAAGGGAAAACACAGGTCTTACTACTTTCTTTTACAGATCTGGACCCCCCCACTTCCCCCCCTTCCCTCTTCATTCATCAATCAAACCCGCCTAGGACCCAAATGTTCCTCAAGTCATCATTACTACACTCAGTTTCATCAGTCCCTTGTTCCAGACTCCTGTGATGTCTTCCATAATCAGTTAGCTAATTCTCTTCCCTGCTCCTTGTTCCCCAGCTGTGACCTGTCCTGATATCAGCAGCATCAGTGTGGACCATGGCCGGTGGAGGCTCATCTTTGAGACCCAGTACCAGTTCCAAGCCCAGCTGATGCTCATCTGTGACCCTGGCTACTACTACACCGGCCAAAGGGTCATCCGCTGCCAGGCCAATGGTAGATGGAGTCTGGGAGAGTCTATGCCCACCTGCCAAAGTAAGCCCAGGAAGGACAACATGGACCCATTTGCGTGGTGTTTCCTGCCTGAACTATTTCATACATGCAGTAGATTGAGGGGTCCCCCACCAGCAGCGAGTGCAGCATACCGCTTTATGACGTTCACCTAGAATCCAGAGCTGGGAAAGGCCTGCTTCTTAGCATTGTGTCATCTTAGGAAAGGCTCCCTGTTAAGAAACCTCTGGCTCAGCATGCACTGATTAATTCATTCTTTGTGGCCCAACTATATGCCAGGTACCAGAGAGGTACAAAGATAACAGTGTGTGGCTTCCCTGGGGAGGTAGCTCATTGGGGAAACAGTTTGCCATGCAAGTGTGAGGACGTGAGTTCAAATCCCCACAACACACGTGAAAGCAGCTTGTGGTACTGAGTGCACTGGGATCCCATCACTCCCATGACAAGGCTGGAGGCACAGAGAGAGGAAGCCCATGAAAGATCAGGAGCCAGCTAGCCTAGTGTATGTGGTGGCAATGAGACCCTGTCTCAAGCCAGGAGGAAGGCAAGGACAGATACCTGAGGTTGCCCCCTGACTTCCACATATGCAGTGTCAGATGTAAAGACATGAGAGAGGGGGGAAGGAGGGAGGGAGGGGAGAGGAAGAGAGAAAGCAAAGAGACGGTGTCACAGCCTGTGAAGAGACCCGAGGCTGGGCGTGTACACGAAGGAAGAGGGGAGCATAGAGGACCAGCTAAGTCTGTGAGGCTACAACTGGCTCAGCAGAAAAGGGCAAGGTCGATGACACTGTCTTTCCTGAGCACACCACAGACTCACCATGCCATCCTAACCACAGCTCTGCCTCAGCCATCTGTGGAGCTCTTAACAAGCACACGAGCCTGAGCTTGCATCTCCAGAGATGGAACCTGGGCACAGACCCAGCCCCTCCATGGCTCCTGGGGATACCGGCAGATGAGGCAAGGCAGTGTACAGAACATCGTACTCCAGGAGGGGAAGGCTAGGCGCTTCTTGGCTTTGATCATTATTCTCCTTCATCCCGTCCAGCACGTGTCACCAGTATCCCTATCTCAGCACTGATTTATTGAGCATGTTATGATCTTTTCAGTCATCTCCTGTGGAGAGCTCCCCACACCGCCAAGTGGACACCGCATTGGAACGATGTCTGTCTATGGGGCAACTGCCATCTTTTCCTGCAATTCCGGATACACACTGGTGGGCTCCAGGGTGAGGGAGTGCATGGCCAATGGACTCTGGAGTGGCTCTGAAGTCCGCTGCCTTGGTGAGTGGTCCTTCAGGCCTGCCTACTCTCTAAACGTACTTACTCCAAGCACCAGCGCTCAGGCATCCACTGTGACCAGAGCCAGAGACTGGCTTCCCTTGGGGAACGTTAAAGAATGAGAAGACCAGCCTCTGAGGGGCCACACTTTAATCAGAAGGACAACCCATCATCTAATTACCCCCTAGGATGACCAGTGTAGCCCTGGCCGCTACCCTAAAGAGACATTCTTATAATGCACCCAAAACATTCTTTGTATTATATATTAGAGAATTCTTTTAAATGTACCCACTTGTATATACATATGTACATTATAATGCACACATGGATTTACGCTAAGCAAATGGCAGGAGCACTTACAAACAAGTAGCTTACAAAGGAGAAAATCTTCCTTGCTCCTAGAGCTAATGTACTCCCTGACTGAGTGTCGTCTAAGTTCTCTCTCCTAGTATTCTTTTCTGGCTTCTCTGAATTCCAGAAATGGGTCTCGGCCATGCATACCTAGCAGGGCAGATTGGGTGCTCTGTCCCTGGTAGTGACCTCCAGCTTGCCAAGAGCCACTTTCTTGGGCACTGGTTTAGGGTACAGTTATGAGCTACTACTCCCTAGTCAAAAGACCCAGAGGAATGCCAGGGTCTACTGTGCCCAAGCTTCATTTAGTAAAAGTAACTCGGTGAGATGTCACTCAAAAAAGAAAGATGAATTTGGCCAAACATCTGCCCTTGCATGGCTGTCAGCAGCAGTGTATACTGCGAGGGCTTCATTTAGGCTACGGTGCTTGATAGGCAGTAGGTACCCAGGGAATGGTCCTCGTGCCAGCTTTCTATCAGATACAAGTGCAAGATAATGCACTTACAAAGAGGAAAGATTAACCTTGGCTCACAGTTCTGGAATTGTTGGCCCACAGTCACATGTTGTCCAAGGTCTTTGAACTATGGTGAAGTAGAATACATCTCGGCATAATTGGGGACAGAGGAATTCTACTTCATGGGTGTGACGTATCATCCTCCACCCCTCCTCCAGGCTGGGCACCAGGCTTCTAACACATGAAGCTTTGGGGGACTTACTTAAACCACAGCACTCACAGAGACTGGGCAATGGGGTAACTCCCCACCTGTGTACAGACACAGAAACAGAACCCAGAAAAGGATGGTCATTTGATGGTGGGGGGTCACCAAGCCCACAATACTGTTACTGTCACATATGGAGTTCCCAGACTCTCTCCTGGATCACTGTTCTCCAGGGGAGGTAGGAAAACTGGGCATAGCTGAGTCCTTGGTCCCTTTCCTCCCACCCCGCCCAAGCTCTACCCCTTTTCTAGAGGTTCCTCTGTGGCTGATTCTCTGACCCCCTTCCCACCAAAGCTGGACACTGTGGGACCCCAGAGCCCATTGTCAATGGACACATCAGCGGGGAGAACTTCAACTACCGAGGCAGCGTGGTGTACCAGTGCCGGGCTGGCTTCCGCCTGATCGGTATGTCTGTACGCATCTGCCAGCAGGACCACCACTGGTCGGGCAAGACCCCTTTCTGTGTGCGTAAGTATGTCGGCCACTCTCCCTAGCCATGGCTGAGTCAACACGGACTTCCCCCCTTTCCCCCTTGATTAGGTTAGCTAAAGGTTTTGTATTCTTTTTTTCCCCCAAAGATATGGATGGTCACTGCATCTATTTCTTCAGGTCTCGGTGTCGTCATTAACTACTGGTTTTCTTATTCCCTTTGACTTCTTCTGATTTACATTTTTTGTTGGTTTTCTAGTCCGTATGTGAATTGAGTTACACACATGCACATACAGTAGGCACATGGCAAGCATCTACAAACAAGCTCACTCATTTTCAGTCTCTCGTTTTGTGTTATTTTTTATTTGGACCTCTAAAATTTCTTGTGATCAACTGTTGTAATTATACCTCATACATACTAGTAATAAATGTTTATTTTTTTAGAAGCCTTTTAATTTCTCATTAATTGCCCCCACACACACCTGGAAGATCTTAATAAATTTTTTAAAATTTCTAAGCCAAAGGAACTTTTTTCACTTTTATTTTATATACATTATGCACAGTGATTCTATTTCTTGACATCTACCGATGCTTTCCTTCGGAATAAATAGTTGGCCAATCATGAATGTCCCATGTGCACTTGAAAGAACAACATTGTGGATAATTCTGCTGCACATGTGGACACATGTATTCCTAAGATGTACTTTATAAATGATGCCCTGTACGGTTTTTTCCCTTATTTTCCCCCTTGAGCTGTTTTCTTTGAAAGACATGTTTAAAGTGTTCGGTTATCAGTGTGCTGCCATTTATCCTTACGTTTCCTGCAGGTCACTGCCATGTCCTGTGGTGTGTATATACTCAGAGCTGTCAGGGCTCTGTGGCAAATTGTAACTTCTCACCTTTAGAAGTATCTTCTTTATCACTTTTCATGTTCTTTAACCTGAATTTTACTTTTCTTGACTTCAGACTTAGAATTCCCAACTTCCACACTTTTCTCCAGTACCTTTG
This sequence comes from Uromys caudimaculatus, assembly GCA_028551405.1. Classification (NCBI taxonomy): domain Eukaryota; kingdom Metazoa; phylum Chordata; class Mammalia; order Rodentia; family Muridae; genus Uromys; species Uromys caudimaculatus. Next base: position 116,737,996 of record CM052702.1, read on the forward strand.
ACCAACCCTGAATAGCAGGGACATCTATTAAATTGCACTCTTGCATGCTGTCTTAATTAGGGTTTCATTGCTATAAAGGGACACCATGACCGAGGCAACTCTTATAAAAGAAAACATTTAAATGGGGCTGGCTTACAGTTTTAGAGATTCAGTCCGTTATCATCATGGCTGGAATCGTGGCAGCATCCAGGCAGGCATGGTACTGGAGAAGGGACTGAGAGTGCTACATCATGATCCACAGGCAGTGGAAGGGAACTGTCTTCAGACAGCAGCCAGGAGAGGCTCTCTTCCTCACTGGCTGGAGCTGGAGCACTAGGAAACCTCAAAGCCTGCCTGCAGGGTGACACATGTCCTCCGACAAGGCCACACCTCCTAACTGTGCCACTTCCTATGGGCCAAGCACATTCAAACCACCACACATGCCAATATGAAAATCTTCCTGTTCAAAGATTAAAGACACTCATATAGGGAGATACGTCTTACATGTCTGGTCCTAATTCTCTTGTGTCCTCTGCCATTACAGTGTGTTGTTCTCTTTGTTGTTGACGTTTTGACTTATCACACCATTTTTTCTATTCAAATCTTTGTTATCTAGTTGGCCGACACTAGAATCCATGAGCTTTCACATAAAGGCTACACAACATTTTCCTCTCTCCCATTTCCATCCTTGGTGGCATTTCTCCTACTCTGTCAAGGCTGAGAACATGTATCATGGATTTCATGCTATAATTCTATTTCCTCCCCCTACCTTTGCTTTGTTCTTGAACCGACAATTAAATTCATCATCAACACTGCCGAAGCATCCCGGTTACTTCTTAGTACTCTGTACAACCCTTTGCATAATATTCCTCCATGGTGGCGGTGGTGGTTTTGGTTTTCAGTGTGTGTATGTGCTGCTGTGAGTGGTGAGTGTGTGTGTGTGTGTGTGTGTGTGTGTGTGTGTGTCCTGCAGATTCAACAGATGACCTGGTGGGAGCACCATAAGCACTTTACCACTAAAGCTGCATTCCCAGCTGTCTCAGTCAGGGTTTCTATTCCTGCGCAAACATCATGACCAAGATGCAAGTTGGGGAGGAAAGGGTTTATTCAGCTTACACTTCCATGCTGCTGTTCATCACCAAAGGAAGTCAGGACTGGGACTCAAGCAGGTCAGGAAGCAGGAGCTGATGCAGAGGCCATAGAGGGATGTCACTTACTGGCTTGCTTGCTTCTCCTGGCTTGCTCAGCCTGCTTTCTTATAGAGCCCAAGACTTCCAGCTCACAGATGGTACCACTCACAAGGGGCCCTCCCCCCTTGATCACTAATTGAGAAAATGCCTTACCGCTGGATCTCATGGAGGCATTTCCTCAACTGAAACTCCTTTCTCTGTGATAACTCCAGCTTGTGTCAAGTTGACACGCAAAACCAGCCAGTACACCAGCCCTTGGTATTTTAGGATGGGGTCTGCTTATGTAGCCTCAAATTTGCAATCCTTTCCTTCCACCTCCTGAGGGCTGGTATAATAGGCATGTACCAGCATGTACTTGAATGTTTAAAACTCTTGTCCTATTCCCTGTCATTTGAAAGGCAGCAAGATTGGTCATAAAATCCTTGACCACAAGTTATTTGTTTGATTTTCTAAAACTATTCCTCCAGCATACGTTTTGCAATGTTTCTCTCTCTCTCTCTCTCTCTCTCTCTCTGTGTGTGTGTGTGTGTGTGTGTGTGTGTGTGTGTGTGTCAATGGTACTTATTTAAGCCTATTTCAGGGTACGTTTCCATAGAGCAATGGTGACAGCTGTCAAGTGGACGACAGCTCATCTCCTTTCCTTCGTGGGTATGCAGTGAGCAAACCTGATGTCCACTCTCTTGGGAAATCTCAAATGTATAGTACAGTACTGTTAACGGCAGACAGGGTGCTACACACTGGATCCCTAGACTTTGCTGTCCTGTCCTGTGTCACTGCAACTTTGAATCATGACACCTTTTCCCACTCCACCCTCCCCTGAGTAGCCACCGATCTACACTCCAAGCCATCAACTTTTCAAAGTACAATATTAGTCTAACTTTGGGTGGTCTTCAGGAAGGTTCTGGTTATTTTTCACTTGATCCCTGAGGTCTAATATTTCTCCGAGGGCTGAAGATGCGAGACGGCCTCCCTGGAGAGCCTGTGGTTCTCAGAATGTACCCATTCCCCTCTTATTCCTCACGCAGTCTCTGGATTACAGTTTTAAGATCTGGCTCCGGGCTGCCGTGCCTGGACGCTTTCATTCTTCAACTTCCAAGCAATTTAAAGCTCGTGGCAGTCTCTTGCCTTGGTTTCTGTAGACCTGACTTTTCTGTTCTTTTATGTGTTCTTGTTCATTTGCATTTGGGGGGAATTTACATGGCCACCATTATCCTCAGAGCCTGCAAGTAATTTGGAAAATTCTTCACTTTTTAGAGTTCCCTAAAGTGAGCCATTATGTACCATACAGAGCTTTGTTCTGAACCATTATGAAGCAAAGTTTTGTTTTTAATTGCCGCTCTCCATCTAGCTCCTCACACAGAGCAGGCCACTGAGAGAAGCAGGTTGCTCCACAGCAGTGTCTGAAATCAATCATAGGGTTTACAGGTGGGACCCATCCATATCCAGGCATCCCTTCCGACGTGTCAACACAAAACCTTTCACTGCACCCAGGAGCTTCATGTGAATTGCCCGGATGGAGACTGCCTGCTAACCTAACCTCCTTGTTAGACATGAGCAAAGTCCGAGGTGTTGAGATAAGAACTCGGGCTTTCGTCTTTCCGAACCACTATACCTGGCACAAACAACTGTAAAGATTTCTTTTTGGTTCTGGGCTTCTGATGCAGTGGGAAGGGTGTGGAGGAGCCCAGCCGTTCACACCACAGCAGCCAGGGAGCAAAGAAAGGCCACACAGGAAGAAGTCAGGACCCTGAGGAAAACCCTTAATGATGTCCTTCCTCCAACTAGACCCAGCCTCTTCCTTTTCACCATCTCCCAGTTGCCATGGTATTATCCTTCCACCAAGGGCTGGCTAACCAGTTCATTGGGTCAAAGTCCTCCTGATCTTATTTCTGGGCACGCCCTCATAGAAGCAAGCAGACATGTGCTTTTCTGAGCTCCTGGGCATTTCCCTACTCAAACAAGTTGACAGTTCAAGTGAAGCATCACAGCTGTCCAGTTCAGTTAACTTACTCTCCTCTCATCGGCAGCAAAAGCTACTGTAGTTTGAGTTGAGTTACACACACACACACACACACACACCAGTATTTCTCTGTTCCAGCTAGAGAGAACCTCCTCATGAACAGGAGCCCTGGTCTTGAACCCCACTGATAGAAGATTCAGGGCAGGAGACAGGATGTCACAGACAAAGCTCTGGAGCAGGTGGCAAGGTGGCAAGGATCCTGGGGCCAGAACAGTGCACAGGAGGTGGCAGTGAGTGCCAGTGGCTGCTCCTGCTGTCCCCGGACAAGACCTGCAGCCTGGGAATAAGTGGGAGGCAGGGAGCTATGGCCGGGTCACCGAGGAATCCACAGACAGCTGTTCTTCCCTCCTTTGACCACTTGACAGCTCTTTCAGATTAGCTATCTCCTGGCTCTGACTCCGCCCCTCCTGCTGAGCTACACTGGGCTTTGTTTCTGGTCTAGTTTCAGTCCCCTTTGCAGGCTTTCAGGTCTGTCTTCCCTTAAAAGTCAGGACTCCTTAGGTCGCCATGTTCAGCATTCACCTGATTTTTGAGTGAGATTGAGTGGTCTTTAGCTTTGGTGACAGTTTTGTGATCCTTTTGCCCACTTGGTACAAGGTTGTCATATAATGCTACCTGCAAAGCATACCCTGCCTATGCCACCACCTCGGTGATCCAGCAAAAACCTGCTCCCTTGTAGACAGTGAGTCAGGCACCATCTCAGGTAAAAAGAGTATGATGTGGGGATGTGGACTGGTAGTAGGCAGGCTCACCTGTCTCCCGTTCTTATTGCAGCAATTACCTGTGGACACCCAGGCAATCCAGTGAACGGCCTTACTCAGGGCAGCCAGTTCAACCTCAATGACGTGGTCAAGTTCGTCTGCAACCCAGGATACATAGCTGAGGGGGCTGCTAGGTCCCAGTGCCTGGCCAGCGGGCAGTGGAGTGACACACTGCCCACCTGCAGAAGTGAGTCACCCTTCCCGCCCCACTCTCTCCCCCACCACCCCAGCTGTCTGAGTTTCTGTGGCCCAGGAGGACAAGCCACGGAATTCAGTCCCAATATTATTATCCCCCATGCAAGGAATTCTTGGGACAGAGAAGGGTCACAAATGGAGACTCTCAACCCCTAGATACAGTTGTGTGCCATTTTATCGTGGGTCATATGAGCAAATCAATAGTTTCATCTTGCAAGCCTTATTTAGTCCATAGGACAAGTAATTTATCATCATGTAATGCTCTTGTGTGTGTGTGTGTGTGTGTGTGTGTGTGTGTGTGTGTGTCTGTATCTGTCTGTGTGTGTGACTGTGTGTGTCTGTATGTCTGTCTCTATGCCTACTAACGTGTGTATGTGAGTGTGTACGCATAGTGTGTGTCTCTGTGTGTGACTGTGTGTGCATGTGTCTGTCTGTCTGTGTGCATGTGTTTGTGTGTATGCATGTGTGTGTCTGCATGTGTACCTGTTTGTGTGTATATATATATATGCATGTGTGTGACTGCATGTCTGTCTGTCTGTGTACACATGTGTGTGTATGTGTGTGTTAGCATGTATGCATGTGTGTCAGTGCATGTGCGTGTGCGTGTGTCTGTGTGTGTGTGCTGTGTACACAGAGGACCTTTTCTCACATAAACAAGGAATTTAGAAGTTGCATCGCCTCTGAGCAACATCTTGGTCTGTCCTCATGGCTGCGAAATTGCTGCTGTGGCTCCCTTATCGCCACGTTCAGTAGAACTCTGTGGATGAGGGAAAATGTAAACAGCAGAACTGGAATGAAAAACAAATACTAAAGAGTCTAAGACTTGAGATCAAGAAGCCAGGGCGGAAGGTAAGAGATGCAGAGAGAAAATCAGACTCCAGAAGCAGCCATGCAAACGATTCCAGATAAACTTCCAGAGCCTTGGAGGGCTTTTTACAACAGTACAGCAGTGAAGCCTCAGAGAAACTCATCAAAGGTCAAACAAATACCTCAGGGCTGGGGAGGCAGCCCAGCAGCAAAGCGCCTGCCCCAGGGGCTTACGGACCTGAGCCAGAGCTCCAGAACCCACACATAAAAGCCAGGCCTCAGGGATGGGTGCTGAACATGGGATGGATCTCAGATTAGGCCAGTTATTGGTTGGCCATTCCTTCGGTCTCTGATCCATTCCCAATCCCTGCATTTCTTGTAGATAGGATAAAATTTGGGTCTCCATGTGGGTCCCTAACAACTGGAGCGAGAGCTATTCCAAAAGCTGTTGCCTGCATAGCTGGGAGAGGAAGCACCTAGCCTCGCAGAGACTTAAAGTGGCAGAGTAGGGGACACCAAGGGGAGAAGGGGAGGGGAGATGGGAAAGGGGTTGTGGGGGTGTGACCGGGAGGAGGGCAGTGAGCAGTATATAAAATGAATAATTTTAAAAAGTTAATTAATTACTCATTTTTTTTAAAAGCCAGGCATGGTGGCATGCTTATAATTTCAGCACTAGGAAGGCAGAAACAGGCAGGTCCCAGGGGCCCACCTCAGCCAGTCTAGCCTAGTTGCTGAGCTCCAGCCAGTGAGAGGCCCTATCTCAGAGGAGGTGGAAAAAGTTCCTTAAGATGTCATGCAAGGTTATCCTGCATCCACATGGGCATAGAAACACATATGTGCACAAACATATGCACATGCATACACGCACACACACACATACACACACACACACACACACACACACACACACACACACACACCCCTTGTTTAATAAAGTGAATATCTCACTTTACTTCTGACTGGCTTTTCCTGATGACCTTGTTCTATGAGGATGAGCTTCCGGTCATCAGATACATCTAAAAGTGTTTGAAAGCCAAAGCACATAGTATGGGTTACGGCAAATATTGCCATTATTCCAAACACGCTGAATTTGAGTAAAGCTTCTTTGGAAACCCTTGCTCATTGGAAGGTCAATTGAGTCCCCCAGGATACTAATGCTTATTGAAATAGTCATAAACAGGACTAAAACAATTTCAGAACAAGATCAAGTACTATTCAAACCAGGTTAGGTGTGTCTGACTTACAACAGATGAGCTTTGGGAAGCAGCCACATTAGGCCAGGGGTCAGATACACAGAGGCAAGACAGCCATCCCTTGGAGCATGCGTGGATGGAGACAACACATCCCAGGCCATCAGCCACACTGGGGTGCTGAGGGAGAAAGACTGAGTGGTCTAGGAAGAGAGGCAGGTTCCTTAGGGGAGGTGACAGCCAGAAGATAAATCCATGACCAGGTGACCAAGGCAGAGAAAAAGGGCTATGACCTCAAGACCAGACCAGCCTCCCAGGCAGGGTCCACTTGGTCCCCAAGCTTTGATCTAGAGACTTGGCTGGACTGAGAAGCATCTGTCTAGACTTCTGAATTCTCACTTCAAAGCTTGAGAAAATCCTTCATATCCAAATCTCAGTGTCTCACTGTCACTTTCCATGACAGTCATCAACTGTACAGATCCTGGGCACCAGGAGAACAGTGTCCGGCAAGTCCACGCCAGCGGCCCCCACAGGTTCAGCTTTGGCACCACCGTGTCCTACCAGTGTAACCACGGCTTCTACCTCCTGGGCACACCTGCCCTCAGCTGCCAGGGAGATGGCACCTGGGACCGGCCCCGCCCACAGTGTCTCTGTAAGTAGATCCATTTGCTTTGAGTAACTGGCGAAGGGACATATCTCAGAGCACCTATACACACACACACACACATGTTCATGTGTGTTCACATGCGTGTTGTGCCACTACAGTACTCTGGCTGCTCCTTGGACATCAGGACCCTTCTTGGGGCCCTGGTGCAGAGGTACCATGCTAATTCACATGTTCTTCCTGGATAGGGACCATTCCCTCTTCCCGCTGGAACTGCCATGAATCCACAAATCCTATGAGGATTCCCCCTTCAGAGCTGGCTGTACAGAGACACAATGTCTTCATTTTAACCCTCTCTGGCTTTTCCAGAAAGAGAACGTGTATTAGTTACCTCTTTTGTTGCTTCGACAATGTCTAACAAAAGCACAGTTCACTGTGGCAGTGACGTCATGGCCACAGGAGTCAGGTTGCATCACAGCAAGGAAGCAAAGGGAGATGAATGCTGGTGTTTGGCTCTTTTTTTTCTTCTTCTTCTTCCTTTTCTATTCATTCCAGGACCTGGAATGGTGGTACTCATGTGAACATTTAGAATGTTGTTTTTTTTTTTCATTTTACTTATCCCAGTCCAGAAAATCCCTTACAGACATGTCTTGGCTGTCTTTTAGGTGATTCTAGATCTTGCCGTATTGACAACCATTCTTAACCTTCACACAAGACATGCACCCATTTCTTCAGTAGGACTGAAGCGAAGCTTCCCATTGGGTCTGGTTGCCAGTATCCACCTCAGCTTGGATGCCAACTTCAGCCTGTCACTGAGCAAACCATGCAGCTTGGGGGAAGTCCACCACTGTCCCAGAGTCATGGCTTCTTCCACTTTGAATGATGAGGATAGCCATCTCACAGCATTCAGAGACTGTGTGGGCAAATCAGGAACACTAGTTTAATCTCTGGTACATGAGACTACTCCATAAATGACAGCTGAATTGATTACTATTAGGAAAGGTTACAGGGACAATATGGGGGGGAACAAAGCCAGAGGAAGGGCTTAGGCCGTGACACTGACTGCCAGCCTCACAATCTCGTGGCCGTGACACTGACTGCCAGCCTCACAGTCTCATGGAATGAGCTCTGCCCTTGGGTCTCTGCACTCCTGCTGCTGACAGGGAGTTATGTGGCTTACTCTCTCCCCATCTTTCTAACATAGAGGCAAAGATGCAGTCCCGAAGCATTAATGGCTATTGAGTAGTGGCTATCACCAGTGTACCTATCTCTGTGAGTCATACATCCAGTCTGGGTGACTTTTATCAAAAGCCCTTGCTTCTAGGTGCAATAGGAGACTGGGATCACAGCTCACTGCCCATACAACTCTTGCCTAGGGACCCTGACATGGCCATACAGCCTCGTGTATGAATGATAAGTTATTTGGAACTTTAAATAGACAACTGTCTGCATATGATGTGCCAGCCAGACTTCGGACTTTGGTGACTTCGGATCATAAGGGGTCCTCTGGTCCCCTGTCCTCCTCAGCTTCAGTGTCCTGCCCTGTGCCCTGTTTAGATATAAGCTACTGCGACTGTGGAGATTCTTCTACCTCACTCCAATGTTCAATCAAAGCCATGATCATACCTCCTGGAACCATTGAAACAGGTTCATGGCAGCCTCGCCCCAATTCTTCCTCCACAGAGCAACCAGTGTGACCCTGCTGTAGTATAGACCGAGTCATGTCCCTCTGGTGACTTTCTACCATGCTTAGAATAAAATCAAAATGTTACATCATGACCTAGCTCCCAGTGCCTCGCCCCCATGTCTTTGTCCACTCTTTCCTGACATACCTACACCAGTGGTTCTCAACCTGTGGGTCAAGACCCCTTTGGGGATCCAGTGACCCTTTCATATCGCCTAAGACCATCCTGCATTTCAGATATTTACATTATGAGTCATAACGGTAATGAAATTACAGTTATGAAGTAGCAATAAAAATAATCTCATGGCTGGGGGTCACCACAGCGTGAGGAATTGTATTAAAGGGTCACAGCATTAGGAAGGTTGAGAACCACTGCTCTATACACGCTGTGGTCTGAATATGAAAAGTCCTGCACAGGCACACAGATTTCAACAGAGCCTCCAGCTAGTGACACTATCAGGGAACATTTTGAAAGCTTTAAGAGGTGGAACCTTCCTACAAGCCACATGTCACTGGGTGCAGACCTTGGTATTTTACAGTTCAGTCTCACTCCCTGTCTGCTCTCTACTCCCTGACTTCAGACACAGTGTGACCAGCTGCCTCTCGCTCCAGCCTTCATGCCTTCCTCATGATGATGGACTGACCCCCTCAAACTGAACCCAAGTAAACCCTATTCTTCCAAGTTGCTTCTTGCCAGATACTTGGTCATAGAAACAAGAAACATAGCTAAGACACACACCAAGTTCATTCTGGCCTTGAGCTGAGCACCTCATGTCCCTTCCGTGATGTTCTTGCCCCAGACAGAACAGGCCTGGCCTGTCATCGCAAGAGAGGCCACCCTTGACTTCCCTATTTAAAAGTATGTAGTAGGTATTAATAGGTAAAAGTAGATATTAATAAGTATAAATTATTCTTTGCTTCCAATTTAGAAATATTGTGGTGCAGTGGGCAGACTGCATCCCTACTATGTGCTACATAGGTGTTGATCTTTGCTTCCAATTCAAAGACAGTATGGTGAAGTGGGTAGGCTGCATATCTACTATGTGCTACATAGGTACGAAGCTTTGCTTCCAATTCCAAAACTGGTGAAATGGGCAGGCTTTGTCTGCTGATGCCTGATGCATGAGCTAGCAGGAAGTTCACTCTCATAGATACCAAGTTTTCCGCTCCTTCCTCACTTCCCACAAGAAGCCTGTATGGAGTGATGGTGGCCCATTCCCAGACAAAGCCACTGAGATGCTTGCTCTCTTCCCACAGTGGTGTCCTGTGGCCATCCTGGTTCTCCACCTCATGCCCAAATGTCTGGAGACAGCTACATAGTGGGGGCCGTTGTACGTTACAGCTGCGCGGGCAAGAGGACTCTGGTGGGAAATGCCACCCGCATGTGTGGGCTGGACGGACACTGGACAGGCTCCCTCCCCCACTGCTCAGGTATGGAGTGTGGAGTGTGTTCAGGTGGCTGGTAGGAGCATGGTCCATGAACAGGGGGCATTACAGCCTAGGAACCTGTACCCCATCTTTCATAAGACAGCATCTCTAGAAAGACCTTCAAGCGCCACCCCCCAGCCTTTCATCAATCCTTACTAAGCCCAAACAGCCAATAGACTGCAAAAACAGGAAAGGTGCTGCTTTGGAATATCCACCTGGAGCTTTAGTCCTATCTAGAAATCTGAGTCCATGTGCTCCTGGGGATGACGGTTCAGTCTGTCATCTCTTGTGCCTGTGATCTTTTCTCCTCTGTCAGGCTCATCCTGCCTCCTTCTCTCTCATCAGTATCTAATTCAACTTGTCCCAAGGCCATGACTACCTCTTGGGATAGTCTCCATCCTGAGACACCAGTACCCAGGCATGTCCTTTTACTAAATGCTAAATCACTAGTCTCTGACATGTTGTTGATGTAGCAAAGATCCTATGTCCCCCGGGGAATGGTGGCACACACATTTAATACCTGCACTCATGAGGCAGAGGCAGGCAGATCTCTGTGAGTTCAAAGTCAGCCTGGTCTACAGAGTGAGCTCCAGGATAGCCAGGAAACACAGAGAAACCCTTCGCAGGGCTGGAGAGGGGACTCAGTAATTAAGAGCACTGGCTGCTCTTGTAGAACTCCCAACTTCAATTCACAGTGACAACATGGTGGCTCACAACCATCTGATGTCTTCTGCTCTGCAGTCATATAAATAAATAAATAAACCTTTAAAAAATCCCATGTCCACATTCCCTAAACAGAAATTCATCCTTAATGTCTCGCAACAGAACCATACATTTGAAAATGAATTGTACAACCAGTAACAGAAACCACCAGGCCAAAATGTGGGCAGCCACAGCTGAGTCTTTTTTGGAGTAAACCTGACTGGCACTACCAAGGAATGTGTCCAGGGTGCAACTGCTCCATTAGCCTGAGATTCTCCAGAGAGCCCTCCTTTCCCTTACCAATCCCTAGCCCTTTCCTCTTCCAGATCCTTGGTAAAGATTGCAACCTCCTCGTCATGAAGAGCCCATCTCCCCATAAGACACACAGTCTTTGTAGTTCAAGTTTCCAGAAGAGCCTGCTTACTGGTGTTTAAGACCTGATAAAATATTGAACCAGATATTTATTAAGTCTCTCCAAAAAGGAAAGATCTCAAAACAACTGTGCCAACGGGGTCCTGGCTTCCTGGACAACCCCAGACACATGGCTATGACCACTAGCCCTTTTGACATTCAGCCTTGTTAATCTCATGGACCACTTGACAGATGAAGTAGATAAGATTCCTCACGATCCATGAAGATGCCTTTAGCCTGCTAGCAAGGGCCTCAACTACTTCCTTTGCGACTTCTAGGGAATATGATTGGAATATAGAACAGGATAGGTAGAGTCATGTACACAGAGGCCCTAGGTATCCAAAGCAAGCGCAGGAAGAGGGGGCGTACCAAGGAGGCAAGAGAGGCGGCCATACACTTGTCCATCTCTTCCATGATAATATTTGCACATAGTGATTCTCTAGCCACTCTGGGATGATGAATCTTCATAATGCTTATTTGATCTACTCTGGGTGTCTTCGTTCACCATGGTAAGAGAAGTGCCAAGTAGGGGAAAAGAAACAAAAAGGACTTCCGCCCATTAGCACGGTCATCCTCCGGGGCACAATATGGAAGTGAAAGTTTCTTCTAACCCAGAGAGTCATTTCCTTCTCTGGCACTTTTCTGGCAGAAGCTAGAAAGTGTTAAGAGTTCATTCTTGGCCAGAAAACTAAGCTAAAGCCTCCCTGGCTGAAGCGTGCATATACTGTCTTGAGCATGACATCTGAGTGTCTTTAAGAAATAACACATTCATTGGTCCATGCTTTTAACCCCAGCACTCAAGAGGCAGAGGCAGGAGGATCTCTGTTAGTTCAAAGCTAGCCTGGTCTACAGAGTGAGTTCCAGAGCTAGACAGATGATTTCTATCTTGAAAAACCAGAGAGAGAGACAGAGAGAGAAATAGAGACAGACAGAGACAAAGACAGAGACAGAGAGAAATAACACATTCAAGAATTCCAAATTTTGAGCCTCATCCTATGCAATCAGTAATCTAGAGAAGGAATAATAAAATTTCCCCAGCCTTTGAGTCATCAGCCCCTGATTAAGAAGGACATAAAGACAGTTTGAGACCCATTTCAGGTCTCTCCATCTATGCTGATGTGCTTTTTCAGTACAGAGTCACCCCTTTTATCTGCCCCCATGGTATAGCTTTCTGTCCCAGATTCCCATATAGCACAGAGACAGACCCCCAAGTATAACAAGCCTGGAAATGGAGAACTCAGTTCTCCTGCCTGTTTACGATAGTAAGCAGTAGGCTCTCGCTGAAGTAGGTGAGCCAGTGTGGAAACAGCCTTTTGCCATCTTCCAGAACCCAACACCAGCCATTCCCTGTGCTTCATCCTGGAAAACTCCAAAAGGCAACAAAATCTAGCCAAATGTGACAGACTATTTCCTAAACACATTTGAGGTTTGAAGGAACCCCATGCTCTTTGAGGGGGAATGAGGAACGCAGGGCTACTTCATACTCTCATGGTCTGAGACTACACAAAACAATTCTAAGGCTGAGGATGAGAGAGACACCACAGGTAAACCCTGACAGAGTTAAGACTGAAACATTTTTACTCCAGCTAACCCAGTACAGTTTTAAATGCTACCATTCAATGTTTACACATGTAAGTCCATGAGAGCATCGAAAGCCATAGTCCTTTATCTCTTGACCACTTATTCTGATATATTCTTCCTCCATGAGCTCTGCAGTGTGTCTCTATAACACAGAGCCTAGATCCTCAGACGCTAGGTCCTATGGCTCTGTCTCTTGTTGCCTGTCCTCCCTCACTTCTTGGGTCCTTCAGCACTCTCTTGAGAGAGTTTGTAGAATGCCAAAAGCCAGATAAGTGAAGGAGTGTAGCATACAGGAAGGGGCAGGACAAAAATGGAGTAACAGGGTACAAGGCATGCAAGCCATAGTTCACCTTTGCGAAAAATTAGTGAATAGAAAATCCTCAAGTAAGAGACGAGGATTAATCACTCCAAATGGTTACCATTTCTTCATGGTAAGAACATGGACCATATATGCACCAAGACATCATATGCACCTGATTCTTGTTATAGCATTTATTAATCATTACTTATCAATTAAAGTAAGATGAGACTTGAGAAGTAGCAGAAGGCTTAGTGGGTAAAGGTGCTCACCACCAAGCCTGACAACCCGAGTTCAATCCCTGGAACTCACAGTGGAGGGAGGGAGCTGTTGCCTTTGAACTGTCCTCTGATCTCCACATATACGCTGTCATTACCACATTGTCGTCTGTCACTGAAGGAAGCCAGGGCAGGAACTCAAACAGGGCAGGAACCTGGAGGCAGGAGCTGACATAGAGACCATGGAGGGGTGCTGCTTACTGACTTGCTACACATGACTTGCTCAGCCTGCTTTCTTATAGAACCCAGGACCACTGGCCTAGGAATACCACCACCCACAGTGGGCTGGGCCCTCCCAGATCTATAAGTAACCAAAAAATAATGTTCAACAGGCTTACCTACAGCCCAGTCTTACGGGAGCAATTTCTCATTTGGGATCCCCTCATGTGTGCTTCAGCAGACAGCATACACGCACACGCACATGCACACGCACACACTAAACAGACAGTGGAATGGATGGACAGACAGATTAAGAATTCTAAAAGTTGTAGAAGATAAATAAAGGCCAAGATCAAGTTCCAGCTGAGCTGTGGGAAAGTAAGCCCGTGGTAAAGAGTTTGGGTTTTATCCTGTCAGCACTAACATTTCCCCAGAGACATTCTTACAGGAACAGAGCAGGGTCCGATGACTGTTCAGGGTCAGTGATTGTTAAGGTTGGAGGCTGAAGCTTGGAGAGATTCAGAGGAACGGACCGTCTGGGAGGCTTTTGCAGTAGCTGAGGCAAAAGAACAGTGAACCTCTAAGCTGAGACAGAGCCATGTGGAGAATGGAGAGGGAACCACTCCCAGCGGGTGTGGGAGGGGTGAGGCGAGAGGGAGAAGCTGAGATGTGGCAGCCTGGACCACTGGAGTTCTAGCCTGGGGTGAGCTGCCCTTCCTGTGTGCCTCCCAAGGACTTCAGAACCGTGTGTTCTGACTACTGAGTAGTGACGTAGAGCCACTCATTCTGACATATTTTTCCTCCATGGGGCTCTGGAGTATATCTCTAGAACATGGATCCTGGTTCCCCAAAGCACTAAGTTCGATGGCTCTGTCTTCTGTTCTCTGCCCTCCCTCGCTCACCTTCCAAACGCCATAGTTTGTGCAGCCCCTGTGGGCTGAGCACTGTCTCTTGTCACCTCCTACATCCACAGAGTTCGTTGCTTCCTCCCGACCAACAGCCCATCTCTTCCTCTCCCCAGACCCCTGTTCCATTTGCATTCATGAAAAAAAAAAAAAAACAATAAAAATCCCTCATTGTTCACTGTGTTCTCTCACAGGAACCAGCACAGGAGTTTGTGGTGACCCAGGGATCCCAGCCCATAGCATCCGTCTAGGAGACAGCTTTGCCCCAGGCAGTGCAATGCGCTTTAGCTGTGAAGCTGGTCACGTGCTCCGGGGATCTTCTGAGCGAATATGTCAAGCCAATGGTTCCTGGAGTGGGTCGCAGCCTGAGTGTGGAGGTAATGTATGTGACCCTTCTGTTTCTCCCTCTGCCCCGCCCCAGCATCCTGCCCCCAGTCATGCCTCAAATGCCCACCCTTGGAAACTGTGGGCATCAACAGACAGCTCATGTCCATTTATATTAGTAATCCATAGGTAAACAAGCACCCCCCTCACTTTTTTGGAAAGACTAAATGACCCCATGGATTATTAACCTTCCATGTAGTTTATTTAGCAACCATGAGCTAAATGTTATGGTCTGTATGGGAGGCACAGTGCTGACCAGAACAGATCCACTGCATGCTGGGAATTCCTGCATCCTCCCAAAATTGATATAGGTCGAACTCTGAGCACCAACACAGTGGGTCCTCTGGAAGGGATCACAGGGGTAAACCAATCATGTCAAGCTCTCATGAGAGGGACCTAGAGAACGCTCTGCCCTTTCTGCTCTGTGAGAATGCAGTGAGATGCCACCAGCCATGAACCAGAAGGTTGATTCTTGCCAGACATGGAATCTAGGGGCCTGTTTATCTTGGGCCTCCCAGCCCCCAGAAAGTGAATCTCCAGTCTGTAAAAGCTGCCTGGCTTATGGTATTGTGTTATAGCAGCCTGGACAGACTGAGATACACATTTTAACCCATCAGAGCTTGCAGACCAATGCAGGAGATGCCAGACACTCGGCAGACCAAAAGAAATATAAATTCACCTAAAGGATAGGCCTCAAGAATGTCTCCTGGGACAGTATCAATAAGGGAAAGCCACTCCTAAACTTCTGGGGAGGGAATTCTACCTTAAAACATCTCTTTCCAGAAACCATCATTTTTGCAACTATCCCCATGTCGGTCTGTCTGTCTCTCTATCTATCTCTCTCTCTCTAAAGCAAAGCTCTGAACTATCCTAGGAAAGAGAGAGTTTTAACAGCTTTGAATGAGGTTGAAGAAGAAAATTAAGGAGATGAGGTAAATTATGTAGGAAGATGGGAGTGGGGCAGGGCCACCGCCAAGCCTCACTGAGAACTCCTGTGGAGTGAAGGGTCAGTCATTCAATGGGAAGCAGTCAGCCCCAGATGGTCCAACCACGATCTTCCCACATGGTGCAGGCGTAGAGTGCATTGGAGTCTAGAGTGAGGCTTCATCAGACAGTAAAGACAGTGGTTGGCTGATAGTGGCAAGGGGGCGGGGCAGTGAGGGCGGGGCGAGGGGGCGTGGCAGGAGAAATAGAGCAGAGGGGCAGGGCAGAGGTTATGATTAATCTGTACATCTAAGCTGACCAAGATAAGACTGAGTTCATAGGTAGAGTGAGAGACTGGGAAAGGATGGTAGAACCCACACAGATCGTAGGATCAGACCAAAAGTCACCAGAGAACTAGGCCTAAGGGGAGTAAGCTGACGAGAGGAGAGGCGACAGACAGCAGGAGCTGGAAGCCGAGATGGAATGTTCCTGAAGCCTAGGGGAGGTGTCCAGGTCTCCTTTCTTGAGGTGTTATTTGGATTCTGGAGATTTTTTAGTTATATCAAGAGAGGCATGGGATGCCGGGAAAGTGCAATGCAAGCAAGAATTTAGTGTTTTCTTAAACACCCCAATGGGTCGAAGCCCTTTTGATGACACTCAGGTCCTAGGTGGGGTCAGCCACATCAACAGGGGTCTGGTCAGAAATTTGACAATTAAGAGTGTGGGCTGGGCCGGGCTGTGGTGGCGCACGCCTTTAATCCCAGCACTTGGGAGGCAGAGGCAGGTGGATTTCTGAGTTCGAGGCCAGCCTGGTCTACAGAGTGAGTTCCAGGACAGCCAGGGCTACACAGAGAAACCCTGTCTCAAAAAACCAAAAAAAAAAAAAAAAAGAGTGTGGGCTGTAAGTGAGTGTTGGGGTTGTCACCATCAAGGCTCTCCTCAGATTCCCATTTAGCCCCGCTCCCCACCTGCTCCGTTCTAGGTACTTTCTCCTTTAACTGTTACACTTATGCTATTATTTTAATTCATGTTTAATGTGTGGATTTGGAAGTAGAGACAGGTGGATCTTGAGAGCCTGGTGCTCTCATTAAGCTGCACCAAAACAGCAAGTTCAGAGAGACCCTGTCTCAAATCAGGAAGGTAGAAAGCGATAGACAGCCGGCATCCTCTGCCAGCCTCAGAGCGCATGCGCTTGGGTGCAGACACCGGTACATTCGCATACAGCACCACCCCCACCCCCAAAAGAACAGATTCCTGAGATGCAGGGAACATAACGTGTTCACTGTGTCTCAAGCTCCTTGACAGCACAAAGATTCATTGGATGAAGGAAACGAAGGGCCTATCTGCTGTGCTAGCGATACAAAAATTACACGTAGACTTTACTCTGGGGCTGCAGACATGTCGTTCATCATTGCAAAATCAAATCAGCAGTTAGAATTATACACTGTCTGTATAAAAATCCTGGCAGGCACAAGTGACCCCAACTACATATCAACTTGGTGAATTATAATTCAGAGAATTATCTCAACTATCTGGTCCAGTGGGATTTGACCAGAGTTTTATATCCTGAAGACAAAGAGAACCACAAAGAATCCTCAAACTATTTTCAGCCATCAGGGAAGATATCAGAAACTGACTTGGATCAGCAGGTCATTCTTCGGTGACAGGTCCCTGAGAGGAAAGACCAGGGGGTCAGAAAATAAATAAAATAGGCATTTTGGGGTCAGGAGGCTTTACATCTTATGTCAAGCTGTCTTATAACAAGCAAGTTTATTAAGAAGTACAGCATCTTATATATAATTTTCAGTGGGAAGCTAATCAAGCAGTGTGCACAAAGGGAACACAGGCTATCTCACGTGTGTCACAGAGGAGCGGTCAGTGGGCTTAGGACTGATAATCATATCCCCTTAGAGAGGAAAGCTGCGTTCTCAGGATGACATCACAGCTCCCCCAAGTTCTGGCCCAGGCCATTTCTGGCCTTGCCAAGCATGTCCCGGCTTTATACAGGGAACTATGTCCCTTCTCCATACATCAGAGCCTCGGGAAAAGCCTAAGACTGCCTGGCTCCCAACAGAAACAATGTGGGTATTATTATTCAAAAGCCATTTCATATGAAATGTAATATAGATAGACAAAGCAGACAAGTAATTATCTACTGTCATCAAGAGCCAAGATTATTCAGCGCATAAAAATAAAGAAGTAGGGGCCAATGAGGTGGCTCCATAGGTAGGCGTGCTTGTGGCACAAGTATAAAGAGATGAGTTCAAATCCTCCCACACTCACAATCAAAAAGTATAGACAGGTGTGGGCATCTACCTATAACTCCATTGTCTCAGGGGCAGAGAAAGGAAGACTACTATGGCTTGCTGGCCACCACCCTAGCTCCAGGCTCAGTGAGAGAGCCTGTCTCAAAGAAATAAGGCAGAGAACGAAAGAGCAGGACGCCCAACATTGTCCTCTGGCCTCTGCAGGCATGCAAGGGACACATGCATCTGTGCGCACACACGTGCACACATACCATACACACACAGAATTCTTAAAAACTTCATTTTACAAGAAGTTAAGGCAAACTCTTAACCCCCAAGTTGGACTGGCAGTATCACTATATGCTCTTGACGTATGTATTGCCAATTCGAAAAGTTGTCTACACAGCCCAACCATCTAGAAGCCGTGGCTGCTCAGCCACAGTGAGGACCCTTAGAGCTCAAACTGTGGTCTCTAAATCCATTCCGCAATTAAAAGGAGCAAGGTTCTTTGGAGCAATGGTTACAGAGCGAGGTTAGAGACAATCAAGATAAACCTGAAGTATTCCATCTCCCCAGCAAGGAGCCCACTAAAGATAAATGGGATCGTTTAAAGGAAACTGACTTACTAAAGAGGCTTCCCTCAGTCAAGTGCAGTGCCTTCAGTGTCAACAGGAAGAACGAGCAGTGGCTGCTAGCACGCTAAATACATTTAAGTCCAGGAGTTCAAATGTTCCTAAATAAACTCACCTTTGAAGAGTGCTAGGTCACAAATTTGTTATTCTTATTCCTAATTTTTTAAAAGTGGTGGGGGTGGGGAGTCAAGTATTGTGCCAACCTTTCTTCATGAACTATATATATTACAAGCTAAGCTGTTATCTGTTGCAGAGGGTTGGGGCTGTGGTGTCTGTCGCAGATTCTAGCTCCTTTCTTTCCTGCTTTAAACTCCCCTTTCAGTGGAAGCCAAAGACCAGAGAAACAAACGGATCAATGGGGGGGTGGGGGGGATTGGGATGGTGTCAGGAAAGATCTGGGAGGAGATGAGGGAAGAGAAACTATGATCAGAATATATCCTATGGGGTTAATGAGATGACTCAGCTGTTAAGAGCACGGGCTGCTCTTCCAGAGGTCCTGAGTTCAATTCCCAGCAACCGCACGGTGGTTCATGACCATCTATAAAGGAATCTGACGCCCTCTTCTGGCATGCAGGTGTATATGCAGCAGTGCTTCATATATAAAGTTTTAAAAATTTAAAAAGATGACCTTTTTTAAAAGACTATATTGTGCAAAAATAACTTCATTTCCAAAAAGAAAGAAAGAAATTTTAAAACTAGGAGAGCACTCAGATCAAGAGACCCATTAGCAGCGTCCTGGGGGAGTGTTAGAAGGATCCTGACGTGAAAGTTATCACAGAGGAATGTGCAGTTAGAATCAGGGCTGGGAAGGTGGCTTGGTCCGTAAGGTGCCTGCTGAGCAAGCAGGAGGACCTGAATCAGATCCTCGGCACCTGCATAAAAGCAGGCGTTTCAGTTAGGGTTTCCATTGCTGTGAGCAGACACCGTGACCAAGGCAACTCTTATAAAGGACAACATTTCGTTGGGGCTGCCTTACAGGTTCAGAGGGTCAGCCCATTGTCATCATGGTGGGAAGCATGGCAGCGTCCAGGCAGGCACGGTGCAGGAGGAACTTTGAGTTCTCCATCTTGTTCTGAAGGCAAACAGGAGAAAACTCCTGGCTTCCAGGCAGCTAGGAGGAGGGTCTCCAAGCCCACCCCACAGTGACACACTTCCTCCAGCAAGGCCACCCCTACTCCAACAAGGTCACACTTCCTAACAGTGTCACTCCCTGAGCCAAGCATATTCAAACCACCACCACAGGCATGGTGACTTGGGTTACAACCTCAGTGCTGGAGGAAGGAGGAAGCAGAGACAGGCAAATCCTTGGATCTCATTGGCCGGCCAGCCTAGCCAAATTGATGATTCAGTGAGAGACCCTGTCTCCAAAACATGAGGTGGGGAGTGATGGAGGGAGAGCCCTGATACCAGCCCTTTGCCTCTACACACAGGCCTGCACATACACAGGCATGCCTGCACACAGAAACACGTGCACACACATACAAATAAAATGAGAAAATCTCATACAGGCCTGTCCCTTCCTATGAGTGAGAGCATACAGCAGCAACATAAGGTGTGCCCCCTTCTTTACAGTTCAATGGTTCTTCCACTCGGCAGTTTGGGTCTGGGGATGACGTGTTCTTCTGCTTTCCAGTGATCTCATGCGGGAACCCCGGAACTCCAAGCAACGCCCGAGTGGTATTCAGCGATGGTCTGGTCTTCTCCAGTTCCATTGTCTATGAGTGTCGTGAAGGCTACTATGCCACAGGCCTGCTCAGTCGGCACTGTTCTGTCAATGGCACCTGGACAGGCAGTGACCCTGAGTGCACGGGTAAGAGCCAAGCCCCCTGGGCTCTGTTGCAAATGGTAGCTCAGACCACCCAGCCCCTCCCTGTCGAGGAAGCTGTCAGTGGGAGTCTGGAGAAAATGATTCCAGTAGAACCATTCAAATAGCCTCTGTGTGTTGAGCCTGTGCTTCTGTACAGCAACCATGGAGCTAAGTGCTTCCTCTCCCCTGTACATACCACCGGAATCTCACCACATCCCTATGAGGTATCTGTGTGTACTTGCTCTCTGAGGAGCAGGTTTTATAAAAAGGGTGAGCATAGTGCAAGATGCTCGTGCGGGCATGCACCAGGATGGTGTGAGCAGGGACACAGTAGCTGTGAGCCCCACTTTTTATATATGACAGCTGAGGTCCACAGGGGATGATACAATACACCAGCTATTATCCAGGCTCAGCCTCTGGGCTTTCTCTCTCCTTTCAGGACAAAGGGTCAGGGCTCTGTCATATCCTGTCCACTTTGAAGCTGACACTGCCCGCCATCTTATGTCTTTTCCTAACTCAGACCCATCCCCACTCCACCCCAGCTTCCTACATCACATCTGCCTAGCTTCCCTTCATTGCCCCTCTCAGGGTGCCCCAGACCCTTTTCTTTAGAAAGCCAGATATTGTGGTACCCAGGCAGAGGGAAGAGATGGACTGAGTAACTCTGAGATTTCCTCCCTTCAGAGTTCACTCTGTGAGCTCAAACTCCATCTGAAATTCCACATTAAGTTCATAGATCACCAGTCATACCGTGTCTCATAAAAGGGACTTGTTTATTGCATAGGTCCTCCGACCCTGCTTCTGGGTCTGAAAAAATGCCCCCCAGAAAGACTGTCATGGGAGATGTTGCATCCTGGGGCAAGCCATCTTTTGATCCACTAACAAACACATCTTAAGTTCTTCAATCTAGAAACTCTTCCCGCCTGGGACCTTGCCTACTTTAGGAAAAAAAAAAAAAAAAAAGGCCTGTGGTCCTTCCTCTCAGAGATGTGGGTTTGACTAAGAAGGAAGGCCATGGTGTAATTGGATGGCATACATGGTATAGGCATGAACAGTGGGCCTGTGGGTCAGCTGATGCAAGGAAATTTGACTGTGCCCAGTGATGCCCAGGGCTTGGTTGGTCTGACGGTTCCTCCTCGGGTGGGTGTAGGAGTGACGGAGAAGGACTGAGATGCTGAGGAGACAAGGTCTGGGCTAGGAATGACGAGTACTGTGTCTTTCTTATTCTAGTCATAAACTGTGGTGACCCCGGGATTCCAGCCAATGGCATCAGGCTGGGCAATGACTTCAGGTACAACAAAACTGTGACATACCAGTGTGTCCCTGGCTATGTGATGGAATCTCACAGAGTGTCTGTGCTGAGCTGCACCAAGGACCGGACCTGGAATGGTACCAAGCCTGTTTGCAAAGGTACCTCTGGAGGCTGAGGATGCAGATGGGGGCCAAAGAAGAGACACACATAGGCATCAGCCTTGTACATCCAGGAGGGAGGGGGCAGCTTCCCAGCAGGGGTGCGCAAGGTGAAGGCTGATCCTGCGCAGATTGTCAGGAAGTTGGGAGGTCCTGAGGAAAGATCTGAGCCTCAAGCATCCTCAAGGGCTGAGTGATAGGAGAACAGAAATGTTACATGTGAGATGGATCGGGATCGGAACAGCCACAGATTCTTTCTAGTTCTGCTTGGCGCAGGCTCCAGCTGCTGCAGGGTAGCTGGTGGTACTGGTGAGAGTAGTAACTGGACTTGTTTCCTCAGGACAGTCTCAGAACTCAGCCTACTCTGGTCTCCCCATAGCTATCATGTGCAAACCTCCTCAGCTCATCCCGAACGGGAAAGTGGTGGGGTCTGACTTCACATGGGGCTCTAGCGTAAGTTATGCCTGCCTGGAGGGATACCAGCTCTCCCTGCCTGCCGTGCTCACCTGCGAGGGAAATGGATCCTGGACCGGAGAGCTGCCTCAGTGCTTCCGTGAGTGACTCCCAAGAGCCCTAGGTCCTCCATGGCAGCCCGCATTCCTCCTGTGCGCATGCGCACTCACACACGCATATACCAGCGCTGTGGAAAGCATAGAGTCATTAGCCTTCTCCCTGAAGCTATTTCTCGAGATGCCATGAAAGTGGGAAGGAAATTTAAAGGAAGACATTGAGAATATTTTAATGGAGGCCTGAATTTAGACACTTGTCTGAAGTCACAGTGGAAGGAGATGAAGCAGTGGATATAATAGCAGTGTCCCGGACCTGAAAGGGTCAGTATCAGAGTGAGGTGCCTGTGAGGCCATCCCATGCCAGACGCATGTCTCTCTTCATGGAAAGATAACTGAGGGCCCGCAGCTTTCTGTTGAGAGACTGACCTGGACCAGTTGTGTTCTGATGAGCCCCAGTCCATCCCAGGACTTAGGCTTCAGTGGGTTGCCAGAGAAGCGGGCTGAAGGATTCTAGGTGCACCCCATGAGTGGGCTCTGAAAAATTCACTCCATCTTCGAGCTGCACACAACAGTAATGTTTACCAGTTTTCTTCCTAGTACTATCCCTCAGAAACAATCTACATGCCCTGGCCACTGTCAGATACTTGAGAAATTCTGGTTCCCTTTGGGAATTTCCACCATGCTTAGGATCAGTAGCTCAGAAAAAAAAAAAAAACAGAAACTTTGCTTAGGGCCAACACCTCTGGCGTTCTCACCACACCAGGTGAACACGTGCCAGGTCACAGCCTCTGAGGATCTGGACTCGACTTTGCTTTTCCTCTTGAAACAAAGATCTGCCTTGCCTTTATATAATCGTTATGGAGGCTGAGGGTGTAGCTCAGGAGTGAAGTACGAGCATACCATCCCCAGCACACACAAAGCAACCGTGAACTGTGGTCACTGCAAACAAAAACAAAAATGTACAGTAGCTGAGGAGATGACCCAGTCAGCAAAGCAGTTGCCAAGAAAGCCTGGGACCCTCATCCCCCAGAACCCACATTTGTAACAAAAGGTTGAGTGTGGCAGCATACAGTTGTAATTCCAGTACTGGGGAGGCAGACACAGACAGACAGACAGATGGACGGACGGACTCCCTCAGCTTTCTGGCCAGCCAGCTTAGCATACTCGCAAGCTCCAAGTCAATGATAGACCCTGTCTCAAAAAATAATGTGGACAGGACCTGAGGAATGACAGATGAGTTGTCCTCTGGCTCCTACATGCACACACCTGAAGACATGCATGCACATGCATGTGCGTGCATGCAGAAAGAGAGAGAGGACAGAGAGAAATTGTACTCTATTTAAAAATATGAAGGAAAACTAGAGTTTCCCAAACATAACCATAGTTATAATGATATATGTTCAAGTTCTTTTAAATGGTACTGGATCTTGACACATTTTCATGACCTGTATTTTTGACAAGCCACCAAGAGCTTTCCAAGCACCCGTGTCTGACATTTCAATACATACTGATCTGTGCACTGTCATTTTTAATGGCTTTTAAAACATTTTTATAAATGCGTGTGTGTGTGTGTGTGTGTGTGTGTGTGTGCACGTGTGCATGTGTGCATGCGTGTGTGCGCCCATGCATAAGAGCAGATACTTTTGGAGGCCAGAAGAGGACACTGGACCCCTGGGAGCTGGAGTTGCCAATGGTTGTGAACCATCTGACCTAGTTACTGGGAACAAAACTCAGGTCCTCTTACCTGAGTAAAAACATTTACCCAGGCATGACCCCAGTTCCAGGGTTCCAGGGAATTCAAAGGAAAACAGAAGGAAAAAAACAGAAAGAAAGAAAGAAAGAAAGAAAGAAAGAGAGAGAGAGAGAGAGAGAGAGAGAGAGAGAGAGAGAGAAAGAAAGAAAGAAAGAAAGAAAGAAAGAAAGAAAGAAAGAAAGAAAGAAAGAAAAGGCTAGGCTAAGCAGAGGAAGGTGAAGAAAACTAGCTTTTAGAAGCATCTTGGACCAACCTTTGTCTCTCGTCTTTCCAGCCGTGTTCTGCGGAGACCCAGGGGTGCCGCCTCGAGGGAGGAGAGAAGATCGCGGTTTCTCCTACAGGTCATCTGTGTCCTTCTCCTGCCATGCTCCTCTCGTGCTGGTGGGCTCCCCACGGAGGTTTTGCCAATCTGACGGGACGTGGAGTGGCACACAGCCCAGCTGCATAGGTGAGAGGGGCTGGGGCGTGGCCTGGCTGGTGGGCAGCTATGAGGGGGGGAGTGATGGGTCCACCTCCCCGTCTTCATGGTCTCACTTGTGGTGGAGACAGGGTTCTTCTCTGCACTTCTTGGGACAGACTGTGGGACATCATATCAAGAGCTAATTCACTAGGGAATGCAGTGTCTGCTTGGACCTGTGAGACAAGTGGAGAGCTCAGAAGGCGGGATCAGGAAGCAACTGTGTCACTTCCCTTGGACTCCAGATCAGGAGGTGGGCCAGAGGGGTGAATGCCCCAGTGACCCTGTGATCTGTTTCTATGTTTTGGTCATCCAGATCCCACGCTGACCACGTGTGCAGATCCCGGCATGCCACAGTTCGGGATACAGAACAGCTCCCAGGGCTACCAGGTAATGAGCTCAAGCCAGCCTTCCTGCCTCCTGCCTTTCCCTGTCATGGTCAGCACCAGAGGCCCCAGGAGCAGCACATGGGGAGTAGGAAATCTCAGAAAGGGGAGGAAGGAAGTGTCCCACAGAGCATCCTTCAGAAATGGAAGGTGCTGGTGTCCATTGGCCAGGCTGACACAGACTGTGGTAGTGGGTAGAGCCATGAACAGTTCCCAGGGACCCCAGAGTCAGAGCAGGATGTTTGTGGAAACCAAAATACCAAAATAAGCAAGACACCCACACTCTAGCCACCGACAGGGCTCACTGGGGCATGGAAGCCAGCCAAGGCTAGGCATGAGGCAGTAGCCAGAGGGTCTCCTATCGGCAGGTAGGTCTTGCACATCTGCTTCAGAATGAGCCCTAGGCAGCCTGGGTAGCACTGAGCAGAGCAAGGGAAGTGGTGAGGACAGGGTACACTCAGGCCAGGACAGTAAGCTGGGGCCCCAAGATGGCTGCTGAACTAACCTGGAATGATAGGCAGGGACCTGGTCAACTGGTGTATATGTATATACACACACACACACACGTGTGTGTGTGTGTGTGTGTGTGTGTGTGTGTGTGCGCGCGCGCACGCATGTGCACGCATGTGAGATAGATAGATAGATAGATAGATAGATAGATAGATAGATAGATAGATAGACAGACAGATAGATAGATTCATTCTCCTGTTCTCATCTAGGAAACATGAGCTGTTCCAGGTACGAGGCATTCAGAAGGGATAGGATGAATGTCTGGGGCCCTGCTCTACTGAGCCTGCCTGGCAACAGCAGCCAAGCAAGCTAGCTACATCACCTCTAAGAACACAAAATGCCACGTGGTGTCATGTGGAAGAGTGTGAATGGGTGGGGTGCTGTCTCAGAAGTGGGAGCCAGGGAAGAACCCTCCTAAAGGTGATGGACTGCGGGCTTCATGACAAGAAAGCCCACCCAATTCAGGACAAGGCCACATTTCTGATGGAGTAAATGGCCCTTATACAGGAGCACTGAGGCAGGGAATGGCTGAGCAGGACAAGGCTTGGGTGGCAGGCCAGCCACAGTGGGCTACAGTACTACAGGAGGAGAGAGGAGACAGAGATCTAAGCTAGGTCTAAAAGGATCTTGATGCTGGCTGGGAAGGTTACACATAGTCCATGGCTCAAAAATTCTGCTCACGGAAACACCCTAGAAACACTCTTGTACCTGTCACCAAGCCACACAAGTGTGTTGTGCTCTCAGAATGGACTATTATACAGCCGAGAACATG
Organism: Uromys caudimaculatus; assembly: GCA_028551405.1. Classification (NCBI taxonomy): domain Eukaryota; kingdom Metazoa; phylum Chordata; class Mammalia; order Rodentia; family Muridae; genus Uromys; species Uromys caudimaculatus. Next base: position 116,763,978 of record CM052702.1, read on the forward strand.
AATGAACCCCAGATCTACATGGCATGGGTGTCACAGAAACATGCTATTGAAGATAAAGATGCTATGAATATTAAAACAGTAAAAACACAGTCACTTATTTTGACATGTGTATAATGCATATGATAGGATTTTTTGCAAGGCAAAGAAATTAAAATCACAAATTCAAGATAGCAGTTACCAGAGAGGCGCTGAGGAGTGGAATGGGGAGGGAGCTAACAGATGAGCCACCTGGGCCCAGTGTTCCAGCCCCCAGGTTGTGTGGTGGCTCTGCATTGCATCATAACTTTTGCAAAGACAAAGGCAAGGGTGTCCTGCAGGGCCTGAGGCCAATGTGCGCATCCTGGATCTTATTCTGCCCTTGAAGACAGTGATTCTGATCCACTATTTCAAATGCCTCTTGGGCTGCTGAGTCAAGGACAGAAAACACAGTGGTTCAAAACAGGAGCATGAAGGGTACAATGGAGGAGCCCCTGCTGTCATGACTGGGCGCAAAGAGGGGGCAGCATTGTGGGGGAGCGCTTCAGAATGCATCATGCTCACCTTGTGTTTCCCCAGGCCCCGTGGCAGGATTAGGGGACAAGGGTGGAATCAGACGTAGATTGAGGGTTTTGATTTGGCCAAGTAGGCAGAGAAAGGTGCCCAAACAAATGAGGAAGGCTGAAAGAACAGGTCGGGTGTGAAGGAAACTGGTGTCACAAAGAACTCTGCCTTGAGTCTGAATCTAACTTTGTTTGTATAAGGACCCATGCACGCTGAAGCTGGGAGATGTTACAGTCTGAATTGCATTGTGGGAAACTGACCTGTCCATTAAGCCAAATGGACAGAAGAGGCCAGTGGAGCCAGACAGCCAGTGACTCTTGGAGGATAGAGATGAGAATACAGCCAAGAGAAGGCAGCAGTTCTGTCAGAGTTTTCCAAAGCATAGATTCTCCACATCTGTAAAGGAGACAGATCTCCAGTTCTTAAAATGTAGTCTCACAGAAAGATCGTTTAAGTTTGCACAGTTCTTCACGTTTTATAAAATACTTTCAACTCCACCATCACCATTTGAATGTCACAGGTTTCCAGTGTTATTCTGGCATAGCAGCTGCCCCCTCTTTATGCTCAGGAAGACTGGGGTTCAGTGCTCTATTCAAGGAGGAAGTGCTTGCCCTAACAGTGTGACATGCCCAGTAAGGGCACTGATCTGGTCACAAGGCATACTTTCAGTTGGTCCCAAAGAACCAATAGGATTCAGCCAGGCAGAGAAGCTTCATGGCGCCAATAGAAGCAACAGCCTGGGTTGGAGTTCTCCCGTGGGAAGTAAGTGACAGTGAGGCACTGCTAGGTGGAAGGTGACATGGGACACTTCTGTCCTTGCGGCAGGTTGGGAGCACGGTGCTATTCCGTTGTCAGAAAGGTTACCTGCTTCAGGGATCCACCACCAGGACCTGCCTTCCCAACCTAACCTGGAGTGGAACCCCACCTGACTGTGTCCGTGAGTGCCACCCCACCTGACCCACACTTCATCCACTGGCCCAGGATGGAGTGGTGGGGTGTGTTCCCATCAGAACCAGGGTTGCTCTCTCTATAGTACTCGCCTCTTGGAGCATCACAAATGTTTCTACAGAAAAGCCTTTCTGGAATTTGAAGGACATCCCTATACCTTAGCAAAGAACAAGTAATCCAGAGCCAGTGAGAACTAAGAATTATGGAGGGGCCGGGCCATGGAAACATCGCAGACATTAGAGTCATTTGCTTGGTGTTGTAGATTGAGGTTCCCTGTGACTGGCTAGACTATCATGCTAAAATATTCCTAAAGACCTTGAGTGTGGGCTTGCAAAGAAGTGAAGGAGGGAGAGCCAAGCATGAAAGGGCAGAGATGGAAAGAAACAGGTTCTATATAGAGACAGGGGGTGGAGAAGAGGCCCCTCAAATGTGTCTGCTGAATATTCAAATCCCAGACTCCTCAGGCCTAACATTGTCTTTGTTCTCATCACCCAGCCCACCACTGCAAGCAACCAGAGACACCCACGCACGCCAATGTCGGGGCCCTGGACCTGCCATCCATGGGTTACACACTCATCTACTCCTGCCAGGAGGGTTTCTCCCTCAGGGGTGGCTCCGAGCACCGCACCTGCAAAGCTGACGGCAGCTGGACAGGCAAACCGCCCGTCTGCCTGGGTAAGAGAGCCCTTTCTAGGGCGGAAGCTGTGGAGGAAGGAATTGGCAGGCACTGAATAGGGCCAGGAGGAAGACAACCCCTGCTTCGGATTGAAGTGTGGCTGAGACAGGAGACCACTTCAGAGCAGCTCACACAAGTTCACGCTGACCCCACCACCTGCCTTCACTTAAGCAAACGCACACCATCCCTTTCACTTAAGCACGCACCATCCCTCCCAGTTCCTCCAAGCAGGCCTGAAGAGTGCCTGACTTTATCCTCTCCTCCGGATAGTCTTACTGTCATTCTGCCAGGCCTGTCCTGGGCATGGGGTGCTTGCCTGTACTAAAGGAGTTCACAGCAAGACACACTACTGTGTTACAGGCATGAGCTGTGCCCTGGGGACACTTGCCAGAATTTTCAGGCCTGTGACGGGGGGGGGGGGGGGAAATGGGAATAAAGACATTTTGAGAAAGCACTGCAGGGTGGGACTGGGCTAGAGAGCTGAGAGAAGAGTCTCAAAGCACTGGGCAGCAGCATCTTGGCCCTGCGTAGACAATTTCCACAGCATCGGCCTCTCCTGTGTTGATTGTGAAGCAAGGCTCTTCCTCACATGCTCTTTTGGATGTGTGAAGTCCAGGCAGGGAAAGGATTCTAGTCTTTCTCTGCCAACTGTCTTCTTCTGTACATCACCCTGGCGTCGCTGTCTGCGGCCTCTACTCTCCTGACACAGTTGGTATTTTAAAATACGTTGTCATGTTAACATGTCACCACCATATGTCAAGACATAGAAATCATGGGTGTTTGAAAGAGACACTGACCATCACAACCTGGCCAGTGTGATGTCCCCTGGAGGAGCCAAGAGATGCGCTGAATGCTGGGAATGAGGAGGAAGGCCACCGAGGGGAGGTCAGGGGACAAGGAGGACTTCCGTGGGAATGTCATGTGTGGTATATGGTATGGTATGTGTTTGTGCTGGGGGTGGGGATGGTGTGTATGGGGTATGGTGTGTGAGCTATCTGGGGTGTGTGTGTGTATATTTGTGAGGTTTGTGTGTGTGTGTGTGTGTGTGTGTGTAGCATTTGATATATGTGTGCAGTATAAATGGTGTGGGCTATGTGTGTGAGGAAAAAAGAGATGGTATGGGGGTATATGGTGTGTTGTGTGTGTGTTATATATGGTGTGAGGTATATGTGTGAGAGATATGTGGGGGTGTATGGTGTGTGTGAGAGAGAAAGAAAGAGGGTGTGTGTGTGTGTGTGGTGTGATATGCAGTGTGAGGGGTGTGTGTGTGTGTGTGTGTGTGTGTTTATGTTCACACAAGCCATGGACAGATAGGTTGGCACTCTGAACGGTGCTGCAGTGAACCCAAGGGTGAGGCTCATCTCCAGCATAGTGGATTCAATTCCTTTGGGTATACACCCAGGAGTGAGATTGCTGGATCAGATGATAATTCTATTTTTAGTTGTCCTTAACTATTTCAAGATCATGCCAGATTCTGCTGTTCTAATTTAATACAGTAATGAAGAACAGCATAAACACATACATCTCAGTGCCTCGTCTGATGCTCCAGTAGCTGTGACTGACGCACCTGCTTCCCTCGTTTGGCTATGCATGGTGCTTTTCTGAGATGGGTCTGTAACATCACTGTCTTGGTAGGAGCAGATGAGTCCCGTGCAAGACCTCAGAGAGCATGTTCACCTAACTTCAGACAGGTGGCTGTCATCATTTCCCCGCCCCTCAGTGAGAACCAGAGGCTGACCCTTTTCTTCCCATTGCCTTTCCCAGCAGAGGTCCGGCCCAGCGGGAGACCCATCAACACTGCCCGGGAGCCTCTGCTCACCCAAGCCTCAGGTAGGCAGAGTCCAGATTGCTGGCTCACAAAACTGATGCTGCCTTTGCCATCCCGTTAGCCAGTTTCAGGAACACAGGTCCCATGCCCAGTGGGAAGGAATGGAGACCCTCCACAGATACCAAGACCCTGCCAACTCCTAAGGCAGGCCAACTTTGAGAGGAAGTGAACCTTAACAAGAAGCTTCAGCAGAAGAGAAAACCCAGGCCCTTAGAAAAGTGACTGGGGCCCTGAGCTCTGGACTCACTAGGTACTGCAGCCCTTCCTGGTACAGCACCCACCAGTGTATGCTCACAACTCAGAGACTCTGGTCCTTCTCAGGGAGCCTCCTAGTCATTGGGACCTCTTCAAGATAGGCACTGTTTCTTTAAGAATGTCACATCCAGAACTGGACACAGAACCACAGATGCAGCTTGACCAATGCAAAATTATTACAAACTCTGATGTCCTAGGTCGGACCTTCTACTTTTATTACCTTGCTTTTTAGCTTTCCACGGCTGTAACAAAGACGGTATCCAATCCAATTATGAAGACAATATGTTTATATTAATTCACGGTTCTGGTGGTTAATCCAGGACTGGTTGGCTTTGAGGCTGGTGGTGGGGTAGTCAATGTCATGGTGGGAGCATACTGTGGAGAAAGCCCACTCATCTCCCAGTTGCATGTGAGAGAAAGGAAGAGAAAGTGGCTGGGGCCCCACAATTCCCTTCTGTGGCATGCCCTACTGACCTAACACCTCCTGCCCCACCTAAAGTTTCCACCCCCCACCCCCCACTTCCCACCTCACAAGAGTGCCACGCTGGGAACTAAGCTTTAATAGTGGGCTTCTGGGAGAACATTCCAGATCCAAACGATAGTGTATCTTGGCATGTATGTTTAAGCTCTATAGATTCGGTTCACAGACCATTTTGGTCCCCGACCAGCTATGTCTGTTGACAATTGAGCTTCTTATTCACATCTTAAGTGTCCATTAAATACTGTTGATGGGTTAGCTAGGGAGGGGAAATCTTGCAGTAGAACATTGATTCCCAGCCTTCCTAATGCTGCGCCCCTTCAATACAGTTGCTCATGCTGTAGTGACCCCCAACCATGAAATCATATCATTGCTACATCATAGCTGTACATTTGCTACTGTTATGGACGGTAATGTAAATATCTGATAGGCAAGATATCCAATGTGCAACCCCCGAAGGGGTCACGACCCACAGGCTGAGAACCACTGCGTAAGAAAGTTGCTACAAAGATGGATGGTTTAGGACCCACACTTGCGGGGGAGCGGGGAGCTTCTATACACTCACACTGTGTACATGGTTTGCAGTATTTGGGGCATTTAAACACTGTAGCATTTAAGACCGAGAGTGACCCTGATGAGCAAGGTGGAATGGCCCCCACTTGCAGAATAGAGCTGCAGCTCACAAGTGAGGAAGCTGGTCTCTAGTACTTGATGAAGCCAGCACAGATGGATAAAGGTTCTATGTAGGCACCAGCTTGACTTTTCTACGTTCAATGAGTTGTGTAGGAGTTCTCTTCGGCAATGGTGCTTTGCCAATGGTTTGTGGGATGCAACCTGCAGTCTTGGCAACAGCTTGGGTTATTTGAGGATTCCAATAAGACCCCTTTGGTCAACAACTTCCGGTATTGGAAGCTTTATTTGGTGACAAGAGATAGCCAATTGGGGCTCTGTCTTCCACCATTATTGGGCAAATCCATTTAGAGTGCTTTCATATATGTATGTATTTTGGAAAGTTCCTACTGTGTTAGGTTCCCACACTACCCCTCAAATGGCCCTCAAGTTTAGCTGTCTCCCCCTGTATTTCCTCCCTCATCCCCAAATGATCCTCCCATCCCAAACCCCCACCCATCCATAACTATCTATTCTATTTTTCTTTCCTAGGGAGATCTATCTGCCCCCCCCTCCCCCAGTTCTTGTCCCTTCTCTATACCTAACCTCTGTGGTTCTGAGAGGTACCTCAGTTATCATTGACCTAACAGCTATTATCCACATGGAAGCAAATATATTTACCTGTCATTCTTAGGCACACGTACATGAAGCACAGTATGAAGTTACACTTCGCATAGATGTTGAAATATGATTACATGAAGCTAATGAACACATATCACCTCATTTAGAACATTTAAAATATACTTTTTAAGCATGTTTAAAATATACAGCATATTATTATTAACCATAGTCAGGACACTGAGCAGTAGATCACTAATGTCCCTCGTGCCCAGCTGGAACTTTGTCCCCTTTGATCCTGTGTCTATACCCTCAATCCCACTTCTCTCCACTCCCTGCTTCCAAAGTTTGACATTTTAGCCTGGTCTGTAAGTGCTCCATCACAATGACCTTTGTCTTATTTCATGTAGCATCATGTCCCCCAAGTTCATCCATGTTATCACAAAGAAAAGGATTTTCCTTTTTTAGGGATCAATAGTATTTCATAGTTTAGTCCATTTTCTTTATCCATCCACCCACGGACATTGCAGTTGTCATAATTTGACTGCTGCAAGTAGTTGCACTGAACGTAGGCACACAGATGTCCTTCAGTATGCCGGTTTCGTTTCCTCCACTGGTACTCTGAGACAGGAGGACTGCACAGTCACCAGAGTGCCTTCCCATCACCCCCACGTCAGACATGAGTGTCCATCCGTAATCAGTCATCAGGTTGTCTGTCTCTGGCTGTCCCAGCAACACCCATTGTCTGTCTCACACGTTCTTTGATCCCTCCAGTTCCAGGGGATGTTTTTGCCAAGAATTCCTTGTGGAAAGGGGCCTATGAATACCAGGGGAAGAAGCAGCCAGCCATGCTTAGAGTCACCGGCTTCCAGGTAGCCAACAGCAAGGTTAACGCCACCATGATCGACCACAGTGGGGTGGAACTACATTTAGCAGGTAAGGAGGCAGCCTTGTCTCTGAGAGCAGGGCAGGCACAGGGATGACAGTTACACACCTCAGCTGGGATGAATCAGGTCACTGCATCATAGGGTCAAGCGGGGCTCGGACTGGTTTGTCAACCAGGAAAGAGAGGGTATCACTCTTCCTGCCCATGGACTAATGGCAACCGTAATAACTCAGACATATGAAGAACTCTCTCAAAGAAAAGAGAAACAGCATGAAGACTGAGCCAAAGGTAGAGGCAGAGAATTCCCAGCAGCCCAAGTGCCATCAATACACTAAAGAAACGAGTCTGCTGTGGTGGCTCAGACCATTAACACCAGCACTCAGGAGACATGAGCAGGCAGATATCTGTGAGTTCGAGGCCAGCCTGGTCTACATAGTGAGTTCCAGGACAGTCAGAGCAAATAGTGAGACCCTGTCTCAAAAAAACAAACAACATAACAACTACAAAAAAATAAATAAAACAAAACAAATAAATTAACTAAAGAAAAATCAGAATGAAAAAGCAAATACAAATGATTGCTCACAAATTCCAGCTCAGGAGTGACAAATCACAGCACAGTCTAAGCATAGTTCCAGGGACAGGCCGGGCAAGTCCTAGCAAGATCCTTGAAAAGTATCGTGTTCGGTAGCTATTTTTGCCATATGAAATAGAAACAGAGAAGAATGTATAAGAGTATAAACAATGTTCACTTTCGAATTATATTTATATTACAAAAAGCTAGAAACAGCGCATTTCCCCAGAATAAAATGTAAGTGGTTTCATCACATCCCGTCTCCAGGATGTAACATACCAAGCTGAGGGCTGGGGAGATGGCGTGGTGGTTGAGAGCACTTGCTACTCTTGAAGAAGACCCAAGTTTGGTTCTCAGCACCCACATGAAGGCAGCTCCTTCTGGCCTTCACAGACACCTGCACATATGTGCATGCACACACACACACACACACACACACACACATATACATGTATTAATAATGGTGAATGAAACTTTAAAACAAATCCAGTTTAGGAGTGAATATACCCATCAGAATACATTGTACCTCCAAGTTTTAAAGTAATAAAAACTATATTCATAGGAAAGACAATGCATTACACAAAAGCATTCACAGCAGAGTTTTTTTTATTGGCACTTTAAAACTGTGTGTTATTTGTGGGCACCACTGTAAGTTACCATAGTAACAAGTAAGACCAGAAGAGATCTCTTTTATCTTCCATCATCCCTTTTTAAAGTTTGTTCAGGTTTCAACTTTTGTATAATCAAAAGAAAACGAGTGTTTCTTGACTAGACAGATGAATAAATTAATTAATTAATTTGCATACACACAGCCCATGTGTAATCATGCCCCCCCATACACACAGTCCTAGTCACTCATTTTTCTAATAAAAGACACACACTCCCGTGTGTGTCTGCTGTTCTCTGTTCATGGGCTTGTAAGCAAACGTACCTATGCATTGGCGGTCAGATAAAAGCATACAAAGTCATAACCCTTTTAAAACCTTTACATTGTATATATGTATGCATGTGCTTGTTTTATGTGCCTGTACACATGCCACACGTGTGTGGACGTCAGGGGGCAGCTTTCAGGAGGGGGTTCTCCCCTTCTGCCGTGTGGATCTCAGGAATGGAGCTCTGTCATTAAGCCTGGAGGCAGGTGCCTTTCCTCGCTGAGCCATTTTACCAGTCCCACAAAAATCATACTTTTGCTCCTACATATAAACATAGAATCACAGTCTTTAGCTGTTCAGTTATGAACATATGACTTCACATTCTCACACACACTCACGTTCAACCGCATCCAAGCACATGCACGGGACTTATGCACCAACTGGTGTACTGGAGACATTTACGCCAGTGTCCACACGGAAGTGTCACACAGTCATGCCCATGACGCCCACAGATGTGGGTTTTGAGAACTTTCATAGAGTTTCAAAAATAACCTACTTTCTTTCCCTAGGAAATTATAAAAAGGAAGATTTCCGCCTCCTGCTTCAGGTCTACCAGGTCACCGGGCCGGTGGAGAGCTTTGTGAGCAAGTTCAAAGACGACCACTGGGCGTTAGATGGCCATGTATGTGAGGCAAACTGGTCTTCACCTGGCCTTGCACCCCACCCCTGTTCCCAGATTGCTTGCAGAGAAAGGACAATGGGGGTTGGTAACTACTGAGGTTGCCTGGAAACATGAGGCGTCTTGAGACCAGGACTAGGAGCTGGGGAGTCCTGGTCAGCTTATGGACTGGGCAAAGAGGGGATCAAAGAGGCTTGAAGATTCAGAGTCAAGGGCCACCATCTCTGAGAGGAATGTGTGAGCTCCACAATCAGAACAGGAAGCAGAAAGCAGAAAGCAGGGGTCGGGCATCTGAGAGCTGAGGTCATGGGGCCATGGGTGTGGGCTGGGAGAAGGTGAATCCCCAGTGACTCCCCAGATGTGTGCTCAAGTTTGAGATGTGGACTGTAAGTTACTCAGCACAGCTTGAGAGTCCAGGACACAGAAGAGAGAGGCAGGGATCTCTTGAATGCCTTTGTGGGAACTATATACATTGTAGAGCGCTCACAAAGAAGAAACCAGTCCCTAGTGATGGTCATGTGCAGGTCCCTCCTTACTTCACAAAGGAGTGTTGAGCATGGAATCACCTATAACAGCCCCTGCATCACTGTCTTTGACCCCTAGAGGAAAGACAGAATGGGGAAAGAACAAATAGTCTAATGGCTGGGGTAGCAAAGCTGAGGACAGGGCTAACTGGTGGAGTGCTCTGGCTGAGAGATTCTGCTTTGTAGACCCACAAGGAGAAGCCACATGGCTTCTCCAGGGGCTGGAGCCTGCAGGTCATTCCCAGATGTGTCCGGGATGTCTGTGGATCCCTTGGGGATCTGGAACCAGTATTAGCAGCAGTCCAAAAGCTGAGACTGAATAATTGATGGAGCAGTGCCAGGGGGCGAGAAGGAACAGTGGCTCGGCAACCGTGCCAGGAGGATCAGCAGATGTACGTAGACAAGGGTCAAAGATGGGACCTAGCATGAGGAGTGCAGGCTGAGGCAGGAGAAAGACAAAGCTGTGGGTCCAGGAGCAGCTGGCAACCATTGGGGTTTCTTCTTCAGCAGGGCAGGATCTGTCTGAGGGACCGCGCGAAGACACTAGACAAAGGGCACCCCTGGAGCTGGAGTATGGGTTTTGGGGGTAAACCTGCAGCATCTTCAAAACATACTCCAGCTGCTAAGAGGATAGGCCAGCTGTTGGAACATCATGAGGGTCAGGTGCAGGGGGATGCAGACGAGTTATGCCCCAGACACCACCTCAGAAACCAACATTCTCTAGAACTCCCAGAAACTCCCCAGCATGTGTTCACTCTGCCAGGCTCGTCTCCCTTGCAGTTCTGTTGGCAGTTCGCACGTCAGTTTTTGTCACAGTTGTACTCTTAGGACTCCATGAGCTCAAAGCCTCTAAAGATTGAGCTGAGGACACCACTGTGTCATCTGTACCTCACAGTATGGCGTATAGGACATCCCTCAGATGGGAACTGGAGCACGACGTGGTGTGAGCAGCTGAAGCTGAAAGACACGGACAGTGCCTCCTCACACCTCAGCTCCCGGCACTGGGGAGTTGTAGACAGAAGAAACAGGAGTTCGTGGCCATCTTTGGCAATATATAGAAGTTCGAGACCTGCCTAGATTACTTGAGATCCCACCTCAAAAAAATCCAGAAGAAAAAATTCCCACACTTTCCCACACACACCTCACATCTAGTAGGTGTCCCAGCTCTGCTAACTGATACACACAGGGAGGTCTGGCAGGAGTTCCTGATTGTTCTAACATGACTTGCCCCTCCCTCCCTCATCCTCTGTCCCCATCCCCCCCACTCTCTCCCCGTCTCTCTCCTCCTGCCCATTTCCACTATTACAGGTCTCCTCAGAGTCTTCTGGAGGCACCTTCGTCTACCAAGGCTCCGTCAAGGGCCAAGGCTTTGGGCAGTTCGGCTTTCAAAGACTTGGTAACTAGCATGTGTCCTAGCAAGCGTGGGCTCAGGGGGCAGGAGAGGAGCTGTATCCTGGGGCAGGAAGGAAACTAATGAGCATCTCTACCGGAAGCAGCATTTCTTAAGCTCATCTGGGTCTGTAATACCTTGAGACTCAGACAGAAGCTGCAGTATCTCCAAAAACAGATGCTAGACTAACAAACAGACACTAGACTGACAGACACTTGGCCCTAGGTTGTTGTGCTGTCCACCGGGCACCACAGGCATCACCCCTGCCCAGAGAATCAGGGAGTCACCGAAGCACCTCTACATCAGGCTGCCCTTGCTGTAATTGCCATGCCTTCCTTAGCATTTCCCCAGGAGGCTAGGATCGCCCTCATGTCACAGACAAGAGACCCAAACACTAAAGGGACCTTCTCCTGTTTGTCCTGTCTCGGACACTTGGTCATGTTCAAAGCAAACACCCTCACTCCAGAAACGGGTCCTGACCCAAGGGCACGGGCTCACGTGGGACAGGGTCCTAGCTTCTCAGGAACAGTAGGGGGAGCAACCATGTGTCCCTGAAAGCCACCTCTGTATCCCACGCACCGTGACCTCCCATTCCCAGGGCTCTGCCTACCAGGCCATCCTTTACCTTCTCCAACAGCTCTCCCCTCCAGAAAGTTCTCTCTTCAGTCAGCTGAAATCTACCGGAGGTACCCCTTCCTCTCTACTCCTCCACACAGTCATCTCGGTGTTACTTTCAAGGCTCCAACATGGCAGCAGTCTTTACACCTCCTGACATAGTCCCAGGACCCTCCGTCCAACAGTGGGAAGACCCCAGCAAACACAGCCAACTCCCTGTTTCCTGTTGATCCCGAGTCCCTCAGTTAGGTGGCCCTTCATGGGGAGCCAATGGCGTGAGTGGCGAGCCTTCACACATCATGGCAACCCAGCCTTACTGTTATTTGTGTGTGTGTGTGTGTGTGTGTGTGTGTGTGTGTGTGTGTGTGTGTGTACATTCCATCTGATGAATGTTTTAATCTAATAACAGACTTTAATGGCCAAGAAAACTCCTAAAGGACTTCATCCTTTGAAGATTGTGTTCAGAGATACAATTTCAGGTTCAGCTGCCAACTGCCTCCCTGGGGCCCCTAGAGATAGCTGTGTTCTAGGCACAGTCATCTGGACACAATGTGACCAGAGGCAAATTCACATGGGCCTCCGGGGAGCTATCTGAGAGCATGTGAAGCAGGCAGCTGCCGTCTGGGCACAGGCTTCTGCCAGCTGAACTAGAGCACATGACAGTACCTGACGCTCTGCAGCTGGGCAGCATGGCCGGGAGGGAGCATCACGTCCGGGTGAGTCTGTGACTTGAGTGTTATGCTTTGGCTCTTTGCAGACCTCAGGCTGCTGGAGTCAGATCCCGAGTCCATCGGTCGACACTTTGCTTCCAATAGCAGCTCGGTGGCTGCTGCCATCCTGGTGCCTTTCATCGCTCTCATCATCGCCGGCTTCGTCCTCTATCTCTACAAGCACAGGTACTGGGAAGGCCAAGGCCAGGGGCTCAGCTGTCACCCAGACCTAGTACCCTGAAGACAGAGACAAGGGGCCTCAGCTGTGACCCAGACCTAGTACCCTGAAGGCCAAGGCCAGGGGCTCAGCTGTCACCTAGACCTAGTACCCTGAAGGCAGAGGCCAGGGGCCTCAGCTGTGACCCAGACCTAGTACCCTGAAGGCCAAGGCCAGGGGCTCAGCTGTGACCCAGACCTAGTACCCTGAAGGCCAAGACCAGGGGCTCAGCTGTGACCCAGACCTAGTACCCTGAAGGCCAAGGCCAGGAGCTCAGCTATGACCCAGACCTAGTACCCTTAAGGCAGAGACCAGAGGGCTCAACTTTATACCAAAACTTAGTACCCTGAAGGCCAAAGCCAGGGGGCTCATCTGTGTGCCCAGTCCTAGTACCCTGAAGGCAAAAGGCCAGGGAGAACAACTGTGTAGCCAGACCTAGTACTCTGAAAGCAGTGGCCAGGGAGCTCAGTTGTATACCCAGACTTAGTACACTGAAAGCAGAAGCCAGGGAGAACAACTGTATACCCAGACCTAGTGCCCTGAAACTGAGGCTAGGGAGTTCAGCTTTGTACCCAGACCTAGTACCCTGAAGGCAGAGGCCAGGGAGAGCAACTGAGCACCCAGCCCAGTCCAGCCCACCCAGCATCTTCCTGACTCAGAAGAATGTAACTTTCTAAAGGGAGAAAAGACTCTTCTCCTCTCCTCTCTTGCTTTGGATCCTGTGTCATCTTCCAATTCAAGGTCACTGTCTTCTATTCCCAGGAGAAGACCCAAAGTTCCATTCAATGGCTATGCTGGCCATGAGAACACAAACGTGCGGGCCACATTTGAGAACCCCATGTATGACCGCAACATCCAGCCCACAGACATCATGAGCAATGAGGCGGAGTTCACAGTCAGCACAGTGTGTACTGCAGTATAGCCCCCAGGCCTGGCTGCAGCTGCCACCGCCACCGAGAGCCCCGCCTCCAGCAGCCGGTGAGATTGAGGGGACTGGAGAGTGGGAGACAGACTGGCTCTGCAGGGGACATAGCGACCTGTGTCCACACTGCTCCTGCACACAGGGACATCCCCTCACCACAGGCACAGAGAGCTGGCCAGTAGTATTAGGACCCTCACTGTAGATGAGAACATTGAAGTTAGACATGTGAACATTAATAAACTTGAACAAGGCCATGTATCTAAGAAGAGTGGGTCAGAATCCGAACCGCAGTAGGAAAGTCGACCCACAAGGGAATAAAAGACATAAACAGAAAGAAGCCAGGCAGAGGTGGCAATCCATGGAAATCCGTTGTTAGGGAGGTAGAGAGAGGAGGTATCAGGAGCAAGATGGCAGCCAGCCTAGTTGATGCGAGAGGGTACCAGAATCAACATCCAGCCTCAACACACATGCATGCATGAGCACCGCACTTTGTGTTGTCCGTGCATATGCAAACGTGCAGACATAACACACACACACACACGTGCACTCACACATGCGCTCTCTCGCTCTCTCTCTCTCTCTCTCTCTCTCTCTCTCTCTCTCTCTCACACACACACACACACACACACACACAGGAGTGGGTAAGAAATGCTCTGCCACTGTGCACACTTCCTACATGTTCCCCTCCACAGTTTGAGAAGACTAAAATCCAAAAGCGAAAGACAGAATCAACTGATGCCCTTCTGTTCTTTCCTCCTGCTTGGCTTTACCTATTTGTTGTCCCTCCACTTCTGTTCCCACCCCACCTCGCCCCTCCTTCCTCTCTTCCACCTACCTGCTGTGGTCTGTTGGTTCCCAGCTCCCCAGGGGGCAGGAAGGAGCTCCCCTGAGCACAGCGCCCAGTGCCCATCTTCGTCTGTCCCTCTGCCTACGTCTGCCACTGCTGGGACTCAGGCCCTTGCTCGCCCGCCCTGCCTCCATCTGTGCTTGTCACCCTGGAGAGGACTCCACGATGCCCTGGCGTGGGGCAGAAGAGGAAGAGGGCTGCAGCTGAGAAAGGCAGATGGATTCAAACAGCAGAGCGAGTCATGGGTGTGCACCTGAGCACACAGCCTCTTCTTCACTGTGTCCTACTGGAAGAGACCACAGAGGCTTAAAAGAGGGAAGCGTGTGTGTATGTGGTGTGTGTGTGCGTGTGTGTGTGCATTGTATGTGTGTGTGAAAGATGCCCTAGATGCTGTTCCTCACAAACCCAGAGGAAATGATGAAAGAGGCATCATTACCTCTCAGACCAACATGCCCCCATGTTTGGGGACTCAGAGACTGAGTAAGAAGGACACATCTCATGGGAGGTAGCATGCAGAAGCCACCTGGCTGCAGGGGTGGCCCCATTTGCACAACGATAGCAAGGATTACCTGGAAGAGAAGGGGGGAAATCCTTCAGATATAATTTGGTAATTAGTGCAATTTTTTCAACCATAATGGCACTGAGTTCTAAACCCAGTGAATTAAAAAGGCATTTGGGGTCCTGGGCAGCTTTGGGAAAGAAGGGTAAAGTCGTGGTGGAGGTAGGGGATAGAGAGGAATCTAGCTCAGGACCTAGCATCACATCTGTCTGTCAGCTGACCAAGAGAAGAGACAAGACCTCTACAGACCAGACAGCACACCCTGGAGAGGACAGGAGCAAGCCAGCCCTGGCTCCCAAAAGGTGGCGGCCACCGCTTACTGACTTATTCTCCGTGCCTGACTCTTTACATGTCATTTCTAGTTCTTAAACCACCACCAAAGCAGGACTTGGCTATTTCCATTCAGGGGTCAGGGGAAGATGGAAATATGAGCCACCGAGAACAAGTACACCAGAGAGGCAAACGTGAATCTCTCTGACCCTGAAGTCTACTGCACCTGCTGCTAGAAAACCCAGGTCTACAACGGGCACCAAAGGCAGGAAGGTAGGGGAGTCTCAACAAGAAGATGCGCGTGTCTAACCTGGATGCTGCTATCTGTGCCTGGGCAGCACCAGATCAAGCACCCAGTGTCCCAGCCTCCTGAATTGGTGCTCGCCCCTTGGCTTCCAACAGCCTGCAACCACAGCAGAGGACCTGGCAGCTCCTTAATCAAGAGAACTGAGCAAAACTCACCTTCTCTCCAGCTCCTGGCATGTGGCTCAGAGTCATTTAGGCCAGTGTTTCTCAACCTGTGGGTCACAACCCCTTTGTGGGTCAAGTGACCCTTTCACAGGGGTCACCTAAGACCATCCTGCATATCAGATATTTACATTATAATTCATAACAGTAGCAAAATTACAGTTATGAAAAGGCAACATAAATAATTTTATGTTGGGGTCACCACCACGTAAGGAACTGGGTTAAAGGTGGCAGCCTTAGGAAGGTTGAGAACCACTGATTTAGACAATGTCACTGTGTTTAGGTCATTAATGAATTCCTTATGAGTGTGATCGGGAAGCTCATGAGTTTAGAAATCAACATAATGACATTTAGATTCACTTTTTCTGTGTCCTACGAAAGGTCCCCATGAGCATTCACCCCTGCTTCCGTGTGAACGGCAGCCTCCGACGACACTTGTAGGACATTGAAATAACAAACAGGATGTGTGTGGGATGGATGGGGAGAGCCGCACAGTTCACAGGAACAATTAAAAGAGCTCAATGAGGGCGGGCTGAAGTGAGGGGTCTCCATTTCCAGCAGGTGCACCGATGACCGCAAGGGCAGGCCCATCCTGCCCACACACCCTCTGGCCCTCTGGGACCCAGCATCCCTGCACCCGGTGGGAGAGGACCAGTCTAGACAAATTTGTTCATGCTCATTCTGCCCTTGGTGGTGAATGCAGGAGGTTCTCGGGCTCCTTCTCCCTTCCTCCCCGAAGCTAACCCAGTGTGCTCACCCATTCCTCCCTTGCTCCCTCCCCTGTGTGTGCTTGGGAGGTCCCATGAGACACTCAAGAAGCAAAGCCTGGTGGGCACCCAGTACCTGCTGTGTGTCACCCTCCCTTCTGGCCTTGGGCACTTTCTCTTCATCCCCAGAGGCTCAGAAGGGGAAAAGGCAGATTAAGCCTTCACCCACCATCTGTACCCTGTCCCTACCACCTCCATCCCATGAGGAAAAAAAAAAGTAAAACAAAAACAAAAAAAAAATCTTTTGTACAGAGATATATTTTTATTAAACAAAGTTTGTACAGTACCAAAAAAAAGACAGAAAAAAGGTGTACATTTTTTTTTCATTATTGTAGGTAAATGGTGTGGGAGCCTTTTTTGTAAATGTAATAAAATGTATAAATATGGTTTTCAGAAAGCATCCCGTGCTGTAAATATGTAATCTACACCCCTTCTCGGCTTGTCTGCAGTATATGCATTTAATTTATCTGTCTCTGTATATGAGGCTTCCTCCTGGGGGTCTGCATTATGGTACTTTCCGGAATTTGAAAGCAATTTTAAATTTTTTGAACTCAAATAAAATATAAATTTTTGCATTGGTTTTCTTACATTTTTATGGCCTCTTTCGTGGCTGGGGGCAGGTGTTTCCTGGTGATGAGGAGGTGGAGCTTGGCTGGGACTGTGCAGGTCAGGCTCCAAGGATTCCGGGGTATGGGGAGGTCTTCCAGGTAGGACAGTCTCTAGAGGAACAGAGAGCTCAGTGGGAATTAGAAAGTTGCCATCTTATGTGGAAAGCTCACCCAGGTTACCTTCGCCCTGCTGGCTTCGCATCTGCACCGAACTTAGTTTCATCCAACCTCCTCTCTTCAGTGACCCAATTTAAGCCAACGTTCCCAGTTTCAGTGAAGGCATTTTGTCTGGTACATAATATCTGATATTTACCTTCTAGCCACCAAGAGCCAGCAGGATGGGCTGATCCTTGTCATTGAACCTCCCTCAGTTTGGCAGGGTTCACTGGCAGAAAGTGTCATGGGTGAAACAAGCCCCATTGCAAAGGAGATGGCTCAGAACAGAATTTCACCCCAGGTTATCAGAAGAACAGCAGGTAATTTCTCACTGCCCCCAAACACCAGGACAAGGCACGGGTTCCATAACTAAGGGTGCAGAAAGAGGGAAAAGCTGACCTACAGTGCCAGAGAGCCGAGGCACACCGTCCTCACCACCACCACCTGACAAGAAGGTACCTGTCATGGCTTGAATACAGAATGTTTCCCCACTCTCACTGACACGTGTTTGAACACTTCGTCCTTGGCTAGTGTAGAACCTCTCGGAGATGCAACCTTGCTGGGAGGAGTAAGTCGGTGGATGCCGGCCTTGAGGTTTAATAGAACCCCTTCCCCCATTTTCTGACTGCACACAATGTGACCAGCTGCCTCAGCTCCTGCCGTCATGTTTTCTCCACGATGATAAACTGTTACCCAAAGCAAAGCCTTCCTCCCTGAAGTTGCTCCTTTAAGAGTACTAGGTCACAGCAGAAAGAAAAATAATTAATACAGCACCCTTCAACTAAGAAACCATAAGCAACCAAAACCACTGTAGCCCCCCCCCCACCGGAATTGCCCCATAGCTCTGCACACATGTTTTATCATGAACTGATAAGGCATCTATATATCTTCATAGTTTCCATGAGAATTCGAAGTACAGGTTCAGCAAGATGGTGCCATGAGCAAAGGCACTTGCTGCTCAGGCCTGACAACCTGAGTTTGATCCCTGGGATCCATGTGGAAAAGCCAGACTCAGTATGCTTCTGCAGCCTCAGCACTCAGACAGCAACATAGGAGCAATGCAGAAGGCTTGCTGGGCAGCTCAAAGGCCAGCTGATCTGGAGGTCACAGGACAGGAGCAACGACAGGGAAGACACTACGTCAGGAGGGTGGAAGGAGAGAACTGACTCCTGAAAGCTGCACTCCGACCTCCATTCCTGTGCATGGCATGTACACAAACACACACACACACACACACATGCACACACACGTACACACACAAATGCATGCACACATGCACATATGCATGCACACATGCGCCCACACACATATACACACACGTGTACACATGCACACACATACACACAAGCACACACAAACATGGGCATGCACATATGCACACAGGGGCCTGCACACACACACATCTACACAAGTACACACATGTACACACAATAGAAATAGAATGCAGAAGACGGCAGTGCAGAGTAGCAGCTAATTAAATACTCCTCTAGGAATACATAAGGAGAGAATGCCTTTTGGAAGCAGCTTAACATTAATTAATAAAATTAGGTGCAAATATTAAAATACAGCACAGGGGGCTGGAGAGTTAGCTCAGCAGTAAAGAACATTTGCTACTCTTGCAGAGAACTCCGGTTCAATTCCAGCACCCAGAGGCTTGCTCACACTGTTTGTAATACCAGTCCTAGGGGATCCAACGTCCTCTTCTGAGGATACTGCATGCATAGGGCACACAGTCACACATGCAGGCAAAACACTCAGACAAGTACAGCACATGTAAGAAATTGAAAACCTTGGGTTAGAGGTAGGCATGGATTGTAAGATGACAGACATACCTTAGAAATAAAAAGCATATTAAATGGGGATGATAGATACAGAACAAACGTGCAATGAAGGGGCACATGGGAGGAATCAGAACATCCCCCACACAGGAAAAGGAAAACATAAAAATAGTCAGAAAAGGCAGAGCCAGATGATTCGTGTGCCGCGGGAGTCCTGGAAGAAGGAACCTACATAAACCAAGCAGAATTAATATTTAGAGTTATATATAAAAAAAAAAAAAAATACTAGAAGTAACAGAAAAAATTGGCCTACCTGTTAAGAGATGCACCAAGTTCCTGAGAAAAATTTATCCAGTATACTCAGCTCTGAGTCATCCCAGGAAAACTTTAGGATTTTAAACAAAGAGAAAGCAGTCAGGCTCGGGGTGCAGCTTGCTTTTAGAGTGCTTGCCTAGGATGTGCAAAGTCCTAGGTTGTTTCCCCAGCATTGCAAAGACAAAGGAAAGAGAACATTCTGAGTCTCTTTAAAAATCAGCCGGTTGTACAGGGAGAGGCAGTTTGTAAAAACTGATGCGGGAAAGCTGATGCAAAGAGAGGAATAGTGGAGACCCAGAAGAAGTTATAGGGTAGCGATGCGCTGTGAGCAGTTACATTGTAGCAATGCACTGAGCCTGAGGAAGATGGTCAGTGCCGAGACACCTGCACACAAACACCCGATCTCAGTACAAGTGTGGCCATTTCTATCCGAACCAAGCCACATGGGTGCAGTGCATGTGGATACGGTTTTTATATGTTGCTCAACCTTTAAGAGGCATGGCGTCCCTCTGTGAGCATGTGGTACACACAAAGAAGCAACAGAACTGCCATCCTCTGACAAGGATGCAAAGAAGCATGAATGGCAAATGTAAGCTATGTTTAAGAATCTAAAGAGGACGAGGATAAGGAGTCAGAGAAGGGAAAGAGGAAAAGGAGAGGGAGGAAGAGGAGAAAGAGGAGGAAAAGAAGGAGTGAGAAGAGGAGGAAGAGGACAGGGCAGCTAATGCTAAGATTTTTTTTCCTTTATAGAAATTTCTAGTTAATAAATGAATTCTCGAGTTGCCATTTGAAAACCTCAGTTCAAATAAATCCTTCCATGATCCACAGGGGCAAGCCGCCACTCCACAGAAGAAAACACATACCTGGTAAAGTAAGTCTGGCCAAAACCCCACACTTGGGGCTCACAGGCCACAGAGGTGAACTACTCCTATTCTGCAAAATGGACCTAGTGTCAGGCTGCCCTGTAAACTCCGATATCCCTCCCTGTGTATCCGTACATCTCTCAGACCTCAGCAGAGAAGTTCATTTGGTTAATGAAGAAACTCACAAATGGTCAAAGTATGAAGAGTAAGTGTCCGTGGAGTGCTTATCCACAAATCCAGCATCGGCATCACACACACCCTCCAAGGCTCAGGGACCGTTGCCAAAGAGCGGGCAGAAGGTAAGAGCCAGAGGTTGGAGAGGACCAGAGTGAAGCCATGTCTTCTGCACCCATGACACAGCAACCACAGGGCAGCTGTGGTTACTGCACAAGGTTAATCCAGTCAATATCTTAGTACAGAGCAGGGGAAAGGTTCACAAGCCCCCACACTGTCCTGACTAGCTTTTGTTGTCAACTGGACACAATTAAGAGTCACCTGGGAAGGCAGTCTCAACTGATGACTGGCCCAGATCAAATTGGCCTGTGGTCATGTCTGTGGGGCATCATCTTTTCTGATGCTGGATGTGGGGGTACCAGCCCCCCCCGTGGACAGTGCTACCCTTGGGCAGGTGGTCCTTGGTTGTTGAGCATGAGCCAGAAGGAGTGAGACCATAAGCAACCTTCCTCCATGGTCTCTGCTTCAGTTCCTGCCCCTGGGTTTTATGCCTTGAGTACTTGCCCTGACTTCCTCCTACGATGGATTGTTACTGTGAACTGAGGAGTGTTGATGACTTCTACAGATAGGAGAGTAATTCATAGTGTGGCCCTTGGTAGGTCAGCCAGGCCCAAACGGACACACGGGCATATGGGTAATACAAATTGGACTTGGTGGGTTATAAATGTTTTTAAAACTGAGGACACAAAGTTGGGGGATTGAGGAGGAGGGGTGAATCTGATAGGACTTAGGGAGAAGGAGGAGGTGAATATGATCAAAATACATTGTATAAAGTTAACAATTAATAAATATATTTCATTTTTTAAAATATGTGATTTTAAATTTGAGTTATTAATAATTTAAATTCACCTGGTTTAAATATATATTATGTATTTATATGCATAAATATCTTATACATTTATATATAGAAATATATATTTATATGTATATATTATGTATATGTATACATATGTATTTATGTCTGTATGTAGAAATATATAGTATATGTTTATACATATAAATATGTATTTATGCATATTGATATAATATAAATACATAATATATAAATATGTACATGTTTATACATATAAATATATAATATATATTTATTTTTTATTTCTACCCATGGGAAGGTTCCAGAAGTGATATGCCCTAGTAGCAATGGGCACAGCTTCCATCTTTTGGCATTTGTTTGCTTGTTTTTATTTATATGGTGCACATGTAGACATCAGAGGACAACTAAGCTCTCCTCTCCCTCTACCATGTGAGCCCTGGGATGGAACTTCAGTTTGTCACTGAGTTTAGAGGAAAGCACCTTTGCCTGCCAAGTCATCTCGCATGCCCCCAGCTCTTGGTTTCCCAATATCATTCACTCAAAGAAACACTGTCCTTAGGGAAATGGCTGATTACTCAGCCAGGGTCCCACACATCTGGGACAGGAATGGAGAAGCAAAGGCTGTGACTCCCGCATCATCCTCATCTTCTCAAATGAGCTGTTTTGGACTTCAAATGAAGACTTGGTCTGAGCGGTGGCAGTGCAGTTTTAGTTTGAGCACTCGGGAGGCAGAGATAGTCAGATCTCTGTGAGTTCGAGGCCAGCCTGGTCTACAGAGGGAGTTCAAGGACAGCCAGAGCCACACAGAGAAACCTTGTCTCGTAAGGGAGGGAGGGAGGGAGGGAGGGAGGGAGGGAGGGAAGGAGGGAGGGAAGAAGAAAAGTTGGTAGAAGTATCAGGCTTCCAATACTTTTTAGAACATGCTTTGAGGGAATTCAATGTGGATGTGTGCGCTGAAATTCTATTTTTCTGGCAGTTCTTTTTTATTTGCTGTTAGTGAGTGAATTATACTTGCATTCACTTCCAGTGTACAGAATAAACCCAGTAAAGCATACACTCCTTGCAGAACGGCCGAGTCAGTCTTGTACTTTACTTCATACACTTATTGCTAGGAGAACATAAAACCTACTCGGCCATGTTCAAGAGGACAGCGCATGTGTTTTTTAGTGAGTTCTTCTGAACTGCCTCCTCCATCTAACTGAAATCTTGGGTCAACACCTCCCACTCACCCCGTTCTCTAGCCCCGCCCCCACCAATCATCATTCTGTGACCCCTCCCCCCACTAATCATCATTCCGTGATCCCTTCCCCAACTTTTTAAAATTACACACACACAGATGGGCTTGTGCGGCGGCGCGTGTCTTCTGCCCCCTGCCTGACTTCACTTCAGGGATGACAAGCTCTTCCTGTTTTGGGAAGGCTGAGTGCTATGCCATTACCACACTGCCTTCAGCCCTTCACCTGTGGATGGTCACAGGTTAGTATCTACTTGCTGCTTTGAATAACACTGTGGTAAACACGTTAATAAGGTACATATTTCCTTGACACGTCAATTTTCTTCCCTTTGGATACATAGCAGTGAGATAGCTGGGTCCTATGGTAGTTGTATCTTTAATTTTTTGAGGAACCTCCATACTGATTTCCACAATGGCTGCACTAGTTTCCACTGACGTCATCCAGGTGCAGGTCTCCCGTTTCCCCCACATCCTAATCTTTCTCCGGCATCTGGGTAGCAGCTGTCCCCACAGGTGGGGGACCAGAAACCTCAGCGTGGATTATTTTGCATCCCCTGATAATCAGAAGGCTTTTTTGTATACACATTGGAGTTACACTGTATAAAGGAGAATTTCTCCAAAAAAATAGATCAGGCCCATTCCTCATATAAATCACCCCAGGGCTGGGAGGAAGGAAAATTCCCAACAAATACGAAACAATAAACCAATCCCCTAGCTTAAACACAAGCATACTACGTGAACCTAAGACATAAACTTCGTAAATAATATCCCAAATAAATTTTCACACAGTACCCAGCCAATGCACTTCTCTTGGAGTATAGTTTAAGAACAGAAAGAGAGGCAGTGGGATTTAGAAGCCTGGGAACAGCCCTGGGCAGCTCCAGCCCCTGCCTTCATTTTATAAAGAAATAAATAACCTCACTTTAGAAAGAGTAATTGTGACCACTACACTTAAAAAAAACCACAGAGGAATAAATATCTGTACCTCCGAGATAATCACATTAGCTCCACGTCGTAGATCCGGCAGGGCTCATGTCCCGTGAACATACATAATGTTACACTTCTGAGCTAACTAATTATTATGGACTGGTTGTTTGTACAGTCAGTCACATTAATGCATCTTATTTCCACATTTTCAGTGGCTGCTTATTTTCCATGCCTGCCAGTGCTGTAATTTGTATCCCAATCCCTCTTATCGAGCATTTCCATTATGAAAGGTTTTACCATATTATTGCCATAAACAAGCTCACAGGGGGGTTACTGGGCACTGTGTAGGACCTACTTGGCTGTGGATTTGTTTTGGTGACAGTCTTTCTGATTGTATGAATAGCATGAATATTGACAACAGAGCTTGCATTTTTTTGGATCCTCGCATGACAGACCGTGTCAGTGCCAGGCACACATGGCAAAAGACACACAGAAGATGTGTGAGGTTTCGTTCTGTTGGTAGTCCTATCTGAATTATGTCTGAGCTAGAGACGGAGTGAAGGAGAGAGGAAGAAGGTCCTCAGGTGCGCTTCTCTCTACAGTGAAGAAGAGGAAGCATGGCTCAGACCAACCTGAGGCTTTGATGGAGATCAGTCTAGATCCTCAACTCTGTCTCTCTGCAATGTCGTGCGCTGGCTTCATAAGAGGAAGTTCCCCTGAACAAAACCATTGTGCTTTCGGGAAGCCCAACCTGGTCTGGTACAGACACTAACATGTGTGTGTGACCCAAGTCAAGTGTTAGTTAGGGCCTGACTTTCTGTGACTTCAACTGAGACCTGGAAGATAGTGGGAGTTGGCTCAGTAATGAGTGCCAGGAACAGCATTCCAGTGGCTGCACCAATCTGTGTAAAGCCTGACAGGGTCCCAGACTGTGGGAGGAACTGAAAGAGACCGAGGTAGTCAGAGCATGAGGTTGTGCAGAGAAGAGCATGTGACAGGAAGAAGGGCAAATCCCACATCTGTAACGGGAAGAGGTGGCAGGGCCTTCCTCTGCAATGTCAGAGAGGCCTGCGCTGAAGAGAGCCTAGCACAGCAGCTGATGTATCCATTCAGCAACAACTGAGTTTGGGTGGGGCAACTACTGGGTTTAGGGGGCAATAACTGGGTATGGGTGGGGTAAACACAGCCAGGGTGGAGGCAGCGGTGGTGAGAATGGACAGGGATGAATGGAGTGGAGATCTCTTAGGGAGATTCATCTCATGGTATACAGAGGCTAAGTGGATAGAGAGACAATGGGAGAGGAGGTTCAAACGTGCCTGCCGGATCTCTGGATGGTGAAACAAAGAAGGGTGGAGGGATAGAAGACAGGCTTAAATCCACACAGACATGCTGAGACCCAGGGGAGATGCCAAGTAACCAGCTGAGAAAATCTGAAGCTCGACAGAGGCACGAGTCCAGATTACACTCAATGTGGATGCTGGGGGTGGAGGGTTCGAGGCCCCGGCTTTGAGGGAGCAGCTGTGATGTCATCCCACGCGAGCCCCTGTGGGCGTCCAAGTCATCCAGGATGACAGCAAGAACTGGATGCAGAAGAGGAAAACCAGCCAGGGGAAGCAGACCTGGGTGGCTGCAGGAGGATGCTCAGCAGGTGAGAACTGGCACAGGCAGGTGAAGAATACTGGGAGATACAAAGAATGTGCCAAGGGACATTGGGGTGGAATGCTGGTTTGGAGAATAGCTCTGGAGCCTAAATACTGCATCTGACTTGTGTTTTTAGGCTTTCCTGCATAGCAGCTGGATGTTACCTAAAGCAAGTTACTAACCTGGGCCTCTCAGTGGGGTGACCACATCACCTCTCTGAGGCTGAACTTGCACACAGGTCCTCTGCAGGTAAGAGCTCTGGGTGACTGACCAAACCAACAGGGAAGCAAAGAAGTAACAGTGTGGGGACAGCAGACACAACAGTGTGTGAAGAAAATGACACAACCCGTGTCCCCACCAAGCGGTTCAGCTCTGAGAACTGAGAAAAGGTTTCCAGGGATGCAGGATCTTTTAGAAATCTGTTTCCAAAAGACCGAGTAGGATGGTTAGCCTCAACTATCAACTTGTTGAGATCTAGAATTATCCAGGAGATGAATTTCTGGGCATGCTCGTTGGGGACTGTCTTGATCAGGTTGAGGAGGGAAGATTCACCCACTGTGGGTAGCACCATTCCTTAGGAAGGGATCCTAGACTGTATAAAGAGAAAATGAGCTGAGCACAGGCACTCCCATCCTCTGCCTCCTGACTGAATATGCCACAGGATCCTGCTGCTGTGACATTCCTGACATGATGAATGACTGTAGCTTGAAACTGTGGGCCAAAATAAACCCTCACTGTTAGCTTCAGTTGTCAACTTGACACACCCTAGAAGAGGGGACCTCAATTGAGGGATTGCCTCCATCGGATTGACTTGTAGGCATATCTGTGGGCGCATTTTCTTAATTGCTAATAGATGTAGAAGGGCCCAGCCCACTGTGGATGGCGCCACCCCTGGACAGGTGGGCTTGGGCTGGATAAGAAAGGCAATTGAATGAGCCAGTGGGAGGCAGCTAGTAAGTAGCATTTCTCCATAGTGTTCTCTGCATCAGTTCCTGCCTCAAGTTTCTGCCCTGACTTCCCTCAATGATGAACTGTAACATGGAAGTATAAGCTAAATAAACCCTCTAGCGGTTGATTAGTTAAACCACTTTGGCTCCCGGTGGGTCTTGTACAGGCTGTACCCACAAATGAAAGACATACACTAACCATCTAATTTTGATATGCCTTGACTAGCTCAATGGCTGGGAACTTCTAAACCTCCCCGTGGCTAGCACACATTCCCCTCCGGTATTCCTAGCTTAACACCTTCTAAATCTATATTTTATCTTTGTTGCTCAGTTACCTTCTGGGCAGCCCCTGCCCACAGGGCTGCTTTCCCTTTCTACCTACATTGCTGGATGATTTTTCTCCTGC
Source organism: Uromys caudimaculatus (assembly GCA_028551405.1). Lineage (NCBI taxonomy): Eukaryota > Metazoa > Chordata > Mammalia > Rodentia > Muridae > Uromys > Uromys caudimaculatus. The sequence continues at coordinate 116,790,150 of CM052702.1, forward strand.
AGCTCTGAAATCTGACCCCTCTCCCTCTGTGTCATGGCTATTCTCTCTCATCTTCCCCTTGGCCCCTTGCCCATGCAATCTAAAAGTCCTGCCTCTGTCCCTCTGCCCAGCCATTGGCTGTACAGCCATTCTTTATTACCAATAGAAGCCAGCTGGGGACAGGGACCCTGAGTGTCCGGAGTGTGGCTTCTGGGAGCCGAATTAAGACAAAGCATTAGAACCAACTCCCAACAAACCCTTTCCTCACATGTTGGTTTTGGTCTGTGTTTTATCACAGCAATAGAGATGCACGCTACTGCAAACGCCTTCTTCCTTGTTAGCATGTTTTATCAAAGCAATGGAAAAGTACACCAGACTAAATGAAGTCGGGGTGGTTACTGGGGGTTAAATCAAAAAAGCTGGGTCTGCAGAAGACAATAGGCATCTGAGGAAGTTAGCTCAAGGCAGAAACAGCAGTCTAGGACATTAAGAGGTATGGTTTTTAAAAATAAATCAGCCCCATGAGGACAGCCTGGGTGGCAGAGCAAGACTGACACTAGGCACTTCCGACTCACAGAAATTCATCTGCGGTGCACCTTTATGAACAGCGGGTAGTAAAGAAACAAGAAATTGTGAAAATCTAAAAGAAATGTGCTATCTATTAGCAAAAGGCTGTATAAGACAAAAGGCCATTTCAATTTCAGAAATATGAAGAAGCCACTAGGCAGACATTCAAATTTCTCCATGGTTAGCCCTTCTTGATGTCAGACTACATACTAGACTTTCATTTCTCTCTAGGAACTGCCCCGCTCTGGATCAAGCCAATTGTATAAGACTGTGAGGCTGAGCTCCACCCACTAAGACGGAGTCACAGGAAACCCTTTAAAACCATGGCAGGCCATGGCCAGATGTGCTCAATTGGTCAAGGCTCCACAACTTTACTGGGGGAGGGAGGGAGCCCAAGTTTTTGCCTTGCCAAACAAAATACTTTGGATTGTGTGGTAATTTCTTGAAATCCCTGATCCTTATAGTTTTAAAGTTTTATTTTTATTTTTAATTTTGTGTCTTGTGTGTGAGTATGTGCACCAAGTGCAGGGGCCTGCAGCAGCCAGAGGCATCTGATCCCCTGGGGCCGGCATTACAGGCAGTTGTGAGCTGCCTAATGTATTGCTGAGAATTGTACTCCAGTCCTCTGGAAAAGCAATTTGACCCTTAACCACTGAGTCATCTATCCAACTGCCAGGCCATTTCTTAGGATCAGAAACAGCTGTATCACCAAAAATCCCATCAGTAGCTGCATGGATGACCACCTCCCAAAAGCTCCCCTTCGGTAACAGAGGGGGTACTTAGAAAGAATGCATGGTTAGTTTCAGGTGAAGGTCTAATGACTCTCCCCAAAATCCCTCCTATGAGCGAAGGTCAACAGGCCAGAACTGGTTGGGGTCTCCTGTGGTTACTAACTGTGCTAATTAGTGTTCTGTCATCAGCTGAGTCACCTAAGAGGAAACCTCAGCTTAAGAACTGCCTCCATCAGACTGTCCTGCAAGCGTTTGTGGGGCATTTTCTTGATTAATGATGGATCTAGGAAGACCCAGCCCATTGTGGGTGGCACCATCCCTAGGCTGGTGGGTCTGGGTGATGTGTGTGTGTGTGTGTGTGTAAAAGCAAGCTGAGTGAGCCATGAAGAGTGAGCTAATAAGCATGTCTGAAAAGACAGAGAGAAGAGGAGTTGGAGCTGTCTCCCAGCACAAGGGCCTGAAGATCTTGGCTCCATCTCCCTGAGGTAGCACCATGTTCTGACCACTTTCCTTCCAGCTTTACCCTTCTTGTGTAATAAAGAAGATGCTAGAAGAATCCAAATCTAGTTTCTTCCCCTACCCCTTTTGGTGATTGTTTAATTTATTCAGCAGGCCACCTCAGCCTAAAATTAGAGTTTGCCTAGCATAGAAGAGAAAGAAAATGGTAAAGAATGAGAAAGCAAAGCAAAGCCAGAATAATAAAATAAAATAAAGCCAGGTGACTTAATACACCCAAAGGGCCTGTCTGTTTTAGAGTTAAGGTCTTTAGTCAGTCTCTTACAGGCTAAGAGTCAACCAATTCTAACCGCAACACAACTAAAAATTGATTGCAAATGTCTACTTTTCTAAAAGAATTAGCCTATCAAGAAATCCCTGCTGATTGTACCTACTTCATTTCCCTGACAGACAGGTTTAGCAGGACCCCTGCCTTCCAGTCTCACTTCTTTCATGTTTCTTGGAAACTTCAGGGATGGGGTTTCTCAGATGTGGTCTGCCACCATCCACAGAGGTGCCCTCTCCTGCTCCGGGCCCATGGGTTTGTAGAAAGCTTCTGGCCACTGCCACCAGGGGGCGCTGCTGAGGCACAACCTGCTGGTCCTACCAGCCTCTTAGGACTGCAGAAACTTCTCTGTGGTTTGTTAGTTGCCCAGAGCCCTCAGCCTAAACCCAGCTTCTGTGTGGAAAGAGACACCTCCTTCTCTAAGTGACCATATGCCACCAAAGTAGGGCTCCCTGAGCCCCAGGAACTCTCAAGACTTAAGTGACAACGGTTTTTGGTGACAGCTGCAGCCCTGTTCCACTTGGGATCAGATAAGATGCTGTTCTCAGAACTTGATTTTTTTTAAATGCCCCTTCCTGTGACGCCTCGTCCTCTCGGTGGTGTGACTATGGTGTATTTTCCTGCAACACAATCGCTAATGACGTTGTGAGCGGAAAGCCAATGACCACGCGAATCCCCAGACCACATATTCAATGCATTTAGACAATAAATGTGAAAAGGGTTCTGCTCCTCACTGACCCGGGGCTCTGGCTTTAACTAAGGGGCTGTTAACAAAAAACAAAACAAAAAACAAGCAAACAAACGCCATTAGCATTGAGAGTGGGAAAATGGCTGCTCACTGAGAACTGGAAAGTCTAACACCCTCTGCTTCCTCTTCCTCCTCCTTTTTCTCCTCCTTCTCCTCCTCCCCCCTGAGAGGTGAGTGGTGGGACAGAGGTAAAGGAGAGGATTCTACACTGGCTAAGAGCTCATGAGGGGCGTGTGTGTGTGTGTGTGTGTGTGTGTGTGTGTGTGTGTGTGTGTGTGTGTGTGAAGGATGGATAACCACATTGCCACTCCTTCCCAGCTGCAGGCCCAGCTCTCCTTCAAATCCCACCCTGCCCCACCCAGCAGGCTGCACAGACCCCTTGGAGCAGACTGGGATAGGAGATAAGAATAGTGTTTGCTCCAAGCTGGAGAGTGTAAGGGGCACCCAATGCAAGGACGGGCTCGAACTGGTGTAAAGTGGATTTTGTGTGATTCATTTTAACTTTAGGAACTGCCTGTCCCAGCAGCTGGGGAACCCAGCCCAATCTGGAACCCCTGAAGAGGAATCGTGTCTGAGGGGCTGAGTCGAAGACTGGGATGAGTGTGCAAAGCTCCCTGGGGGCTGCATGAGGGCTGCTGTGCGCATGACTGCGTAGGCAAAGATGGTACAGGTGGACAGGGCTTTGAGGGCCAGGAGTCACCTCAAGCAAGGCTGGATGGCAGAGAGCTGGTTCCCAAGAGGCCTGGGAAGGAGACAGGGGCAATCCACAGCATCCACACAGTAGGAGGGAAAGGGAAGGGGAAGTGGGAGGTGTCAGGGGTAGCAGACTTTGGCAGCACCCAAGAGCACAGAGGACATCCACTCCAAACACCATGGCGTTCATTTCTCAAAAGCTGCCGGCTCCCTGGGCCAGGGAGGTGACTCTGCAGGTAAAGGCACTTGCCACAGAGTCTGGTGACCCAAGTTTGATCACTGAAATCCATATGGTGGAGGGAGGGAGAGCAGACTTTTCTGGGTGTGAGTCAATCTCCCCTTCCCCAATAAGGCAATAATGGTGTTTATTTGTTTTTAGACTTACTCCCTGACCTAAAAGTTATTAGTAAATACCAGCTCTCCTCTGCAGCCTGTAACAGAGGTAGCTGCACTGGATCCAGAACTCTCATCTGCTTTGCTCTGTTTTGGAGAGAGGTCAGGAAAGTCAGTCATAACTGTGAGTTCAATGCTGGGTCAATAGACCTCAGAGAAACTGCTTTAGGCTCCAGAGAAGCCCTGTCTGTGTTTCCCTTACCTTCCTTACCTTTAGGTGCACTGCTCTGTGCTGAGCCTGTGGAAGGGGAGACCATTACCCTGCTTTCAGCCAAATACAAAACTCTCCTAGTACAACAAGCACCACTCTGGTTTCCAGAGCTAGGGCTGAGGAACTGTGTCCACCACTGTTCAGAGTGAATCTACTACCCAAGAAAAATAAGATAAAACCCAGATACCAATTTACTCAAGCAGAAAAGTCCTTCTGAGGGGTTAAAGACAAGGTGGTGGGTCTAGTCTAGAACAGACATCACCTGAGTGATTTCCCAAAGACTTGAGTAGACCGTTCTCCTGGCCCCTGTTACCCTTGCTTTGGTGTCTGAATTTAAAATTAAAAGACTTGTGAAGAGGAACAAAGGATAGCAAAAGCTAATAAGGGCAGCAGAGGCCATGACTGAAAACAAGAGATACTAGCATGGTCCAAACAGCCATCCCTGCAAACAAGAGACACTAGCACAGTCCCAACAGCCATGACTGCAAACAAGGGACACTAGCACAGTCCCAACAGCCATCCCTGCAAACAAGACACACTAGCACAGTCCCAACAGCAAAGGAAAGAACAAGGTCTGGGCAGCCATTTCACTTCCTCAGGGAGCTCAGTCCTCCACAGTGAAGCTTCCAGAAAGCTCAAGACTATACTGAGAAGCCAGGGGTCAGCAAGCAAGGGAGACAGTGTCCAAAAGATGACAGGAAAGGGGTGGGGAGTGGTCCACATTGTCTTGAGGGGTGTCTCCCTTCACATTTTGGTGCTTCTTCAGTTCTGTCTTAAGCATAATACTACTTCGAGTATAATCCCTTCCGTGTGAGTTTGCCTCCATGCCCATATATATAACTCTCCAGACATATTCTCTCCCCCAACTTCAGGGTCAGACATACAAATGTATTGTTACTCAAAGGTACATTAGGAGTTCAAAATGTTAGACTAAGCCTACATCTTCTGCTTTCCTGTGTCTACATCTTGTCCCCTTGGACGCTTCATCCAGTCACCAAAGGCTCTTTGCTTTCCTTTGCTCTCCTTAAGTCTGTCTCCAAAACCCTAGAAAGGTATCTCCTCCTTCAACAGAGCCACTGCAGCCATTCAAACCTTTACTTCTTTTAACTGGAATATTACCATATAACCAGACAGCAACACATTTAAGCTCCAATCACTTGTTAGATTTTGACAATGCACATCTGAACACATCACCCTAAGTCGGCCATCTAAGCTCCATCCACACATGATGGTGGTGGTTTGAACGAGAAATGTTCCCCATAGGTCAGGTATTTGAATCCTTGACCCTGGATGGTGGTGCTGTTTGGGAGTTGATGGAACTCATCAACAGAGGCAGAGCCTGCTGGGAAAGGTATGTCACTGGGGATTGGGCTTTGATTGCTTATAGTCTCACTCAGTTCCGGTTTGTTCTCTCTGCTTTGTGTTTGGGGTAGAATGCTATATGAAAAGCTTAGTGGGCCATGATAGTAAGAGCCGGGACAATAGTGGTACTGAGAGAAAGGCAGACTGTAGGGGCCCAGCTCAAGAGTATTCTGAAGGAAACAAAAAGTCTATTAGGAACTGGGATATGAGACCATTTGTGTGATGTTTTGGCAAATAATCTGGCTGCCTTCTGCCTGTGCTCTAAGAACTTGTCCAAGGCTAAATGTAAAAGTAATAAACTGATTTTTTTTTTTTTTTTTAGGAGTATTTGAAAAGAGTGTAGCATTGTGCCTGTGGCATAGTTAATTCTTATGGTGCCTGTGGCATACCAATAACTCTTATGTGGGCCTGCAACGAAAAGCAGCAAGTGAGACAGAAAGAAATACAAAATGTACCGTTTGGAGAGAAAAAAAGCACTAGGCAATTTAATTAAAGCTAAGGCATGTGCTGAATGTGAGGCTGGAATTGACAGAGATTAGCACCATTAAGGGTCCACCCGGCTAAGCTTCCAACTTGTGAACGACCCTAAGGCATTGCTGCACCTAGAATAACCTTGTCACAGCACCTGTGCAGCAGCACCTGTGCAATTCTGGATGCCACCCTCCCACCATCCCAGTCCCTGACCCTAGGCTACAAACCTGGGCCTCTACCTCCACCTAGAACCCATGCTCGTTCATACCTCAATAACTTTCTCTAGAATGTTCTTCTCTCCTTCGGGACCCTTCCTTTCAGACCTACGGTATTCTACATATCTTCTTATTGCAGTAACTGACATTTGCTGATATCTAGCCAGGGCTCACCCCATGAACCATGATCCTCAGAGATAAGATGAGCTAGGAAAAGTAAGCTGAAGAGAGTTGACAGAAAGTAGCCTCCGGTGGGCTGGAAGAGGATTCTGGTACAAGAAGAAGGCTGGGGAGCAACCTCCTTTAGAGGGGAAGGCAAGACCTTCCACCTACTTTCTCACATACAAATAGAACGTTCCAGTCTTCTGAGTTCTTCACAGCTATTATCCGATCAACCTTTCCCACAGCCCTGAAGTTACTGAGATACAAGTGGCATTCTAAGGTCACATATAGACATCAGAAAGTCATCTTCCTTTAAAAATATATGAAAGCCAGAGTTCTTCGTTAACATTTTTAAACCCCAAGGAAACACTATGGAGGCCAAAGTGCTACAAGCTAGAAAAGCATTGTGTGTGGACCTCCCTGACATGGCCTGTCATGTGAGTGGCTGGTCTGAGAGACCACACTGGGCAGCTTGGGACAAGAGGGCTCAAGCTAAAATGGTGCCATGAACCTAGAAAATAGAACCCTTTTTAAGCCCTCTCAGTAGAGGATAATGTGTCAACTCCTTCCACCTCAGGCATTGGGACTGGAAATGAAGAAAATGAGCCACAGAAACCAAAAGGCAGGCGTGACTGGGCACAGGGAAGGCCTATTTGGTAAGACTTGGTCACCTGTGCCCAGCCACGTGCAGAGAAGCAGGGCTGACCTGAGAAAGGATTCTTCAGCCCACTTCTTAGCCAGAGCACTATCTCGCCGCAAGTCACACCAGTCTCCATCCACCACCTCTCTCACTTGTATTACTCTAAAGATGGTGACCCCACCCATCACTCAGTAACAACCCAGCCTCACGCAGAGTGCATCATCAATTCTGAACATCCCAAATCCTCTCATCTGCAGGAACTCTCAACCTCTGTACTTGAGAAAGGGAGAGTTCATTAATGATCATACTTTGAGATCCTAGTACTAGCTACCTGCTCTCATGTAAGAGGGCGCGAGAGAGCACTCAGCCCCTGGGGCTCTGGTGACACATGAGTCTTGATGAATTCTGCCTCCTTCATCTTCAGATGTGTGATTGATGCGGGTCACCTGACTTTCCCAGTCCTCCATTTTCTACTCTGGGACTACTTTGAAGATTAAATGAGATGGTACATGAGGTGCTTGGCACTCGGGCTACCAAACAGCAAATGTCCAATGAACAGCTATTTCTGCTAGTACTAATGATTCTGTGATGATCTCGCTGTGGCCCCACTTGCTGCTGACCTCGAGGTGGGGTACCCCAGGCACTGGTTCTCAGTTTACACCTCCTCTCACCATGAGGTTTCAAGGTTTCCCTATGAGGATTTGCCCCAACTGCAAACTACCAAGAACAAGAACTGCTTTGCATGGGAAGGGCAGTGAAGGCACAGGAAGAAACTGGAATCAATATGGTAGGCCACAGATTCAACTCTAACCCCCACATCACCCATCTGCCTCACTGACTAAGCTCGAAAGTTACAGCTGATGTAAGGACAGTCAAAGGATTCTACGTGTGCGTTGGGGGTGTGCAAACCAAATTACACTTGAGAAGTATTTCAAGCTTCAATCCTTAGTAGTTGTAATTCACGTCCAAATTACTGGAATTTTACCAACATGGCATCTCTAAGCATACACCAAGCTTAAACACTGGAAGGTTTCTTTCTAGCGTGTTTTAGTAACATGGGAGGTATAAATACACATTATTGCTCTTCTGTGGGGTGGAGGAGTTGCCTACAATGCTTTCTGTCCCACGTGGGTTCTGCGGTGGGCACTGAAGTGGGAGCTGTTGTTGAAGTCTTTGCCACATTCTGTGCACTTGTAGGGTTTCTCCCCAGTGTGAATCCTCTGGTGAATGATAAGACTGGAACTCTGGTTGAAGCACTTCCCACACTCTCTGCACTTGTATGGCTTCTCTCCCGTGTGAATTCTCTGGTGGGTGATGAGGTTGGACCGGTCTCGGAAGAACTTTCCACACTCGGGACACTTGTAGGGCTTCTCTCCTGTGTGGACCCTCTGGTGGGTGATGAGCTTGGACCGCTCGCTGAAGCACTTTCCACAGTCCGCACACTTATGTGGCTTCTCACCGGTGTGAGTTCGTTGGTGGTTAGCCAGGCTGGAGCTCTTACTGAAGCTTTTCCCACACACGGCACACTCGTATGGCTTCTCACCTGTGTGGATTCTTTGGTGACTGATGAGGGCGGAGCTCTTAGAGAAGCACCTTCCACATTCACAGCACGGATACAGCTTCTCCCCTGAGTTGGGATAACAGGCTCCAGGAGAGTCAGCACCCATGTTGATATTCTGAGGTTGTTTAGGTCTCTCCCATGTAGAATTTCTCCAGTAAGCATTAAATGATGGACTTTGGCCAAAGTTCTCCCCGGGCTCATTACGCTGCTCAGGAGTTCCCCCCAAGTGGATCCGCTGGTGTTTCAGGAGGTTTGATCGCTGGCTGAAGCTTTTCCAACACACCCCACATTTATAGGGCTTCTCCCCTGTGTGGGTTCTCTGGTGGCTGATAAGGTTAGAGGGGTCATTGAAGCCCTTCCCACACTCCAGGCATCTATATGGCTTCTCTCCAATATGGATTCTCTGCTGGGTACTGAGGTTGGCACTGTCACTAAAACTCTTCCCAGAGCCAAGACACTTGTAGGGCTTCTCACCTGCATGGGTCCGTTGGGGGGCAAAAAAATGCACTTTCCGACTGAAGCTTTTCACACGTGTGTCACATCTGTAGGGTTTCTCTGTGAGGTACAGGCCTTGGTGGTCAATGAGTTTTTCTAAGTCCTCCTCAGAGGAGCACTCTTCCCAGGGGACAGTGTTCCTCCACCCCCCTTCATTTCCGTTCTCATGGTCCTCCCCCCAGTCATGAGGCTGGCAAACAGCTTTGGTGGTATATCTCGATAAGACTCCAGGCAAACCCCCCAAAACATCTTGACCTGAAATCTGGTCTTCATCCTCATGCCTCAACTCAAAACCTGAAAGAACAAACAGGCATGGAAGGCCTTTGTTCATTCATTGTTAGCATTAACATTCCTATATCATGTATTTTGTCGATTTGGCTAACACAGGTTTGTGTATCATATCCCACAGCTTATAAATGTGACTAGCCTGAAAGCTATCAAGTTTTTGTGTAAACATGTGCTTCTAACCCTGAAACACTGACGAGCACAGTCTGGAATATAGTAACACCCCCACCCCTCACCCCAGACACCATGAAGCCTGGCTCTCCTCCCCAGCCATTTCTCTAAGTCTGTATTCAATAATAAACAGCTCTTCTCATGGTCCAACACATTAAATAGACCCCGTGTCAACAATCAGTTCCATAGTTACCCAGGTGTGTCCCAGCAAAAGCTAGACTGGCCACCCAGAGTGCAGGTGGTAGTAAACATGGCGGCACGTGACAGCGCCTAGGCAGTGCACAGGTTTTTCCTGTTTGATCTCATCCACTCTCGGCTCGGAGACAAAGATGATACCTGGTTCCTGAGGCTCTAGTAGACCCGAGCGTGGCAAGCACGGCTTGGCAGGCCGTGCCCCCTCCCATCCCTTCTGCCTTGGTAAACCGTTAGATTACACTCCTAAAGCCAGCCTCCAAGGTCTCGTCCGTTATTTGGCCACTTCCTCCTCCTGAGGCTGACCACTAAGGTCCAGTATGGGGCCAAAGTATTGAAGTCCGGCAATCAAAAGCTCCCTTTGGCTCATCTAATTAACATGCCCAATTAAAATTAAATCCTCATCCTTACACGGGGTTTCCCCTTGTAACTTTAGAAACCATTTGCCTATGGGCCACATCTGTCTCCTCTCTATCCAGAGGCAGTCCTTTGTTCCTCCTGGGAAACCACTCTCCCCAGTCCCCGCCCCATCCCACCCCTGCCCTGCCCCGCCCCTGCTCTGCCCCGCCCCTGCTCTGCCCCACCCCCGCTCTGCCCCGCCCCTGCTCTGCCCCGCCTAGTTTCTTTATCCTCTCATTCATCTTGTCTTCTATCATTGTTTCTTACTCCCCCTGCCCTTTGTCCCTCTGGGGCAAATAAATCTCCTTTGTGCTGAGAATTTGGTCTTGGTGTGTCCTGTACACATCCTGGTCCTTTCCGCTCCCATCTTTGTACAGGGCTGCAGATTCTGTCAATACCCAGTGACTCCAGGCTCACCTGCATCTGGAGTCTGGGGGTCTGGAGTCAGAAGTCTAATGGCATCCTCATCTTCCATCTCACCCCAGGCCTCTTGGTCATCAGCCTCAGTACCACTCTGCCCAGATCCAGGAAGACCTGTGGCTTCTCCTACTGTCTCCGTGGCTCTGATCACAGTTCGAGCCTGCATCAGTGAGTCCATCTCCTCATAGAACGGGCAGGTTCCTGGTGGACGGCTGCTCTTGGCTTTCCTGTAGCTTCGAAGAAGGTTCTTGAATCGGTAACGGCACTGTTCCAGCGTCCGCAGGAAACCCAGCGCATGCAGCCGCTCCGAGATGGCCTGGTATACCTGGCTGTTTTGGTGACAGGTGCGAAGCTTTTCAGCGAAGGGGGACTCACTGAGAATCGCTAGAAAGACCTTGGTCTCTTCAAAGCCCCAGTGCACGCCTGCTGTCAGAAGTGAAGAGTTCAGATGTGTGAGACTTAGGAGCTTTATCTAGGTTATTGGGACTGGGGTCACCTGCACGTCTACATATCTAGAACATAGATCTCAGAAACTGTCCAAGCTCTCAGAGACCTGCTAAGGAAGTCGGCCAAGGCATCCTCTCTCACCATTTCAAGAGACAGTCTTGCTGAAGGAGAGACAGATGGCCATGCTTTAACAACTGCATCAAGTGACCCGCCCCTTGACTTCAGCTGACAAGTGACTGTCATCCATGAGATTCTCCCTGCATTCACTCAAAATGGGGTCCTCCTTTCAACAACATATGGAATCTGAGAATCCCTAAGGATCAGAGACACAAGTGGACCTTGATAACCAGGCACACACTATAGCTGAGGGCACGCTTTCCTCCCTGGTCAAAGACAGAAAAGGGCCGCAGTGTAGTCTCCATTCAAGTAAGTGATGGAGCCGAAGGAGGCAGTGTGGGGGAGGGGCTACCTGAACACAAGGCTGGAGCCCAGGCCCTGCCCCTGCCTAGAGGGTTTCCAAAGTTTCAGAAGGCTGTCAGTGACTCCCTTTGCAAGATTAAGTGTCTGCCACACAGTGGCTCTCGAGGCTACACTGTCAGTTTCTTCTCTATACTCCAGTGTTTCACTCACTTTCTTACCCCCGACTTGCTACCTGTGAATTAACTGGCCATTCTCACACACATTAAGAAAAAACACACCTACGGAAATGACAAGATCACTCAGGTACCACCTGGGAGCGTCCTCAGTGACACCCTTTGGAAGCAACTGGAATCTCTCCAGGTCTAGCAAGGCTTCAGAGTTATTTGCTCCTATAACTAAGAGACATGGTGCAGAGAAGAGTGAGTCTAAGGAGGGCCCAGGGACCTAACACCTTACTCTAGGGTCAGTGATCCAACTCGTAGACTGAGCTCTAACCTTAGGCGGCAGCAGCCTGTCTGACATTCATTCAGCTAAAGGCCATGTTCTTACCAATACGGCTCTGGAGCAGAGCTGGGCCCCCTGCGACCCTGGGCCCCTGAAGAGACTCCTCAGCGGCCAGGCCAGAACCACTGCAGTCTTCCGTGGCCTCCTCAGGCTCCCAGCTCTCTTCATCCTGGTCATCTATTTCAGAGTCACTGTCACCCAGCCTGGAGAGTGTCACTGCCTCTCCTGGCCCACTTGTGGTTCTTCTGATGGCTGTCCGAGCCCTCACCAGGGCCTCCAACTCCTCATAGAAGGGGCAGGTCCCTGGTGGATGACTGTTCTTGGCTTTCCGGTAATTCCGTAGAAGGTTTTTGACCCTGTAACGACACTGCTCCAGAGTCCGCAAGAAGCCCCGTGCCCTTAGCCGCTCTGCGATAGCCCGGTATATCTGACGGTTCTGGTGACAAGTCCGGAGCTTTTCAGAGAAAGGAGACTCACTTAAGATTGCCAGGAAGGTCTTGGTTTCCTCATAGCCCCAGTGAACACCGGACACCTTCATGTCCTCTGCACCCCATTGGCATGGCTCTTCCCAAGCCCTTGAGTCTGCCTGGGCTGCTGCCTGCGCTGGCTTGTTTTGTTCACTGTCCAGGCTATCATCTGCAGCGCTCCCATTCCCAGAATTTATAAGGCTCAGACCCAAACTCTCTGGTCCTTGCTCATGCTGGGGGGTGAGACTTGAAGCTGGAACTCCTGCACAAAAGGAAGGGCAGAGTGACTGAGCAGAAATGACCCTGTTGGACTGTATTTCTCTAAGCTGCTCCTGAAACTCACACCCTTCTTCTCAAAGAGGCTGATGAGAAACTCCCATAATGCTCTCCCTAGAGGGCGGTGCTTAGAAGACACAGGGCCCTCACCGAAAATGAAAGGGACCTGCTGGCTCTTCTTCTGCCTTGCTGTTGTGATGAAATGCATCACAGAACAGGGTGGCTAGCATGACTCCACAGGACAAACACAGGACCTCACACAACCCCATCAGACTCAACTCACTGGTGGAGGGAAGGGGAGAGAGAAGGCGAGAGAGGGAGAGAGGGAGGGAGGGAATGAAGGTAGAGTCCTAGAGTATTGCTGAGCTAATAGGCCTGGAACCCCTCATCCTCTGGGTTCCTAACAATGTAGCTGGTCTGCAGGAAGACCTTCCCAGCAGCACCTGGTCCTAACAAAGCGGAAAGCCTTTCATTACAGTAAATGTTTGAGGTGATCTAGATAAAGAATTTGGATACCTTTTCAGGTACCCTGATTCAGCATTTCTTCATCGGTTCATTGAAGCAAGCACTACTGGGGTTCCACTGTCCAGTAAGCAGCCCTCAGACGCCTAGTCTAAGAGAGTTAAAGCTGTCGCAACCTTCCCTATTTCACCTCATTTGTGTGTGTGTCTCCCCCCTCCATCCCGGGAAGGGCCTTTTAGCACTGGCTTTCCGTATGGCCTTCAGAGAAAGGTGTGCTGCTCACAGGAGCTTTGAGCATTTGGAAGCCCTTGCTACTCACATCTCTCATGACCTCAGTTTGCAGGAGTCTGCCCCCAAGAGGAGTTCTCAGTGGGTACTGAACTTTTGAGACAGGGAGCCTGATCCAGTTCTGGACCAAGGTGACTGACCCAGGTCATGAACCCCAGGGCCAGCTCTAGGAAACAGCATGCAGCCCCCATCCCATCCTGCAGACTCTCTACATGGGTGGCTACAAGGAGCCAGTCTTCTTCCTGCCCTGAAAGTCCAGAGATGGCAGAGCTCTCGCTCTAAGGAAGTGGCAGCCCTTGTCTTGGAGCTGAGTGTACCAGAGATAGGCCGGCTGAGCCCTGGGGAAGAGCACACTCTCCTTACCCAGGCATGCACCGTTCCCACAGCCATCTCCTGCGGGATCCCGGCGGGGCTCCTCCTTGGCTTGTATACTGGGGCTCATGGTTTCCTGTGACACATACACAGAGGACCTTAAATATCAATGACACTTTATAAACAGCCTGGGAACCTGACCAGGCCTAAGAGAGATCACTACAGCCATGTGTGGGGCCAGCATTACAGTCAGGGAGTAGCAGCAGGCCCCGTGGGGCAAGGGCTAACATTCTATGCTCTAGACCCCTTTGCTGGGGAGGCCATCAGTTGGAAGTGGGGCACAGTAAGAGGATGACATGAAAAGAAAACAGTTTACCTGGAACTTAGCTGCCACCTCCCGATCTCCAATGCTCGCCATCTTTGGAACAGATGGGGGTTGGGGTGTGAGGACAACTGAAGAAGAAAACAATCCCGTGAGATAAAAGCTTCAGTTCTCTAAAAATCACTTCCTTCTGAGACACACTTGCCAGGTCACGGTGGGATCACACCAAGGGTGCCCCACACCCAGCACGCACCTGCCATGTCACTTCCCTTAGAGGATGGACTCCTAAGCTGTTCCCAGGGATGTGCCATGTGTGCAGTACCAGTCCATCCTGAAGCAGCACCCACCCCACTCCACCCCAGCCCCTTCTGTATAACTCCAGCTAGTGGGGCGGGCTACAAGCATCTCGTTTCTCAGAGCTTCTTAATTTTACTGCTCAATAACAAAATCCACCAGACACTGATCACACCATGTACCCTGAATTCTGTATGTCCTTTCTCCACACCTCCCAAGCCCGTCCCGCAGGAAGAAAGGCCTCATTCTCTCGTGTGTCCACATCCTTGCTACTCACCGCTCTCTTTCAGGGCCTCAGGTGGCATCCTGGAAAGGCCAGAACGTGTATTCTCCACCCGTTTCCGGGGCTGTCCCTCAGAGCAGCGGGCCACTGGCTGCAGCTGGAGTCTCTGGAACTCTTGAACTTCTTGGAAGGGCCTGGGGTTGTCAGCGCACAGCTCCAGTCCCTACACACAAGGTCAAAACTTCCAACCATCAGATTGGTACAGTCCCTTCAATGGGACAGGAATGTGATTTTGAGTATGAATGAGTTCCATGGGGTTAACAGATTCTTAAGATCCAAAGAGGGTTTTAACACAATAAGAAAGCTATCAGACTGATTTCAGAAAACATATTGGCATTTATACTACCATATAAGTTCTGTCTATATTATCATATGAGGTCTGTCTCATTGAATTCTGGGAAGCTATACAAGTATTTCAAGCAGGTGATCACTATTCAAAATATTCTTGATTCACAGAAGCAAATTACATAAAATTTGTGACATTAAAAATAATTTATAAGCCTATTTACAAGACTGTTTGCGTCTTAAGTAGTTACCATCAACGAGGAAACTGCACGAATAGAATCCAGGAAGATCCTCACTCTCTACCCAGCCCCTCCAGCTGTTACCATACGCCAGCAAAAACTTTAACCCTTGGAGACCGGAACTGCCAACACAGAAGAAAGGCAGATTCAACTGACAATGGAGATGCATGAGATAACCATGAGGACCATCTCGAGTTTCTTTTTTTTTTGGGGGGGGGGTTCGAGACAGGGTTTCTCTGTGTAGCCCTGGCTGTCCTGGAACTCACTCTGTAGACCAGGCTGGCCTCAAACTCAGAAATCCACCTGCCTCTGCCTCCCAAGTGCTGGGATTAAAGGTGTGCACCACCACTGCCCGGCTCCATCTCGAGTTTCTAATCCAGAAAGAAAGGAGCTTAGAAGTCGTTGCTCCACCTCAGCAAGAAGTAAGCTGAACAAACCCAAACTGAACAAAACTCAAAGCTCTTAGGTCCAGCAGAGAAGCAAGGCCACACTACCTATGCCTGCCCTCAAAGCTGGAGAAGTGAGAGCAGAGG
Source organism: Uromys caudimaculatus (assembly GCA_028551405.1). Taxonomy (NCBI): domain Eukaryota; kingdom Metazoa; phylum Chordata; class Mammalia; order Rodentia; family Muridae; genus Uromys; species Uromys caudimaculatus. The sequence goes on from CM052702.1 coordinate 116,805,758, forward strand.
CCTCTGAAGGGGCCAGTGCAGGCAGGAAAGCCCTACAGCTCTACCCTTCCTCACCGTGAGGAAAAGCACAGAAAAGTCTCCTCACGCTTCTGCAGGTCAGAGTGGGGTAGGGACAGAATCACTATGAAACACACCAGTGCACTCTGAACACTGCGTGCCAGAGCATAGCCTACTTTACATAAAGGAGCTGTCCACTCCTTCTCCCTACTGCTCTGCACAGGTGACGGGAAGCACCTGCCTGACGCCCTTTCTAGCAACCTGCCCCACCCAAAAGAGGAAGTCTGAGAAATACTGATGAAGTTCAGAGTCCAGAGCACAGACTGATCACAGAGCTGTAGACTGCCCACTAGATATACTCTGCCACTACATTATAAAAGACTTATTTACTTAGCTCCTTCTACCCAAGACATCACATGCCACCTTTTAACCAAAACTAGCAAGGCATACTGAAAGGTAAGCAACATTTTGAAGAGCAATAAGCATGAACCAGTGTCAGATGGCAGAAAGCTGGGATTATCAAACCACAAAACTTAAAAATAGTAACCCAAGTACCAGGGGTCTGACCACACTAACTAGCTGGTATGGTCGGGTGTCTCCTTCCCCCCCCCCCCCCCGCAATCCCAGCAGGTGGGAAGCTGAGGCAGGAGGATTGTAAGTTTGGGGCCAGGCTGGATTACACTATAAGACCCTATTTCAAAGATAAATAAATGTTGTAACTAAGAAATCCACTTTAAATACAGAGACGTCTTACAGATAAAAGGCAAAGAAAGGAGTAAGAGATACCAATTTAACCCTAAGCCAAAGAAACAGGCTGGATGGTGCCTCAGTGGTTAAAGTTCTTCACACACGAGCAGTTCAGGTCAACTTCAGATCCCCAGAGACCATGTAAATACAGGATAGTGCTGGTGGCCTGTCTGTAATGCCAACTTTAGAAGGCAGACTGGGGATCCCAAGAGCAAGCTGCCTAGTGAGGCTAGCCATATCCGTGATCTCTGGGTCTGACCGAGACTCTGCCTTAATGAATAAGGTAGAAGAGTGATTAAAGATGATTCCTGGCATCAACCTCAAGCATCGAAGCGCGCGCACACACACATAAGCACACCCTCGCATCCATGCAAATATGCATGCATATACATGCATGCATTCCACACACATGCACAGGAAGGAGGCTGGAGAGAGAGAAGCTGTATTCATTTCAGAACAGTAGACTTCAGAGCAAGAGAAGTTTCCAGGGCTGACGAGTGGCTTTACGATACGTTACAGGGGTCAATACACCACAAAGGCATAATAATCCCCATCCAGGGGAGGACTACACACCCCTTAATCCTCCGTACTTCTCATTCCACAGTGCAAAACTGACAGACGCAGCAGAGGGTGAGCACAGCTGGCGACGTCAGCAGTGCTCTTGGAACAGACAAAACCAAAGTTGGTTGAAGGGAAGAGAGCGATGAGGGGTGTAGACTCGTTAGTGGGGCAGAACAGGAGAGGGATCGTTGAATTCCACAAGGGAGAACGTCTAACGAAGGAGTACAGATCTGCCCTCGTGGGCTGTTCATGGCCACGGCAACCGCATGCCAGGCCGCAAAACACACTAAGCGAATGTGAAAGGACAGGAGAGTGACACGTGTGCATTCGGGTCACATGGAAGCAACTCGGAAACAGAAAATCCCAAGGTACTCGGGGTCAAACAATATACAAGTAAATATTTGAGTCAAGGAAGCAATTTCAAAGTACTTTAAATTACACAAAAATACAACTTTTAAAAAAAAAAAAAAAAAAGCCCTCAGGATGCAGGGAGAGTTGTAGAGCTTGGAGGTGAGTTACCAGCAATGCATCCAGAAGAACCCAGAACTGGAGAGACTGCTTGACAGCTGAGAGCATGCACTGCTCTTCCAGAAGACCAGGTTCAGCTCCCAGCATGGAGTTCATGAGTGCAGCCGCCTTACCGTGCCCATGCACTGCAGGCAGCTTCCCCCTGTATCTCTTACAAATTTTGTGTTTCCTGCTTTATGCTGCTCCTTGAACCTTGGGGGAGGGTGTATGGTAGAGAGGCCCCAGTTAGAGCTGACTGACCACTCCAGTCTTTCACTCTGCACGGTAACAAGCTGTGAATCTCTGCATAATCCGCATCTACTGCAAAAGTAGTTTCACTCATGACAGAAGGTGCAACGATCCATGGAAATAAAGGTAAGAATTTAGGGAGCAGTTTGATACTATGTCTGTTTAGCAGAATGCTAGTATTTGGTTCTCCACTAAGGCCTGTGACCTCGTCAGTGGGTTTTTAGTCTAGTTAACAGTACCCAGCAGGAGCTCCATCTTGTGGAGCAGGCCTGAAATCCAATCAGGCCATCTTAGCCCCATAGCATTACCACCAACAGCGCACCAGCCGGGAAGTCTTGCCAGGCCACTTGTCAAACTTTCTGCCACTAGGAAAGCTAGCCAGTGGGGATGAAGCTTCCAGGCTGGTACCAGCTTGATTTCTCTTTGGGCTACAATTCAAGTATGTAGTGTCTTCATCAATAGGGTCTTACCATTAAGTGGAAGGGTCTAGCCCACTCTGGGCAGTGCCATTACTAGGTAGGTTGGCCTGGGTTGTATAAAAAGCTAGCTGAGCAAGCCAGAGAAGGCAAAAAAAGCAGGGAAGCAGCATTCTTCCATGGTGTTTTGCTTCAGCCCCTGCCTGAGTTCCTGCCCTGACTTCCCTTCATGATGGATTATGAGCTGAACTATGGGCTTGAACCTCCAAGTTGCTTTTGGTCATGGCATTTTGTCATAAATCAGAAAGTAACTAATACCCCATGGCCCCTTACTACTTTCCTGATTTCTGTGGGGACTCCAATTTAAATATGCATCTAAGTCAGACAATGGTAGTAAACGCCTTTAATCCCAGCATTTGGGAGGCAGAGGCAGGTGGATTTCTGAGTTCCAGGGCAGTGTAGTCTACAGAGTACATTCTAGGACAGCCAAGGCTACACAGAGAGACCCTGTCTGGGACCCCGGAACCTGCCAAAAAATAAAATAAAATGAACACACATCTAAATTGTCAAGGCTAACATCCACACATAGAGGAAACATGCAACATTTGTCTTTCTGGGTCTGGGCTACATCACTCAAAGTGGTTAATTACAGCCCCAACCATTATCTGTGAATTTCATAATTCATTTTCCTATCAGTTAAATAACATTCCACTATATCCACATTTTCATTATCCATTGTCGTCAGCAGAAGGACATCTGGGCTGTTTCCATTATCTGGTCATTGTGCATAAAGCAGAATGAACGTGGATGAGAAAGTCTCTCTGTAGCAGGACAGAGTCCCTCAGGAACATGCTGAGGAGTGGCATGGCTGGATCACATGACAGATCTATTGCTAGCTTTGTGGGAAACCTCCACGCTGATTCCCACAGTGGCTCTACCAGATGCACTCCCACTGAGAGTCAGTCAGTGTTCCCTCCCCCAGTATCCACACCACTACAGGCTCTCTGCTGCTGCTGCTGCTGCTGCTGCTGCTGCTGCTGCTGCTGCTGCTGCTGCTGCTGGTTATTTTATTCTTAACTATCCTGACTGGGGTAAGATAAAATCTCAAAACAGTTTGTACTGGTTAGTTTTGTGTGTCAACTTGACCCAAGCTGGAGTTATCACAGAGAAAGGAGTTTCAGTTGAGAAAATGCCTCCATGAGATCCAGCGGTAAGGCATTTTCTCAATTAGTGATCAAGGGGGGAGGGCCCCTTGTGGGTGGTACCCTGGGCTGATAGTCTTGGGTTCTATAAGAGAGCAGGCTGAGCAAGCCAGGAGAAGCAAGCAAGCCAGTAAGTTACATCCCTCCATGGCCTCTGCATCAGCTCCTGCTTCCTGACCTGCTTGAGTTCCAGTCCTGACAGCAATGTGG
>CM052702.1:116810146-116848519 GCA_028551405.1 Uromys caudimaculatus
GAGGAAAGAGCAAGATTAGAAGACGAGAGCAGAAAGAACTTTTTAGAGTCCCAAGTTTCTTCTCTGACACTTAAGACTTCTTGAAAGACATAACACGGGGGTTGGGGTACACTAAGAGGCATCGTTCAAGCTGTGCTCCCGGAAGTCTCTGCCGTCTGTAAAGGAGCCCAGGGGCAGAGCCACCGACCTTGGCCCTCCCTCACCCCACTCTCTCATCTGTACAGAGCTTTACAGTTTAAACAGACAGAGAACCTTGTCATTTACAGCATATGTGGTCTCAAACACGGAATCCTCACAACCAAATGTGGTCAAGTGCGAGGCCATGGGGATTCCTGACTGTAACAAGTGCAGAGGTGCAAGGGTTTGAGGTGAAGGTTCCCAAAGGCTGCCTCAGCCTGAAGCCAGCTACAGGGGCTGACTCTTCAAGGCGGCTGCAAGCAGAATCCAAATTCTGTGCCATAGAAAAATGACATATTACGTCATAGGCTCTCAGAGTTGCTTGTAAATTGTTGAAACTGCGGCTGTGGAATCCGTAATGCCCCTCCCCTTTTCGGCTCTACCACTCACAGATTAGGACAACTTACTTACCTTGCTGTTAGCTCCTTTGAAAAACAGCACCCAGTGGCTGACTGGATGGTGTACACATATGAAAGGCTCAGACCATTGCCTGAAGCACAGTAGGTGCTCAAGGGATGTCAGTGAATGCTCACCTGGGCCTCACCCTCGGAGGCATTTTAAACTGCACGTTTGCAGACGAGGCATCAGTTCTGCAGTGGAAAAGGCCATGCATGACCTTGAAACCCAAAGATCAGGGGGTTTAAGGCTCTGGTTCTCTCCGAGCGACCTCCATGACCTATCTGATTCTTAGAACCTTACTCTACAAATTGGAGACAGTAAAACTATTTCTGTCGATTGCTGCTATAAGCATCCAGAGAGATCTAGGTACGTGTGCTGACTGTGTTAAACACCAGCTTAACACAGATGAGGCACACTGAACGGTCCTGGGAGGCAGTCTCACTGGTGGTGAGGCGCACACCCTCTAGTCAGGCCTTGCCAAGTGCGAATCCTGCCTCTACAATCCAGCAGCTGGTGATTTTGAACAAATTATCTATCCTTTCTTCGCCTCCATTTCCTCACTAGTAAATTAGGCTAACAGTACCGACCCACCTTATTCATCTGCGGCAGAATTAAATGAGTTAATACAAGTCAAGCAGTTGGAATACTACCTGCTACACAGCAGGGCTCAGAAAACTGTAGTTACTCAATGATCGCTATTACTGCGATTTGGGGGCAATTATTAACCAATCTCAGGCCCGCTTCCTTGCTTAACCAGCTTCCAGGAGAACAGACTATTAGCCTCACCTGCTGTCCGGCAGCCCAGGCCTCTCGGTGCCAGTCCTCCACCAGGGCTACCGCCTCCTCCCCGCTCTCAGGGTGCCGTGCCTGCACCCAGGTCTGCACCTCCCTGGGTAAGATGGACAAGAACTGCTCCAGCACCAACAGTTCCAGGATCTGTTCTTTGAGGCGAAGCTCAGGTCTCAGCCAACGACAGCAGAGAGCCCAGAGCTGGCTGAAGGCCTCATGGGGTCCAGCTGCATCCCGGTACTGGAACTGCCTGAAACACCGGCGGGAAACCTCAGGGCCAGGGACAGGGCCATGGCTCTCCTTCTTGGGTCTAGAGTCTGATCCCCACGAGTCCTCCTCCAGTTTCACAATCAGGAGGTCTTCGGGCTCTGGTGGAGGCGAGGCCACAGCCATCATCTGGCCTGGATGCTTCACTTCAGCAGGCTGTCCTTACCCGGTGGTTCCAGCATTGGCAATGTGTCCTTCGAGGACTGCTGGGGAGGGACTGCACCCCAAGACTGTGAAGGCAGAAAGACAAAGGACACGGTGAGGGAGAGGACCCAGAGCACTGCTTCCTCTGCTTCTCTCATACCTTCCATGACCTGTGACGGCACAGGAAGTCTCAGAGACACTGCTTTGCAAAGCGCAGGGAGTGAGACCACAATTAAGCACCAAAAGCCAGCACCCAGTTCACTTTACAAGAAGACAGCACCATGTTATATCTTTTGGACACACCTAAATGTTTGATCCAAGAACTCTGGACCTCTGGGCTTTGACAATAGTGTGGCCTTCCTCCCTTCTACACCAAGTTTCAAAGCTAACCTTCCCCAAAGCCAGACCCCAAGAGGTCACCTCTTCCATGAGACCTGCCTTGAGACTTGAGCCTTGGTCTTCGTCTATGGATGGTCATCTGGCAAAATCCCCTCACTCTCCAGGCTTCCCACATGCCTGACATTATTCACCATCTCTACATTGAAGTTTCTCTAAACTCCAGCCAAAGCTGTCTGCACGCCTCATGGCTCCAACATTTCCACTTGACTCTCCTCTAGATGCCTCATATTTAATGGGTCAAAACCAAATGTACCATCCCCAGCAAGCAGGGGCCGAGGCAGGAAGAGTCTACATTTAGGACCAGCTTGAGCTACCACAGCCAAAAAACAAAACTCCGACTCAAAAAACACAAATAAATAAATAAAGCAAATAAATAATAAAATCCTGAGTTGTCATCTTTTATGGCAAGCTCCATGGAGCCTCCACCAGCCCTTCCTCACCTACTTAGGTCTCTTCTGAAACGGCATGTTTCCCAAGGCCTTCCTGTTCCCTGATACAGGACTCGTCCCTGGTCACCAGCTTCCACGGCACTGTATGCTCTCCCTTGCAACCGTGATCACCCTGTTGTAATTACCACAGTGCCCAGAGCACAGCTGCTGGAGGCTCTAGCTCAGTGCTCGGCACATGGAGGAAACACAGCAGACAGTGAGGTTGTGAGCGATGAGGATGGGACCACACTAGACAAAGGACAACTGGCTGCCTGCCCACGTCACAAGGGTTCCTCTCCTTTCCATGACACTATCTTCTATCACACTCTGCAGAGACATGTGCACATTAGCACGCAAGGAGGGCACAGCCTCCATGACGACACCCACACTGGATTCTCTTAGAAAACAAGCTCTCATAGTCACAAGTCTGATAGCATAAGACACACCCAACAGAAGGAGGCCATTGGCTGCATCGAAGTAGGAATGACACAGCAGAACCAGAGGCAAAGGATGTCGGCATCTGGTATTCTGGGCCATCTGACTGAGATGTGTGGGGACAAAGCAAGGGTGACAAAAAAATTGAAACTGCCAGAAAGACTCCCACGTACTGAGGAAGATGCTTAGAGAACACATGCCCACTGGGCTACTTCTGGCTATCCCTCTGCTACCAAATCACGTCACTTCCTCCAGGAAGAGTTCCTTGGTGTGCTCTGTCACGCCTCACCACCATCCCTGCTCCTGTTCCCCAAGCAGCTGACACACGGCTCTGAGATAAATGCTCACCCATGCTTTGCAGTCACCTATCCCTACAGTGGACAATGCCACTTCACTGCATACCAGGCCAGTATAGTACCCAGCCTATATACAATAAACAGCAGGGCCATTAAAGAGTTTGCTGCCTTATATTAAATATATTAATCTATTATATCAAAAGTCTAGAATATTCATTAAAGAATAAACATTTCATAACTTTTAAACACGCACACACACATTTTCCTGACACACTAATCTGAACACATTATCCGTCTCTGTCACACACAAGGACTAACCTGCAGGCATTCAGAGAATACCCATCATGTGTCCTGCATCGTACTGGGAGCTACAGATCCAACAATGGCTGGGACACAGAGTCCCTTCAGCCTTCACAAAGTTACAGTCTAGGGACAGATGGAAAGTTGGCAAGCAAAGGCTACTACGTTCCTCCATAAGGGGGACACCCGTCAGGCAATGAGCAGCCACCAGTCATCAAGCCAGAGCCAAGGACATCGGGGGAGAGATCCTAAAACCCTCAAAGGTTCATTTCAAACAGATGGCAGAAACCCGTCGGAATCATGTATCAATCTTTCTATACGGACTATAGACTACTTGGGGGAAGTGAGGTCAACAGAATCAGCCAGGAGCTGGGCAAGGGCATTCTCTAGCCCTGAGGCCACCAGAGATACATCCAGGCCTCCAAGAGGTGCCTTTTATTGGCACTAAGTACAGTGCTAAGCATTCTCCATCTATATTTGTGCTGAATCCTCCAGACAAGGAAGTGGAGGGTCGTTCGTGCTAAGCTGAACGTCACAGGCCTGTAACACCCATGACCCAGGAAGACCAGAGAGAGAGAATGCACTCTATAAGTCTCGGAGTCGATTCCACCCACATCCGGTCCACGGTGAGCATGTGGTGCTGATCCCCATGTCTCTGGTACTCCCCGCCTGCCTTTAGCTTTTGAGCCTTTTTTGTCTCTGAACAGAAACAGGCTACTTTCCTACTGCATTATCAGATAGAAGTAAATTCTTCTGCCTCATGGTCACACTAGAAAACCTGGCTGTGTTAGTGAGCTTATGCAAAGGCAGAGTGCTCCCCGAGTCCTTAAGGGCTCCCAAGCTGTGATGTATAGAAACAGCTTCTCAAAGACAGAAGGTGGGGAGAGGGGAAAAAGAAAGGGGTGGGGGGATAGAGAAAGTCCTAAACCCACCAACTGTCTAATTAGGACCTAGGCCCAGGTCAATCTCCAACCATTTTCTATAATCCCACCACATCCTCCTACCTGCTAGAACTATGCTATGGGAGACAAAGAACACCCAGGGAAGAGTGAGACTCTACAACTCCTTCTGCCTCTCAGCTGCTGCGCCTCTGTGCAGGTCAGACAGCCTCCTGTCCTACCCAGCTCCTATCCCAGGCTAACCTGTGAAACAAGAGCAGAATAAGCAGGCAGTGAGCCTGAAACGGAAAAAGCAAATATGGGTGATGGGCAGGGACTGTGACCCACCGTGAAGCCCTGAGGGGACAGGGGCCCAGGATGTCTCCAGTTCTTCTGCCTTTTCCAAGAGAAACTAGATCTCTAGAGTTCAGACGCTAACAGCAGCCAGAATTGCTTCAGACACGTGAGGATTAAATAAAGCATGCCAGCAGACTTCACCCCACGTGAGCTCCCACTATGTCTCTCCTCTTATGGTGCTGACCCCTACATCTCCGCTACTCCCCGCCTGCTTTTAGTTTTGTGGGCCTTCCTTGTCACCAGGAAGCAGGGTGTCTTTCCTACAGCATTATCCCAGACAGAAGGCTTATCTTCCAGTTCCCAGAAAGACTTAGGAGGGGTATAGAGTAGAGGGTGCTCGATCAAAATCAGGGCCACCAGAATTCATTGTATGAAGTTCTCATATTTAATTTTAAAAAATTCTAATTGGTTCCACTTAACCATGGGGAAGCTAAGCAGGGCCTTGACAACTGGGGCACTAGATGTAAATGTGGAGCTAAGTTCCCCCCTCCACCCACTCTGTAACCACAGGAGTGGGAGAGAAGATGCTCCCCAGGCCCAGAGAAAGGATATCCCAATGGTTGTCAGTCCTACTAGGCTAACTGTACAATCTATGGCTGTAAGAGGTGCGACTCCCATCTAAGGACTTGAACTGGGGACGGCAGATAGGCCTCACTTAGCAGACCATCCTCCATCATGGGGGTAACCACCTAGAGCAGTCTGCTAAGAAGAGTTCCGTATGAATATATGTTGTGATCAATTAGCAATGGCTGCAAGGCCCCAGGAAAAGGAACCCGATGTATACATCCCTATGTGTTGTTGGCCAACACTGTCCTTAAGCCCCCAACAGCCTCAGCTCCCAGCAGACATAAATGTCAGGAAGAAGACTGAAGCTCATAGCCCTGGAGCTTTAGCCCGCATTCAACACGAATTTACTCATTTGCTTGATCTACATTAGATGTTTACTGTTCTGGGCTGGACAAAGGAAAATGGAGATGATCCAGACACTCCCTGTCCTGATGATGCTATCTAGTGGAAGAGACAAAAAAGAAAGAAAGTCACAGATAATTATATTAATCCAATGTCATAAATATTGTATGATACGGGAGCTGAGAAGTTGGAGGTGACAATTTGCTTAAGGGAACTGTTGAATTGGTTCCTGAGTGGTTCTCTGCAGAAAGAATGGGGGATGGGTACAGCAGAGAGACAGGCTGTGTAATAGTGGAAGAACCAAAATGGCCCGCCCAGAGTATGGGGAACACTTTGGTAGCCTCAGAGTGTGAAGTATGGGAAAAGTGGGCTGCAAAGGGGATTATGAAGAATCTGCTAGCTCAGATTTCATTTAACACGTGCTGCATGCCAGGGATGGATTCCAAGCTGGAGAACGAATGGAAGGTACAATCAGAGTTGAAGGTTTCAACAGATCACATTGGCTGCAATGTTTGTCGGAGCTGGAGAAATGAAAATGTGGACACTTCTGCAGAGGCACTCGGAAGACAGAGGCAATTTTAAGAGACACTAAAGAAATGGCAAGCCACGAGCCGTGTGAGTGCGGAAGAATGCAGGCACAAGCGGAATCAGCAGGTAAAACAAGTAGGTCGGTGGGCAGGTCAGTGGAGAGTGGGTGGGTCAGTAGAGGGTGGGTGGGTCAGTAGATAAAGATGCCTTTCACTTCCATCAGTTATGAGGAAAGAAGTTCGGGTTTGGGGTGGTACACAATAGCCAGTCTCGTCACAGATGACATGAACTCGAGTATAGAGAATGAAGCACAATTTTAAGGTCAGACTTCCAGCTCTGGGCCTCTTCACTTCTTTGCCAGGGCCCTTGAATCCTCTCTCCCCTTGACTGTGCTTTTCTAGAACCTAAGGTGACTTCCCCCACACAGCCATAACGCATCCTACCACCTCACCCACAGACCTCTGTAAGACCCGCCTCACAACCCGCCTCTCCAACTCACTCTTCATCCCGACCCCTCGGTGACTCTGCCCATCTCCAGACGCTGCATCCTCTGCCCGCCCCCACCCCCGCCCCGACACACACACACACACACACACACACACACACACACACACGCCACGCTGCTTTCCCCTCTCACCTTCCCAGCTCCCCTACCCCCCGGGTACCACCAACTCCAAAGCCTCCAGCCCAGCGCCTGAGTCTCAGCTGCACCCCATCCGCCACCCAGACTCACCCACAGAGACACCCACTTCACAACAGGGCGGAAGTGCTCACGGGCTCTTGCAGGGGATGCTGGGACGCAGAGTCCTGGCGCCGCCAGCCCGGGAGCCCGATCCCTGAGACTACAACTCCCAAAAGGCATCACGCGAGCACGGTGGGCAACTCCCCTATCGGCCGCCTCTTAGATGACGTCAGCCAATGAGTGCCTCATAGTCTCAGGAGCTCTGGTACCGGAACAAATTTTACAAGGTCAACGCCTTAGAGCTGTAGCTGAGTACTATTCTGACTCTTTCCATTGGTTCTGCGGTGACGGTGCCGTCTAGTGGGTGGAGCCTAGATTAGAAAGGAGTAGGGTCGGGGTCTACCAAAGAAGCGAAGAAGCGAAGAAGCGTGGAGACCTGTGTTGAGCTAGAAAGAGTAAAGTAATTAAAAAAGGAAAGAGGGTGACTACAGTGACCATCTGTTGGGCAGGAGAGAGTTTGTTAGTTGTAACTACAAGTTCCAATTCACAACTTAGTGGAGTGGTTTGGAAGAGTTCTATTCCTCACCTCTTCCCCTGTAAAATAAGAATAGTAATACCATCTATGTGACAGGTTTATGTCAGTGAGACAATAAACCTAGAACTGTTAACTCAGATCCAGGATCCAACAATGGATAGCAGTTACTAGCCATTTTTATGTAAATACATCTGTACAGAGATTGAATCGTTGTGGGTGTTGGAAACACTTTAATCCCTGTTGCTGAATAACTTAATATAATACTTGGTTGCTTTGCTCCACTGTCCTGGCTAGTTTTATGCGAACTTGACACAAGCATGAGTCGTCAGAGAAAAGAGAGCTTCAGTTAAGTTGCCTTCATAAAAGGGGCTATGGGCAAACTTGTGGGACTTTTTCTTAATGATTGATAGTGAAGGGCTCAGGCAATTGTTGGTGGGGCCACCCCGGGGCTGGTGGTCCTGGATTCTATAAGAAAGCAGGCTGAGCAAGCCAGTAAACAGTGTCCCTCCATGGCCCCTGCATCAGCTCCTGCCGCCATGTTTGAATTCCTGTCCTGGCTTTCTTCAGTGGCGGACTACAATGTGAAAGTGTAGCCAAGTAAACCCTTTTCTTCCCCAAGTTGCTTTGGTCACTGCATTTTGTCATAGCAATAGTAACCCTAAGATAACCACTGTAAATAACCTTGAGGTGTGAGCAATCTAATAGGAAGCTGGGAATGTGGATTTTGTAGTCTGTCAGCCATAGATCCAAACCCCAACTCTGATACATCCTATCGGTATGTCCTTGAACAAAAAAACTGAATCACAATTGTCTTTATTTTTTTCAGCTGTACATTTTAGGTGACAGAACAAAACCTACATCTCAGTGTTCTTTGGAGATTAAAGATAATAAGTAGGAAAAGCACGGAGTCAAGGCACTTACCTTTCAACTCGGGGTGCATGCCTTGACACTCCCAGCTACAAAACCTCCAGCCAAGTGCAGAAGCCTCTTTTGTACACATATGTTTGCGTGGATAGATGCACTCTGCATGCCAGAGCATATGCTTGTGGGGGCCTGAGGTCAGTATGAATGCCCCTCATGGAGCATTCTCCACCGTGTATTAGAGTGAGAATCTCTCACTGAACTGAAGGATCCAGCTAGGTTAAATGCTAACCCATGAGCTCCAGGAATCTGCCTGTCTCCGCCTCCCTATCCCACTCGCAGTACAGGCGTTGCCTGTGTCACTGGCACTCCTGGCTTTTATATGGATGCTGAGGACCTGAGTGAGACCCTATTGATCATGTGGCATGAACCTTACTAACTGGGCTATCTCCCTGTGGTGGTTTGAAAATGCTTGGCCCAGGGAATGGCACTATTAAGATGGGTGGTCTTGTTGGAGTGGGTGTGGCCTTGTTGGAGTGGGTGTGGCCTTGTTGGAGTGGGTGTGGCCTTGTTGGAGTGGGTGTGGCCTTGTTGGAGGAAGTGTGTTGTGTCACTGTGGGGGTGGGCTTGGAGACCCTCCTCCTAGCTGCCTGGAAGACAGACTTCTGTTTGTCTTCAGAACAAGATACAGAACTCTCAGCTCCTCCAGCGCCATGCCTGCCTGAACACTGCCATGCTTCCCACCATGATGATAGTGGACTGAACCTCTGAACCTGTAAGCCAGCCCTAATTAAATGTTGTCCTTTATAAGAGTTGCCTTGGTCATGGTGTCTCTTCATAACAATAAAACCCTAAGACACTCCCCTAAACTGCTAAGGCTTCAGTTTCCTTGTCTGAAGAATGGAGGTAACAATAGTGAAATCTTCCTTTTGGGTGGTGTTGGCAGAAAATATGCAAAGTATATGAATTGCTTGTCTCCCTCCTGGCACTCACAAAGTTGAGTGACTAGTGGCTATTATTTCTATTGAGAGCTATGGAACCTGAACAAATTTGAACAAATAGCTAGCATTGGGAAAGGGCTCACTATATCAGCTAGTGTTGCATTTAGGGGAATTCTACATCTTTGTTTTAGTAACTCACTTCAAATTCCTTAGCTAGAAATTATATTCTGACTTGTTTTGTTTTGTTTTTTTGAGATAGGGTTTCTCTGTGTAGCCTTGGCTGTCCTGGAACTCACTCTGAAGACCAGGCTAGCCTCAAACTCAGAAGTCTGCCTGCCTCTGCCTCCTGAGTGCACCACAGCCACCCGACTTCTGACTCATTTCTTAATATATCACGTGATTTACTTAGCATATTTAGTGTGCTGGTATCAATACATTAGCACACCTTGTCCAATTGTCCCCGAAGCTCTTTGACGTCGGTACTGTTACCTTATTTTATAAAAGGGATGGCAGCTTAGAGATATAAATTAGCCTGATCAAAATCAGATACACAGTAAATACCTAGGCTGGAATTTAAAACCGTAAAACCCCGTAAGTTTTCTTGTCACTGCCTGGCTTTTCATGAAGAAGAGACCAGAGGTGGAAGAAGCCAAGGACTCGGGTAAACATTGACACAGTAAGGAGGGCTGAGTGGGCTGAGTTGTTTGGGTCTGAAGGTGGAAAGACAGCTTTGCAGGATCTGGTGAGACCTTCACATCAGCCGGGTCTGTCCTAAAGAGCAGAAACAGAAGCAGTGCACAGAAAGAAAAATACACTACTAGGCCACAAGAGGGCGCTCCTCACCCTAAATCCAGCCTGGATTTGTAAGGTGTCTCTTTGCCTTTGTCTAATTAAAACCTGGCCTTTTATTACAGAAGCAGAAATTAAAAAAACAAAACAAAACAAAACAAAACAAAAAACAAAAACAAAAAAACAAAAAAACAAAAAACCCTAAGAGGCCAAATCCCAGCCAGCACCAGCCTTGGGTTCTGTCTGGTTTGGTGGCACTCTGTGCATTTGCCAGTGTGAATCTTTTCAGCGGCAGGACTAGACTCTGAGGATGAAGACATCAATCTTCAGCTTTGCTTCAGGATCCGATCTCCAAACTCACGGGATCAAGTACTCCTGGCTGTAAAACACACTTCCGGATCATGTGTTTCCAACATATGTGTATTTGCTTAGAACTGATACACATGTAGTAATATAAAACATTGTTTTAATTTTTGTATTTTTAAAAGATTCTTATTTTGTAATTATGTGTACGTGTTAGGGTTGGTCTGTGCACATGAGTGCCAGTATACTCTGAGGCCAGAAGAGGGTGTCAGATCCCCTGGAGCTGGAGTTAGAGGTGGTTGTGAGCACCTGCCCCAAAGTGAGTGCTAGATTGCAAATTCAGATCCTCGTCAAGAACAATATGGATTATTAACATTGAGTATGGATTATGAATTCAGTTCTGTAATAATAAACTCATGTGTAATAATCTGGGTGGTTTTCTTATTCTTTCAATCATATTAACACATTTAATTCTCACAAAATACTGGGGGGGGTGATGCTATTCCATTTTACAGAACAGGAAACTGAGGTACAAACCAACATGCCAAAGCCACATAGTTAAAAAGTGGGCAATCTAGCTTCAGAAAAAGGTAATATTTTGAAGAGAAAAGAAAAATATAGCTGGGCCAGACAATACACACACCCATAATCCCGACACGAAAGGTGGAGGCAAGAAGATTGGGAGTTCAGAGTCATCCTCAGTCACTTAGAGAGTTCCAGAGCTAGGCTAGGCTGGGGTTGGGGGTGAGGGAAAGAGAAGAATATTAATATAGGACTTTCTTCCAAAACCCTGCCCAGGCTGGGAGCTCAGCACAGGCCTCTGGAGAAAGTGATGTCTGAGCTGAACCTTAAAGGATGTTTAGCAGGTGCTCAGGGGAAAGGTGTCAGTAAGGAAGCAGTACATGCAAAGGCCCAGAGGCAAGAGTTCACAGTGCTCTGGGAGTTACATGTGGTTGGTTCCACACAGCTCGAGCAGCCAGGGTGACGGTGTTTGAGGCTCAGGAGAATGATCTACATGAGCATAGCTTCGTGTTTTCACTGAAGGAGAAATGATCTGTCTGCTCCTGAGTAGCATCCCAGTTTTTTGGACCTCAGCTGTCAGCTCTGATCCCGTTAGCTAGCTTTAACTGTCAACCAACACAGCCTAAAGTCACCTGAGAGGAAAATCTCAACCGAGCAATTGCCTAGAACAGATTGGCCTGGGGGTATGTCTGGGGGGAACTTGTCTTGGTTGTCAATTGGAGAAACAAGTCTACTGTTGGCGGCACCAATCCTAGGCAGTGGTCTTGAACCCGATAAGAAAGCAGGCCGAGTGAGCATAAGCCAGCTAGCAAGTGGCACCTCCATGGTTCTTGCTGTACTTCTTAGCTGTGAAGTGAGTTCCTTGGTTGAACCACAAGGCTGTATGAAATAACAAGCAAGCCTGCCTTGAATTCCTGCCTTGACTTCCCACATCGACAGAGTATGACCTGAAATTATTTGGGGGGGGGGGGAGGATCACAAACAAATAAAAACCCTTTCTTCCTTTAAACTGATGTTGGTCCAGGTGCTTTATCGCATCTACAGAAGTGAAACTAAAACTTCACCTATGACCCTCGATGCGAAAGGGCCCACTGGTGTATGAAGAGCAAGTTGAACTTGGCCTGGTTCCAAGTTCCATAGCTTAGGAAAGCCTGCCCTTCTTCCCAAGGTGCCGCTTGAATTTCTACCTTCCTTTCTCGCTTTGCCCTCTGCCTCTTGCATTGCCACAAAATAAAAAGTTCAACCAAGCCAAGCATTTCATGGATTTAGCAAGTTTATTGAGAATTTGAAGATCTTGGGAATGCCACATGCCCTGTGGGCACCTTCCATCTCTCAGCTTTTCTCATTCAACCTCCAGGCCCCCCAAAACCTGTGTTCCCAGCATGTAGATTCCTGTACCTGCAAAAGACTGACTTCAGCCTCTCAGACCCACTATGTCCCCCTGCACCCAGAAACACTGACTCCTCGACAGGCTGGCTTGCTTCCCCTACCCCCACCCTAAAATTCACATGTGCTACCCCACACCAATGCTGGCTACAGCTACCCTAGCCTGCTCCTCAGCCAAGTCCAGAACCCACTCTTTCTTTCCTCTTCCTCAGGCCACAGGCAGTAGTCTCCTCGTCGAAGCAACCGAGCCAGTCTGTGATAACCGGGAAGCTGGTGTCGGGAAATGGGCTCCAGGAAGACCAAAAGCAGCACTGGAGGGGACGGAGCAGCCAGGAGGAGAGAGGTGGCCAAGCGGAGCTCCAGGCAGCATCGGGGGTTACACAGGGCCTGGCCACTGAGCACACAGAGTGTGACGCGACTGCTCACCATGCTGTCCACCACGTTATCAACTACATCCTTACCAGGCTCAAAGTCACGTTCGGGGAGACAGAGGCGTAGGCCCAGGCCGGCTGGAAGGAAGCCCTCCAGAGCAGGCAGAAGTTCCTGTATCACCCAGCCCTGGTCTTGCCTGCAGTGGGACACGAATACATCAAAAAGGAATCTCTTTCCCTTATTTCCCTGACCCCGCAGACCCTGGAGCCAAACTCTGAACAAGGCCTGAAGGTAGGGGATCCAAGTGTTCCTGGCTTCTTGGAGGAGAGGCAAGACAATTAGCAGTAATACCAAGGCAGAACTAGCCAAAAAGAGCTTCAGTTCCAAAGTCTGGGGGCAGCGGTCCCAGAGAAAGGAGGTAAGGGAATCCCTGGCAGGGACCCTGACTTCTCCTAGACATAAGTGATTGTCTGTTATGTGAATGTACGTCTTAGTGGACTGCTTAACCCACGGCTCCATCCATGCATTGGCACACTGGCAGGCCAATTTTGACTGCAGAATGTATATATAGTGGGGCATCTGAGGGCTGTACTCCCTCAGACTGTCCTGCAGCACCAAGCCTTCCTCAGTGTCTAGCACTAAGACCTCGAGACTGTGCAGGTGCTGGAAAGCATCGGCCGACAGTGACTTGAGCCCTGTGCGGTATAACAGCAATGCCTGGAGCTGTGGAAGGTCACCCACCAGTTCCTCCAGCTGGACCGAACGGGGCTGGGTTATGGATTGAAGTGACTCCAGCTTCAGCTCCTGTAGGTTGGGCAGCCCAGTGATAAGGCAGGGTCTGGAGTTGCTTCCAGCACCCCACACCTTCAAGGACTGAAGTTTGGGGAGCTGCCAGAGAAAAATGTTGGAGGAGCCCTGGGAGCAGAAGGCATCTAAGCTATTCTGGAGCAGGGAGAGCTTCTGGAGAGCAGGGAAAACCTCAGAGGCATTCTGGGCCCCCAGCCTCAGTCCCCTGCCTTTTATAGTCAAGGTCTCCAAGAAAGGAAAGATATTTGGGGACAGCATCCAGTGCTTCGTGCCTGAGGCTACATGAAGCTCTAAGCTGGTCAGATACATGGGCAGGGACAAGACTGCCGGAGCAGGGTGAACGGGAAGCCTCAGACTCAAGGTATGCAGATTCTTTGCTCCCCAGAAGCCCGGGTCTGGGCTTAGCTGTATTTGGGTATCTAGCAAGCTAAGGGTGGTCAATGCAGGCAGAGCAGCCAACCAGTTTTTACCCAGGTTAAACAGGGGGTTTCCATCCAGCTTCAAGGTCTCTAGTTGCTGTAGATCCTGGAATAGGTGCCCCTCCAAGGAAAGCAGTTGGTTGTTCTGAAGTAGCAGCTCTCTCAAGTGTGGTAAACAGGAGAAGGTGGCTGGAGGCAGGGCGTGCAACCCATTGCCTGACAGATCCAGAGTCGTGAGTCCTGACACATCTCCAGTCTCATTCATGCACAGCATGGTGCTCTGCAGTTGGTTTCCAGCCAGGTTCAGTCTCTGAAGCCGAGGCATGGCAGCCAGGAAGCCTGGTGGCAGCTTAGTCAGGCCAGTGTCTGAAAGACCCAAGGTCTTCAGGCTACAGCAGGAAGCCAGGGCCTCCTGGGATATATATCCTAT
Source organism: Uromys caudimaculatus (assembly GCA_028551405.1). Taxonomy (NCBI): domain Eukaryota; kingdom Metazoa; phylum Chordata; class Mammalia; order Rodentia; family Muridae; genus Uromys; species Uromys caudimaculatus. The sequence continues at coordinate 116,824,500 of CM052702.1, forward strand.
CTTGCTTCTTTCCACATGCAGGCCCTGCAGCTCAAAGTGGGCAACAGCCTCAACAGCCAGCTCGGCCGTAGCAGTCTGTGCATACAAGACATCGAGTTTCTGAAGTCCCAGGCCCTTCACTGCCACAGCATCTAGTTGTGTTCTTCTCAGGTTCAGAGTCTCCAGCTGGAGACCCTGGAGGGACCCAGGACTAGCCATCTTCAGTCCCCAGTTTGATGACAGATCCAACATCTGAAGGGTCCATGAAGCCCCGGAGGAGGAACCTTGCACCAGATCTGGGAACATGCCAGTCAGGTCCCCCACATCCTGAAGGCAACTCAATGTGACACTCAACCATTGCAGACTGTGAGGCAGATGGATACCTGCATTCTTATCCAGGCAAGGGCCAGAGATATGGAGTCTCTGGAGGGAAATCAGGTCACCAAAGGCATCAGGAGGTAGAAAGAGAAATTTCTTCCTATTAGGCTGGTCAAAAAAAGAGAGTTTCTGCAGCTGTCCCAGGCCCCGGAGAGCTCCTGGCAGGAGTCGGGTAAGGTGCAGATTCAGTACCAGGATCTTGAGCCCAGGAAAAGCAGAGAAAGCATCCGGAAGCAGGGTAGACACAGAACCACTAAGGCAGAGCCCCTCCACAGTCCGAGGTACAGCAACCAAGGTCTGTGTCAGGTTGCTCACAGGGAAGCATGCAGCGAGAAAGGATAGCTTGGAGTAGGAGCAGAATGAGAAATAGCGGGAGATCAGGGGCAGTCGGGAGCCTTCAGTCAGCAGGCATTTGGAAGTGGTCCACCCTGTTACCAGAGGCAGGGAAAGGAGGAGGCCAGGCAGCAACCAGTGCCTGCCCATCTCGACACCAACAGAATCAGAGCAGAGAGGGCTTCAGACTCCTACCCCTGCACACACGCAGGTTGCCAATACTCACAACACTGAGTCCCACCTGGGAGTACCTGCAAGGTCTGGGAGCACAGTCAAAGGGTCACTGTGGAAGTTGGGAAGTAAGGAAGCAGACTTGTAGACACTTAGCACTGAGGCACCAAGGGAGAGGAAAGGATTGGGGGGGGAGGGGGAGGGGGAGAGATGTGGGTCTCACTTCTCTGTTAGGAGGAAGCAAACAGTTTCTTTTCTTCTTCTTGTTTTCTTTTTTACCAGTAGCTCAGGCTGCCTGTGAACTCAATGTGTAAAGACTCCTTTTTCCTACTTCTACTTCCCCAGGGCTGGGATCACCGCTGTGCACCACTAAAACAGTGTGCAGTGTGGTTAGAACCCAGGCTTCCCTGCCTGCTAGGCAAGCAGGCAACTGAGCTACATCCCCATCCCCCCACCCTCCCACAAGTAGAATCCAGGCTTCTTGTCTTCAAGTAAGGCATCTGCCCTCTTCTGAGCCTGTGCTCTCTCTTCTGGTCCAAGTAGACTAACTCCCACTTGCTTGCTTGCTTGGTAGGACTGCAGCAAACACATATTCAGATCAGCATGGGGTTTTCTCCTTGTTCCTTTCATTAGGACTTCCTTTCTTTACTGACCCCCTGGAGTTCTTGGATAAACACAAACGGGGATGTTTTATAAGCAAAATAATGCACCAGCGCGATGCTGTCATGGACCTCTTATAGGCTCCTCACAGAAAATCCCCAAAGGCATCAGTTTGACCGAAGAAGACTGGGCATAGGGAGGGCTCCACCCCTGCTCTCTGAGACTGGGGCAAGAAAGGAAAGCCCCCCACCCCCAGCCTCTACCTTGACATGCACTGCCAGGACAGGGCTGGGACCTAAGGGGGACCAGAAAGAGAAAGAAAGGAGCTTTGTGGTCACCTCAAACTGAAGGAAAGCAGCATCTGTTCATGATTTGAAAAACTAACAAACTCAGAGAGAAGAAAATCCTATTAACTTCAAATGGCATAGCTCTCTGAGATCTACAAAAGAGCATCGGTCTCAGCGCCTTCGACTTAAAGCCGGGAACGAGAAGACTGCATTTCTGCTGAGTGTTAGAATGGAGGCTGGAGACTGGCCGGACAGACAAGAATGGTAAACTTAAAGGTACTAAAAGAAGAAACACAACGGTCACCAAGGGCAGGAAGCTGGGATGCCTGCATGGGAAACCCAAGAATTTCTAAAACTGAAGTCATAACACAAAAGGATAGTTAACAAAGCTGCTGTGTATTAGGCCGGGTTTCTTAAGTTTTTTTCTAATATGTTTGCGCATTAGTCAGTGTCAATCTAGAGAAAAACAACATGTTCGAATTAAGATGTTCCTAAGAATTTAATATGCAAAAAGACTAAGCCAAGGTCTTAGGAGGCAGGCTATAGGGCACCAACAGGTAATCCAGGAGCCCAGACAGGATTAGCAATCAGGAGAGGACAGGCCCATGAGTGACAGAACCCTGGAGGGGCTTTGAAGAAATAGCTGCCTCCAGAGGCAGCATAGAACAGGTTCTAAGCATCTGCATCTCTCTCAATCTCATGGTGCTGATCTTGCCCAAGAGGCCCCCAAATCAGAGTGGGGAACTCCGAGTGTAAGTCAAATCTGGTAACGTCCCCGAGCAAAATGGAGGTCCACAGAGACGCTGGCAACAGAGGGTTAGAAAGTACACGCTGCTCATAATCCCTGTGCCCAGGCAGGAAGACCACAATTATGAGGCCAGCTCCTTCAACATCGTGAGTTTCGGGCTAGCCTGAGCTAAATAAAGGACCCTGACTGTGATGGTCTGAGAAGGTGAGGAGGGGAAAGAAAGGGAAAGGACAGAACTGAAAATTAGTAAACTATGCCACATACCTAAAACGTTAGAAGAAAAACAATTTTCTAGAGAAAAAAATCAAACTAGACCTCCCAGCGTGAACATCTGTCAAACTGGACTAAACACAGGAACCCTTCAGTGAGGTGAGAGCAAACAGCTCTCGCCCGAGAGACCACCCGAGGTAAGGACATGGTTCTACACAGAGCATTCTGCTAAGATTAAATGACAAGGTCACAGATTAGCAATAGGGTTTGTGGTGGCTGTTCTTGGTTGTCAACTTGTCTACATCTGCAATTAACTAAAAATCGAAAAAGGAGGATGCATCCGAGATCTTGCTTCATTCAAAGTAGGAAGACACACCTTTAATCTAAGCCATACCTACTAAGCGCAGCCTATGCAAGGACACGAAAGAAGGAAGCTTTTGCTCTGTGCCTGCTTGCTCTCACCTCACTAACCAGGGCATTTCTCACCCACATTAGAGCCTACTTTTTCAGGATTCCAGCATCTCCTGAAGACCAGCTGAGACATCCAGTCTTATGGACTGGGAAACTTCTGGATTCTCGGACTTTCCATTCATAGCCAGCCATTGTTGTATTAACTTGTAAGTCATTCTAATAATTCCCCTTCAAGTGGTTCTGGGTCTGCAGGCAGCAGGAAGAGGGAGAGACTGTGGGCCTGGCTTGGGCTTCTGAAACCCAAAGCCAACCCCCAGTGACACACTTCCTCCAACAAGGCCATGCCTCCTGACAGTGCCTCCCCCTGGTGACCAAGCGTTCAAACCTATGGGCCTATGGGGGCCATTCTTATTCAAAACCACCACAGAGTTAAAGTAACCCAGAGCACGCGCTTAAATGAAAATGTTTAAATTAGCAAGATGGCCCCACAAACCGATCCCTACCCAGACCTCAATAGCCTCCAATGGAAAAACAACAAAATTCAGCTTGTCAATAATATATCATTTACAATGTCCAGCAGTTAATGAGAGTTATATGTGAAAAGGTGAGAAAATCAGACAAATAACAGGGAGAGCAGAATGGATCAATGTAAACACACTCAGGAATGGCGGAGATGGTGGAGTTAACAGACAGACAAACTAGCTCATATGACTATGCTCAGTAGGCTTGAAGATTTAAAGAAAAATATAAAATATAATGGGAAAATGTTTTAAATGAGATAAAACTTCTAGGACTGTTCACATTGAGATATACTAGATAGATTTGAGAAGATGGTTTTCAGGTGATATACAATCTAAAACCAAGACATAATTCAAATTTAAATTGTAAGCCTTTTTAAGGTAGGATAGATGGTAGAGTGCATTATCGAATTTGACAAAATTGATGGACTGGGTGTTAAATACATCTTGTACTTTATATATCACTCCCAGGTAACCCTCCAGCCGACCTCCTAGGCTTGGCTATGGATGACTGATAGGACCGGAGCTCTCTCGACCCAACCACGCCTATCACTAGCAGGGAGCCCCGGGTAGCTATCATGATATGGGTGGCCCATCTCCTTTCCCTTGGACACTGTGGCCACTTACTCGTCCTGACGGAGTTTTTGGGACCCACTTCACCTACACGTTTTCCTATCGTCGGAGTAGGAGGACAACCTTATCTCCCTCATCAGACCCCACCACTTAGTTGCATTTTAGGGGCGTACCCCTCACCATTCCTTTTTGGTAGTGCCAATGTGTCCTGTCCTCTTATTGGGAAGAGATCTTTTAGCTAAGTTGGGAGCCTCTATTTCCTTTGCTCCCCCATTCGCCTAAACCCAAGCTCACCAGCAGTTCCTCTGCTCCTTCTTCTGACCAGTCAACCTACTAACAGCTTCTCGGGTGGACCCCCGAGTTTGGGGGATTCCAGAAACAGGTCAATTCTTTGGCAGCTGTGGTGCTTCAGAACCGACGGGGGCTAGATGTCCTGACAGCTAAAGAAGGTGGTCTTTGCCTATTCCTCCAAGAAGAATGCTGTTTCTACGTCAATCAGTCTGGGATAGTGAGAAATAAAATCCAGGAGCTACAGTCAGACATACAGAATTTCAGGGACCGTGAGATCTCCAGTTCCGGGATTTTCAAAAACCCTATATGGAAGTAGATACTCCCTTTCATAACTCCTTTCCTAGTCATTTTCCTGGTGTTATTATTCGCTTCCTGCCTCATCAATCTTGTTTCTACATTCCTTCAAGAACAAATACAAAAAAATTTCTAACCAAACTATTAATCAGTTCCTGTTACAGGATTACCAGCCACTGTTCACAGAAGAGCAGCTGTCCACAGAGGAACCTGATGCAAATGTTTACCAGGTGGTCCCTGATGGTGAAAGTCAGCTATACCCCAAATTGATAATGCCCCTACACAGCAGGAAGCAGCTTAAGAGACACAAGGCCCGATTCCCTTTTCACCATCGGCTTCCCCCTCCCCCTTTTCTCCTTTTCTTTATAATAATAATAAGGGAGGTATGTTGGCATCAGGACCTCCAAACCAGTGACATCACACCCAGGTGACAGCGCAACCTGCACACCTGTTGCCAAGGCAACAGCCACCATATTCCCAGAATCCACTTGGCCCACCTCCTACCTTTACCTGTGGCTATGTCATTCTCCATATATAAATGGAAGACCCCTCTGATCTCTCTTTCTCTCTCTCTCTCTCTCCCTCTCTTTCTCTCTCTCTCTCTGTCTCTGTCTCTCTCTCTCTCTCTCTTTCTCTTCCCCCTTCTCTTTTTGCTGGCACCTTGCTCCCCCTTTCAATAAACCCCACGTGGAACTGCTTGGCCTGGTGTGGTTTCTGGAGCCATGTGACCATCACAACAATTCCTAAGATACTCCAGCAGGGAAGGTGGGAAGTCCTGAGCAGTTGGAAATCTTGTTTCTATCCTTGCTTGCCTGCTGGCAAGAGGCTGCCACTGGACTCTGGTGCGAGGGGCTCCTCTCCTTTCTCAAGTCCCCAAGTTCCCCCGCTTTTCTATCCTGCCTCAGGTCCACCGTGGGAATACAGGAGAGGGTGGGAGGAAGATGCATCGCACGTAGGAACTTGCTAAGTATCCTGACCTCTCTTCCATTTTACACCAGGAATTTATGGCATCACAGAGCCTTCTTCTGTAGGTCACTGTTTCAACCAAGATTCAGTCAACAAACCAAGCAAACAACCTTCTGGCTACTTAAACTCACCTGCCTACCAAAATAAGGAGCTTTATCTTCACATAAATAAATTCAGTCCAACCCAAAAGTCACATGATCATGTCCTTGGCCTAGCACTCTCAGAGTCTGTTTCCATCCGTTTCTAAATGTTATCAATAAATCACCATTATTTTTCCATCCCTTTTGCCTCTCTTCCTGAGTTTGACTTTATAGAAACTGCTTCCTGAGTACTGAAAGATGTATCTCTAGCTTTACATCTCTGGTCTCCTAAAGTGTTTTCTCCTCAGTCTTCCTTTGTCTCCCTCCCTGTCTCCCTCCCTGTCCTCCTCCCCTTCCTCTCCCTCTCCACTCTCTGTCCCTTCCTCTTCCTCTTCCTCTTCCTTCTCTTCCTCCTCTTCCTCAGATGCCTCCCTCTAGTCTACATCCCAGCAGACTGGTGTGAAGTGGAAACTGAAGGGTTCTTTGGAAAGTCGGTTGGATGGCGTTTTGCTGGGGCAAACACCTGAAGGAGTGTTTTTCTGAAGTGGACACAGGTGAAAGGCTAAGGCAGACTCATGAAGAAACATTTTACTGAAGCAGACACAGGAGAAAGGATGTTCTGCTAAAGCAAGCACGTGAAAGGACACGTGATGAAGGATTCTTTGCTAATGACATGCATGTATTGGTCTGTCTTACACTGCACAGTTGAGCTCCATTTGTTGGGACTCCATAGAGAAAAATGCACCAAAAATCTTGAGGTGGTTTGATGCAATTTCTTGCTGCTTCGTTGGACTCAGACTGATTGGCAGAGTGATGTCAACTGAGACAGACACATGTGCTAAGGCAAGACCATGTAGGACACGTGATGTTTGGAGGGAATATAAATAGAACTCAACAGACAGTGATGAAGGCCAAGCTAGGCTTGCTTATAGAGCTAGCTGTGCAATGCTTGTTGGTCTCGAGTCTTCACTGATCTTCACTTCCCTGGGAGAGGCACAGTCAAGAAGTTCTAGCATTCCTGCTAGTCCCTTCTGCTGACTCATGCTGAGGCTGGGGCCTGGCTGTCTCTTCTAGGTAGTGCCACCACTGCTGATTTGTGTTTGCTGTCCTGACTCTACTGAACTGGACTACTGGTGTATCCATGAAGTGTTTGCAAATGGATCAAGCTGCTGCTGTTGACCTGTGAACTGAACTGCCAATTTTCAGACAACATAGACGGGAGTTACTCCAAAGAACCTTTCTAAACAGTTCTGCTTCCCCTGTATCTTTAATTTCTACTACCTCTGGTGGGTGGTGGGCTACAAGGGAGGTTAAAGTATTTAAGAACCATCACTAAAAATAAGGGTTGAAAAAATTAAAGACACACTGGTGCCTGCAGGTTGTGTGTTCTAGTTACCTTGTAAGAGAGTGAAAGAGAAGCAAAGTCACTGGCATGTGTCTTCTGAAGGTCTCCAACCATTCTGAGCATGGCATACATGCCTGTCAAGCCTTGCCCTTCTCCCCCATTCCCTCTGCCTTGCTAAAGACTGTTAGGTTACATTCCTAAAGATACTCACCAAGGTCTATTCCCTTATTTCCTTCTCCTACAATTGACTACCAAGGTCCAGCTATCAAAGTATTGAAGTCCAGCAATTAAAAGCCCCCTTTGACTCACCCAAATTAACATGTCCAATCAAAATTAAACACCTCATCCTAACACAAGATTTTCCTCTTTACCTTTATAAATCTCAATTTACCTATGTGCCATGTCTGTCTTCTAGCTATCCAGAGGCAGTCCTTTGTCCCCTCCCAGGACAAACAATTACCCTTAACCCTCTCCCTTGCCCCCCTTTGTCTCCTCTCCTTTGTTCCCTTCCCCTTCTCTCTCATCTTCTATCTCCTGTCTTTGTCCCTTATTCCTGCCTGTCTGTCTGGAGCAAATAAATCTTCTCTGAGAATTTGCTCTTGGGGTGTCTTGAGCCAACTTCCAGGTTCCCTACATCTTCCTCCTCCTTCTCTGCTTTGGTGGAATTTCCAGCTATATCTGAAACTGCTCATGGCCCAATCCCATAGCCAGATCTGTCTTAGTGCCAACTTCTCCTGGCTCTGAACTCGGAACTGCAGCCATGCTAAGCACTTCCCTTGGTCCCTGCCTCTGCATACAGTAGCTATGCCTTCCATCACAGTCATTCCAAGTGGAAGTTTCTGGATATGTCATGTGATGCAAACTCACATGGTGTTTTGCTCAGACAGACTCATGTAAGATCCGTGGGAGGACACATGATGTTTGGAGAGACTACAAATAGGACTCAATGCACAGTGATGACATCCTTGCATAGCTCACTTTGCAACATTTCATTGTCTTAAGTCTTTGTCTTCACTGATCTTCACTTTGTTAAGAGAGGCATGGCAGAGAACTACTGGCACTCCAGCTGGTCCTGGTCACTCCTGATGACTGTTGCCGATTTTGTGGAGGCCTGGTGGTTTCTGCTGGACCATGCCACCACTGTTAATTTGATATCCTGACACCACTGAAATGGACTGCTGGATTCCATGGATTGGAATCACCCCAAGGAGCTACTTCCACATAGGTCCACATCCCCTTGACCTATTTACCATCTTTTCTCCTCTACCTTTAGACAGTGGGCTTGAAGGGGGGATGGAAGCATTTGAGAACCCTTATTAAAAGTAGGAGTTTTTTGTTTTTAATAAATCTAAGCCTACAGCCATTGAAGGTGGACACTTTAATGCAGGAGTTAGAATGAGTTTGTACAGCATAGTTAGATGCACCCACACCATCTCCTGCTCCTCAAGTCTCCACATCATTCACACTGTGCTAAAGCAATGACTCCCGGACCTTACAGCCTCGCTTGATATGGACACATCCTTCTGAGTGACCAGAAGCTCTAATGATAAGATGTTTTCACAAAAATATTCTTACCCCACTAGAGCCCAGAGCTGAAAGCTGGGTTTTCACTGCCTTTGGCCCCTGCAGGCCCTAAGAACCAATTCTTAGACTCACCCTCACTTCCTGGGCCTACTGTCAACAGCTATTCCTCCCACAATCTCATCTCTGCCATCAATGTTGTGGAGTTGGCTGTCTGCTGCAGACTCTGGCTCAGGCTGATTAAAGCAGAGAGGAAACTTTTTAAAAAATGGATTCTAGTTAACTTGTAGAATCTTTGGGGACAAAGAGAACCAACTTCGTGGCTGCACAGCTAGAATCAGTTCCATGAGGATAACCATTTCTGCTGCTGCTGTTGCTGCTGCTGCTGCTGCTGCTGCTGCTGCTGCTGCTGCTGTGGTTAGCAGCTTGCCCAGTCTCCCAGACACACAAGGCCTGTTGCCAGAAAAGAAGCCAGATAGAGTTGACTTTTGCCCCTCAAATCAATTACCAATGACAGAGTCTGCTCTTGAAGGTCTTGCCTTATGATTCAGGGTATGCCAAATACTAGTCTATGATACTCACTATAGCTCAAGAAGAGGAGAGAAGGCAGGACCCTGTCACTTTCTTCTCTTCTAGAAATGATCAGACCCTACCTCTGTTGCAGGATTTTCCCTGTCCAATTACATTAGGGCAACATGAGCCTGTGATTAGACAGGGAACAGGGAGGCGGAGCTAAGAGTTGCACAGGAGAGAGGTCTTGGAGAAGAGAAGGAAGATGGCAGCGGACATGAACTGGTGTGGCGCCACTGATGGTTATGTTATCATAAAGGTTAGAAGTTTGAAATAAGTTGTCTAATCTAGGTGGGCAGCTTTTATCATTATCAATTGGCTCTGAAATTATTGTATTGGCATCTTGTAAATTGTGTTTTTATTGATACATAAATCTGATTGGTTAACTATGTGCTTAAGAGTTTTAATTCTACGGGGTAATTGGGTGTTAAGATGGCTGACCGTGGGGCAGGCAGTTATTGTGTGAGCCTGGCGACAGAGATCTGCCAAGGGACTCAGCTCCGGAGAGTTGGCGGGCTGAGAGAGTGAGATCACCCGGCAGGAGATCTGCTGTGGCCCACCGGTTGCCAGCCTGAGCACAGGAATGTGCCGGTTCTCTATTTTAATATTTCCCAAAACATACCTCCCTACATTTCTAGGGGTGAGGGAGTCCTCCCCCCTGAAAAGAAACAAAAAAAGACTGAGATGTTGGAGCACCAAAGGCATGGTTGTTACCCACTACTAGCCTGTGTGAACTATATTGAATTCAGGGTCCATGCCTGGAGCAGGTGGTTAGAGAGAATGTTCTTCTGCACACTTGACATTTCCTTCCATGTAAAAGAACCTCCTTCAGTATGATCCTCCTTGGCTTGCTTTCTCCTTCCCTTTTCAGGGAGGAAGTGGGACTTACATGAATGACAAGTTTGAGGAAACAGCGGGAATGTGTCCTCTGCCTTCCTCTTTCCTTTCCTTTTGGGAATAAACACCTTAACCTGCTGCTCTGTGTTCTGGTTTTGTTAAGAATGAATTGCAAATGGAAAAATCAATGCATCTCCTTCATGTTCTTCAGCCAGGTGGATAAAACTAGTCCTGTGCTGCATTAGCAAGAAGCCCATGTGTCTGTGGCTCAAGTCATCAGGTCCACTGTCAGCATTTGATATTTAACTCAGCTAGCTGGGAATGGGAAAGGAGCTACCTCAATTCTCTAACTTTATTAGTATCACATAGCTAAACGTGATGCCACAGCCTTTGCCCTTGTGCAGCTCACAGCCTAGTGGGAGAGCGAGGTATGAAAGATTATTATAATACAGGTCCATGTCTGACTGCTCATGCATTTACTTTATTCAAAACTGGGGCTGGAGAGATGGCTCAGTGGTCAAGAGCACTTGCTACTCTTGCAGAGGACCCGTGCTTAGTTCCCAGCACCTCCATCATGTGAGAGCCAAAGTTACATTTTAAGTTTAATTGCTCTGCCTAAGAGATCCATAAAACAAAAATGCCTCTAGCCTGTAAGCCCCTTGACCAAGGACAGATACTTCCTGAAATGCTGGGGGCTACTGTTTATGAGAGGTAACAATCCACATGTCTCTGCTCCCTTAAACAAGTTTGTTTGACCCAACTGCACTGGTTGTGCTTGATGACGGGTAGGCGGGAGCTATGTGAGCAGGAAGAACGTCAGGATTCATGCATTTCCCTGATTGGACCTGGTGGCAAGTGCATAGCCTTATGCATTCGCCTTTATAAACTTCAGCAAAATGTGACTCATGACCATTTTCTGGGAATCCCAGAATGGACCTGGCCAGAGTTCATCATTCTGGCTAGTATTTAATTAAAGCTTGTTCAAATTTGGATCAAAAATTATGGTAGTGGTCTTATTTCTTGACCCGTGGGATTAACATTCATGGTTCACAACCATCAGAAACTCCAGTTCCAGGAGATCCAGCACCCTCTTCTGACCTCCAAGGGCACCAGGTACATATGTGGTGTATAGACATACTTGCCAGCAAAACACTTATACACATAATATAAAATAAAGCAAAATAAAATAAATCTTTAGAACGTAAGGAACTCAATACTGTAACTGTAGCCTGTTACCTTTCTTGCGATGAAAAAAAAGAAAATAGAAGAGAGACAGAGACAGAGACAGGGACAGACAGACAGGGACAGACAGACAGAGACAGACAGACAGAGGAGAGGAGGAGAACAAGAACATGTCAGAATCTAGTCTGCGAGTGGGCTCGATGGGAAGGGTTCGTTGGTGGCAACAAGCATCCCTTTGCCCCTAGCTGTAGGAAACTAAGCTCTGGGAGCCCAGGAGGTTCCTCCCTCAGCACCCTCGCATGCCTACTCATTAAAAGTAAGAAGAGTGGAGTTTGCAGCCAAGCAGAAAGGAAGGAAATGAGACTGCCTCAGCTTCCCTCTCTGGTGGGAGACAGAAGCTGAATTTGCTCAATCCTGATCTCACGAGTACAGGAGGGATGTGGCGGGAAGACAGGGTCTGATGGGGAATTCTTTGGGATTCCTGCCCGAGCTTCTTTCCCTTTCCCAGAAACCTCTTCAAAGGTCTCAGAGACTGTAGACTGCGCTTCGGACAGCCTGCTAAGCCTTCTGAATCACATAGCCAGAAGGGTTTTAAATTCCAGACCTCCCTCCTTTAACCAGCCAGAGTTCCTTTTATTCATAAACATTTGTCAAGACCATGTTATCTGCACTCGCTTCCTTTCCACTGCCTCCCACCCCACTCCACTCCCACAGTGTTGGGGATGAAATGAGGACTTTAAGCCAGGCAAGTGCAGAGCCACAGAGCAAGTCCTATACCTGTTAAGTTCTCTCTCAAACCCCAGGACCCAGACCCTATGGGCACACGCCTTCCCCCCTCGCCAGCCTCCAGATGAAGACCTACTGCCCATGGAAGTCCAGTGACCTCCACAGACCCTAAGAGAGTTTTCTGTTCTCACAGAAGGCCAGAACCCTTGGTTATCACTTCCCCATTTGGGCTTCCAGGGGATAGTTGGGGTTGGATGATGGAATCCTTTCCTGTTTTCAGCTTCATGTTCCCATGTCTTCACTCAAAAATTCTTAAACAGCCCAGAGAAAGGGGAGTTCTCACTTCCGGATAGTTCAGACGTCACTAGGATATAGACAGAAGAGTTTTAAGCTGAAATAGCTCAGTTGGGAGGGGGTGAGACTGAAGACAGAGGAGTCCAGATAAAGGCCATCGATCTGCAGAACGCTGCTCTAGGGAACTCCCTCCCAGCCCCCCATGAATAGGACTCGAGCAGAGATTTGAGCAGACCAGTGGGAGGCAATAGCATCCACCCTGTAAGAGCCCAGCTAAGCATTTCTGAATAAGGTTATTTTTATATCTAGAAACAGAAATAAATGATGACTTCCCTAGCAGTACTAGCTGGGGGAAGTGGGACTGGGGGGGGGGAGTGTCTGGGGGAGGTGTGAACCAGTAGGCCCACCGGCTACTGTGTACTTGCAGCGGTGTAACTGAACAGGTAGGAAAAGGTGTTATAGAAACCCTTGTGCCGTCTCTTCAGCTTTAGACTGTTGGCACAAGAGGCCCCTAGCAACTGACATTTTCCCTGAGTTCTCAAGCTAGGAGTGTGGAAAGGTTGAAGGTCATGTCTCAGAAAGAGACTTCATATAGTTCTGGGAAATTGTCAGACCATCCTGGGGAAGCAGACTGAAGCTGAAATAGTGCTGCGTACCATGACGGGCAGGCCACCCTTTGACCAGCTCTGCTCACACACAACACATCTCGTGCCATCTCTCTAAACCTAAGTCAGGACTTTGAAGGTGTGGGGGTCACTGGACCTCTTTATTTGTTCCTTTTCTCAATGTGGCCCAGTCATAGGATGGAGGAATGATGCCGCAGTGAAGAGTATATAGATTGCTTGCAGAGGGCCTGAGTTTGGTTCTCAGCACTCACATCAGAAGCCTCACAACTGCCTGTGACTCCAGCTCCAGGGTTTCCAGATGCCCTCTTCTGGCCTCTGTGGGCACATGCACTCATGTGCACAAACCCATACATAGATACATACACACACACACACACACACACACACACACATACACACACACACACACACACACACTTACAAAATAAAATAATGTGGTACACTGAATACATCTCAATTTTGTACATTTTGTTAGTACTTTATTTGACTTATTATTAAGGACAAGTGGGCTGGACTTTGACCCTAACAACTTCAATAACAACAACAGATTCCCCTCGCCTCAACCTTGCCCTCTTCTGGCCAGCCGTCCCCGCTCCTCTGCCTCACAGCTGCCTATTGTCACTACTTCCCAAGAACAGCAAGTTGATCTCAACCCAAGGTTGGATTTGGAGGCTGTAAAAGCCCCGCCCTTCCCCATTCGGTCCCACTTAGGGTCTATCCACCTATCACCACCCAATACACCTGCTTGAGGCTCCTCCTCTTCTAGAAATAGGTACGGATGCCCTCCCCTCAGCCCATGGGACCCACTGTAGGTGCTCAGAGGAAGAGAATGTCCACTACCATTCTCCTTTCTTAGTACCTTCTAGAAAATCCATCTATGTATAACGAGCTTGCTACAATATTCTTCCGGGGGCGGGGGTGTCATAGGGTTCTACATAGTTTTAGGGAAAGAGGCAAACACCATTCTTTCATTGTCCCAAAGGCCAGCAAACAGGGGTCATACCTATTCTGAGCAACACAGGCGGCACCGAGGCAAAGGCAGAAGAAAGAATCCTCAGGAAGCTTGTGATAGGTGGGGCAAACATAGGGGGTGAAAGAAGGGGAGTGATCCAGAGCCCCCTTGGTTTTCCTGTCAGCTGTCAGCACTTCCTTGTAATGTATTAGCAGCCGTCCTTCCAGCTCCCGAGACCCCAGGAAACAGACCTCTTGTAGGCTGCTTTCACTGGGCCTTCTGGGAACCTTACAGGCCCCTCGGTTTTCTCCTTAGGTCGCCTTATTCAGTCTCCAGGCTCTTAGCATCTATTGCCTACGGCTTCTTCCCTCCCGCTGGGCACCAGGCTCTTAGGCATCCACCTATTTGCCATCTTCACTTTAGGGGTGGGGTATTTAGCAAGCAATCTGGACTTAATTAGCAAAAAATAAACTTCTATTTTCCAGCCTGCTCCATTCTGCCCGCTCTCCATGTCTCCATCTCCTTTATGGTAGCAATGGGAATCCGACCCACAGCCTTGCACATGCTGGGTTAATGTGTTACTACAGAGCTATACCCTGGCCCTGTGGGTCTCCAGCTAAGGAAACTTGAGTGCACAGAATAACTCTGTCTACAAAGTTCTCTAACCTGCAAACCTGAAAGCCACTCCTGATTGCTCTTCCATTCATCCCCAGAAGCCAGCCCTGGCGAGGTCACCCGGGAACCCTTCCAAAACCTGCTCTCTTCTCCCCATCTCTGTCACCATACTTCTAGATACTGTGGCCATCACCTTCTGAATGGACCACGGCTGTGTTCTCCTGACCCTCTCTGATCTCCTTCCGATCTTTTACAACTCACTTTCCATACAGAACAGAGAGTAATCTTTGAAAGATACATGTGGTACCATGCTGTTCTGCATACACAGCCTCCCACAGATGCCCAGCACATTGAGAATGAAAGTGCGTCCCCTGCTGTGACCGGAGCTAGCTCAGCATAGCTCCTCCTACACCATCTTCCTCTCCCTCTCAAGCCACACTTGACCTTCTCTGTGTTCCTGTGGCTGGTGAGTCTGCCTATTGCTCTGTGGAGGGGGGGTTGGAGGGTGGGGGGGCAGGGTTGGAGGGTAGGTGTTGGGGTGTGCAGCCTTCATGGACACTGGCAGTTTTGTTAATGTGTCTTCTTGTGTGCACAGACATGTGCGCATATCTACTGTTAATGCTGTAAAATCCATGGCTTTGCGTATGGGCCACCACTTTAGAGACTTTTTGGCCAGAGACAAAACAGTTCTCCAGGGTCATGGGAGGTTCTGTTCTCCCATCCTATTTTCTTAGCAGACAGCAGGTCTTTGAACCTAAAACCAAACCAAACACTTTGAAGGCTTGCCAACAGCGAAAAGACCATCATGTGGTCCCCCTACTAATGTGAAAACACAATAGAATTCAATGCCAAATCATTATGTGAAGTAAAGGAGGGGCCAGTTGACATAAGAGAAGCTAGTTGGTAAGGCAACAGCACACACACAACTTTTAGAAACTTTCAGCTTTCAGCCACATGAGGAGAGGCAGGGCACACGGTTCAGTAGTTAAGGAAATCAAAGAAGAGGTCACTGAACTCTCTTCAGCTGGAGTTACACGTGGCTATGAAAGTACTGGGAACCAATCTCGGTCCTTGGCGAAGGCAGTGCATATTCTTAGCCCCTGAGCCATTGCTCCCATCCCCCACTTCTATGTCATTCTGGCAAGTTATCCAGCTTCTTTGGAATGTAGAGACACTCAGGTAGACTTCAAGCAGCACAGTTTTATACATTCCACCTGATAAAACCTGGCTTCTAGTTTCTTCCTCCTTACAGATGGACAGACCCTAGTGAGCTGCTAATGAGTAGATCGCAGCCCAATGTGCACTGACCTCAAAGGCTACTAGCCCAACACCCACCTGGCTCTCACTCTGAAGACACCTACCCATGGGACCCAGTAATTCCAAAACGTCCAGGCTACAATGAAAGGCCACCTCTAGGGTCTAGCTAAGCCCCAGCTAAGGTCCTGGACTCTACCTCCAGACTTGCAAATTCCAGGACCTTCAGATGATCAAGGCTGTCCCCACAACACTAAATGGAGTTGAGAGGAGCTGTTCCTGCCAAGCTCTCCCCAAACTGCAGGTCTGTGAGCAGCATGAATATTGTTTGGGGTTGCCACAGCTATGCAGTCACAGAGAGTTGGAGTGCTGGGAACTGGTAGATATGTTTGAACACTGGAAAGTCATCTACAGACATAAACCAGCAGACACACCCAGCTCCGTGGCCAGTGATTCAGCTGACAACTTTCCTAAAGCGAGATCTGGTGGCTCATGTCTATGATCACAGAACTGGGGGAACTGAGGCAGGAGTTTTGCAAACTTCAGGCTATCCTATCTTTAAAAGGGGGTGGAGGGACCCCAGAGATGAATGTCATTTCAGGCCAGGTTCTGAGGATACCTTGCAGAAACCATAATCCAGCCCAGGCCTCCCTCAAGCCCAGTCTTTTATCAAGTCTTGTAGACTTGCTACCACCCACAGATCTTCAACAGTGCCCAGACATGTCTCTGATCTCCCTTTTCTTCCTTCACAGTGTTTATTCCCAAATTCCAAGGCAGCTCCTTCCCAACCCACAGAAGCTTGGTTTTTACACTCTGTTCTAAACAGGAGCCAAGAGACTCCTATGGGAAGAACTCACTTCCCTAAAAGCTTGAGATCTGAGGCCACTCCGCAGGAACAGATAGGGCATGGTGACTTTGAGCAAAGGCGTCTGAGAAGATGGAAGAGAGAGAGACAATAGATGCTACTGCCAGCTGCTGGTAACCTTGACTGCTGAGGGAGGGGGAGGGGAGAAGAAACTGGGGTGATCTGTAAGTCTGTGTGTTCCCACCACATTTTATAGGTCCCTGGGCTCTATATTCTATCTCACTTATGCTAAAATAACAAAGCTGTTCCCACAGCAGCTCTGCCATTCTGCTGACCCCAGGGCCTTCGACATCCTCCTGCAGTGTTTATCCGTCCTTCTAAGCCAGTTTCCCACAGCTGCTCCTGCCCACACACAGCTGTTGTCTGTGGAGGCCTGAGGCCATGTGGTCAGCCATAGAAATGAATCTTCCTCTCCTCCACCACAGGACTCTTCCCGTGCTCCATTCATGACCAACCTTTCCCACACCCCACATCCTCCCTGACCATCTGTATGGTGTACAGCAGCAGGAGGCAGGGCTTCAGGGCTGCCACCCAGTGAGGTCAAGGTGTCTCAGGGTTGGTTTCCCCCAAGAGACTGTGAGGGGAGTATCTGACCTAGGCCCCTCTCCTTCGCTTATCTATATCTTTCTGTACCCCAAGTCTCTTCATACCTGTCTCTCTGTCCAGATTTCTGTTGTTTATAAGAACAACAGTTGCTTGGGATAATGACTTTAATTCAGTGACTTCTGAAAGATTATTTTAAAAGGTCACATTCTGGGGTACTGGGGTTAAAGCACCAACATACCTGTTTTGGGAGAAGGGACCAGCTTTGCTTCTAATGGGCTCTTTCTATTTTTCACTGGAACACCTACAGAGCTGATTCATATGCATGGAGCCCTCATATTATTTGGACACATTCTGCCTGGCTTCCAGTCCAAGTAACTGCAGGGCTCAGAACCCATAGAGGATGCTTTCTTTCTCTCCCACACAGCCAGCATCATCATGGCTTCCTGTACTGTCTGGACTATCAGGGTTCTCATGCCATCTCCCACATTCTACCTCGGGCATTGCGCCTCTGCCCCACCTGAGGAGCTATCACCCTGTACTTACTTCATGTTCCCGGCTCACCTCTTGCTGAGACTATAATCTGCTGCCCTCCTGAGGGTGCCCTGTATCCCCATGAGGGGAGCCACAGCAACATACTTGTGTCATGAGGTGGTGTGTCATCTAGAGAGTTAGCTCTATCCTCCACATCCATAGAGACGAATAGATACTGGACCCAGAGCCAACAGCCATTATCATTCCTCCGTCTCTGTCTTCTCTCCTGCCTCCTTCAGTCAGCTGCTGTTTGCAGAGTCCCTAATATGTTTAATGGACTGTGATAACTGCTTGTGAGATTCCTGCTGTTACAAAACACAGAGTTAGTGTTTTAACCGAGTGCAGTGCATTATTTTGCAGCTCACATTTTGGTGGACCAGGAAGGTCTTCCTTCAAATACTCTCCAGATGGAGGCAGTGTTCTGAGGAGTTGTGGAATCTTCCCCAGATGGAGCCTACCAAAGGAAGATGGCCACTGAGTCCACTTCCTGTCTATTCTCTACTTCCTGGTCCACCCAACGTGAGCAAGCAGCTTCACCCTCCAGTCACCACAGACACAATCTATTCCTGTCTCCATGACTCCTCGCCATGGTGGACTGCTTTTGGCTGGTGTTTGGTCACAGTGATGAGAAACATCCCTCACACACACCCACAGAACCAGTCATCATCCGCTCTCTTCCAGGAACCAAGCAGCTGACCTCTAGGCACCCCATCAGTGAACTCTTACCCTTGGGCTTCTGGCTGGCCTCAGGCAATAGAAGTACTAAAGAAGAGACTATGGGATGGGGTGGGGGGTGGGTCTAGGGAGTGGAGGGTGGCAGGGGAGGGTATGTATTCCTTGACTTATCCCTGCCAAGCTGCTATAGGTTGAAGATTTCCACTCTTGTTGGTGACCTTTTCCATGAAGGGCCCCTGAAGCCAGGCAATCACTCTTTTCTCTCTGACGACAGTGTATGGTAGCAGCCTTTCCCTCCGAATCCCAGGCTTCCCTGTGGCTTCCCTAAACTCTGCCTACAGCTTTCCAAAAAGACATTCATTAAATGTTTCTCAGACTACCTAATGTGAGGGTGTTTATTATGTTCTGATGGCATGCAGCATGGTGTTTACTACTGTCCCCCCTTCCCCCCACCAAACAATCCAGATGTTGCCTAAAATTTATCAGCTCATGAGCTATTGTCCTAGTTAGTATGAACTGTCAACTTGGCATGACCTAGAATCTCCGAGGAGTTTCAATTGAGTGGTTGTCTGTGTCTGGTCGGTGTGGGTGCTTGCAGGTCTGTGTGGGACTGCTTTGACTGTTAACTGAGGTGGGTGGGCCCAGCTCACCATGGGAGGCACCATTCCCTGGGCCGTGCAAGCAAACTAGCTGAACCTGAGAAAGTAAGTCTGAGCTTGGGACCAAGCCAGCAAGGAATGTTCCTCCATGGCTTCTGCCATACACCATTGGCTGTGAGTGAGTTACCTGGTCAGAGATCACACCATACACCATTGACTGTGAGTGAGTTCCCTAGTCAGAGATCACACCATACACCATTGGCTGTGAGTAAGTTCCCTGGTCAGAGATCACACCATACACCATTGGCTGTGAGTGAGTTCCCTGGTCAGAGATCACACCATACACCATTGGCTGTGAGTGAGTTCCCTGGTCAGAAATCAACCCATATACCATTGGCTGTGAGTGAGTTCCCTGGTCAGAGATCATACCATGCCCCATTGGCTGTGAGTTCGTTCCCTGGTCAGAAATCAACCCATATCCCATTGGCTGTGAGTAAGTTCCCTGGTCAGAGATCACACTGCATAGAAAAGCAAGCAGTCCTGCCTTCAGGTTCCTGCCTAAGTCCCTGCACTGACTTCCCTTGGGGATGGGCTGAGACCTGGAAATGTAAAATGGAATAACCCCTTTTCTTCCCTTAAGTTGCTTTTGGTCAGAAGGTTTTATCACAGCCACAGAATGAAACCAGGACAGCTGTAGATGAGGTCACATGGTGTTGGTAGAGGTCCCATCTCTGAGACCTGGAGGAGTTCAAATGTCTTCTGAGTTTCTAGGATTCCTGAGTCTTAGAACCAGGCTATTCCTGAGGTCAAGAGGAACACACATACACACTTCTATAAACACACACACACAGACACGGACACACACATATACACATACAAAGAAACACACACATTCACTCACACACACACACACACAATCTTTAGATTTATAAGTCTCTCAACTAGATCTCTCAACTAGATTGGCTGGCTTTGGTAAACTGTGGATATATTTGTCAAAGATACCCTGATGGGACCAAATCCACACATAGGTTTCTTTCGTTCTTTTTCAACCATGGCCCTTTTTATGTCCAGAATCCCCTCCCTTCGGGTTCATGCATAGAAATGAGCTTTTAGGAAGGAAGACCTTGACACTTATTCCCACCTCACATCTACGGGTGTCGTCACAAGCTCACCACCCATCCTCACTGCCCCCTCTGTTCTGGAGAGAGGCTTGGGGCTACTGTCTGCATCTTTGCACATACCCTCTGTACTAGTCGCTTTTTCTCACGGCTTTGACAGACAGGTTTGACAAAAGCAGCGTAAAGAAGGATTGATTATTGGAGTTCACAATTAGAGGGTCCAGCCTGGGGAACGCAAGGCAACAGAAGCTTGAAGCTGCTGCCGCTCTGCATCCACAGACAGGAAGCAAAGAGAGAAATGAGAGCTGACATCCCACTCTCTGTTTTACTTGGTCTGGGACCCCACCCTGTGGAATGGTGCTGCCCACATCATCAGGGTAGCTCTTCCCACTTCAGTAAACCTAATCTAGATACTTCACACAGACACCTAGATGTGTGTCTCCTAGGTGACTGTAAATCCTGTCAGGCGACAATCCAGATTAACCATCTCTGTGCCTCCTGTCTGCTGGAGGTCAGCTTCACCTAGAAATGATAAAGATTCTCTCTTTCCTCCATCTTTAGACTCAACTCTACCAAAACATTCCTGTTCGTAAATGCTCTGGGGATTGAGGGGGGAGAAGAGAGAGGAAGGGGGGGGCTCATTTAGATTTCACTATGTCTGCCTCTCATCTCTCCCTTCCACATTGCTCCTCAGAGTTCTCTTACTCTCCAGTTCCACATTCTCTCTTCTCATCTTCAGTCACCGTTGTCTGATTCACCTCTGTTGGCATTTACTCCCCTAGCAGCCCGAGTGTGGGAAAATAAAGTCTATCTACCTATGACTCTTAATATCTTCTTAAATCATCCAGGCTGGCTCAACCCTTTTCCATCCCTGACGTTGGAAGCTGGACCTCACAGGCTGCCTCTCTATCCTTCTGAGCCTTATAGCAGTGTCTCACATGCAAGGCCAACTACATTACTCCTCAATCTGGGTAAGACTGCCCAATGGTTCTGGGCCTATCTTGGCAGAAATCCATTAATCCTTATTCTGGACTCCACAGCATCCTTTTAGGATCTGGTCCTTGACTGTTTTTTGCCTCTATTTTGTGTCACTCCTTTCAAAATCAGGCACATCACTTCAGTCTCCAGACACACTCTCCATCTCATGCTGGCAGACCCCTCTGAGCACTCTCCTGTCTGTAATGCTTGGCTATGATGGGGAAAGAGGTAAAAAATGTGGCTGCCGTACTAACTCCACCACCTACGGCGCGTTTCCGTCCACTTTGCATACGTTATTCTCAATCTTCACAACAGCATCACAGGGTAGGGTCTGTTTTCCCCACGCCCCAGATGAGAAAACCGAGTCTCCTGAAGTTCAGTGGCTTTCTTCAGGTCACATAGGGAGATAGTAGAAAAGTCAGAATTTGAATCCGAACCTCTTGAACTCAAGACAAAACAAAAAACCTGTCTAGGTCGTCTCTCTCCTTACCATTGTTAAAGAACTCAGCCTAGAGAGGCAGGCAGAACTGAATTTGGATTTAGGCCTCCACCAATTCCCAGGTGGGTGGTCCTAGGCAAGCAGCTCAGCTTTGCTGGGCCTCAGGCTCCATGAGGCTTGGGCTGGCTGGCTGCGCACACAAAAGCAGTTCTTCCTGCTTTGCTATTCTGCCTTCTGCCCCTCTGTGGAGCTCTCTGGCCTCTGGCCTGTCCAAGTAGAGCTCTGCATATTGTCACAGACACGGTCAGGGAGCTGCTTCTGGGGCCAGGCCTGCACCAGCCTGTGGAAGTATCTAGGACAAGCAGAGAAATGGCCTGCCATTGATCTCGGTTAGAGCTGGGCAGGTCCTGCTTCCTTGGTAAGGGCCTCAGGAAGCAGGGCGCTGCCTGATTTATGTCCCCATTGCACCAGAGATGACCTGGTGCCCTCTCTACGTGTTCAAGCATCAGATAAGGCCATAAAACAGAATTGGTATTGCATGTTTGTTCCTTCAGCACTTGCTTGTTCTCTGGTGCTCCCAGTTGAGGTCAATCCCCTGCAGTATCCTCCATGAGAAATGGTGTGTGTGGTCACCCTGTGTGGTCAGGTTGCTAGGAGTTCTGGACCCTGATCTGGGCCCAGCAGCTGCGGACAATGAATGGGAGGAAAAACTCACAATCTCATTTTGTGGTTTCTGTGACTCTCTGTTTACAAAGGCCCTCCAACCACATCCTGAACTTGCATCTCCTTCCAGCCTCAGTTGACTGGCCACTTCCTCTCACAGGATGCTCGACTTCCAGGTTGAATACATCATCTTCACCGCTTTGTGCTCCATCCCTGTGTCTCTCTTGCTGGTGAGCACCACACTGAGACTGAGGAAAGCTACTTTCCCCGGTGTGTGGTACAGCAATCTCAGTACAGCTCCTTTACAGCACTGGCTACTTGGTTTTGTACTTAGGACACCTGCAGTGAGTTGAACAGACTCAATTCCTGGAAACAAGGCTGAGTCTTAGTCATCCCTGTAGCTACAGCACACAGGAAGAGCCACCCACTTTTGGCTGAAGGGTTGAATGGATGAGCAAATGAACAGAGATGGACAGTTTACTAAGATTGTCTATGGTGAGGGAAAAATACATAAGCTGAACACTGGGTCTCAGATAACCCAGACTGGCTTCAAACTCACTGTATAGATAAGAATGACCTTGTACTTCTCACCCTCCTGCCTGTCTCCCAGTGCTGGGATGATAAGTGTGTGCCACCATGTCCTCTTTTAGGTGGTTCTAGGGATCAAACCCAGGGCTTCATGCACGTTAGGTGGGCACTCTCCCAACTGAGCTACAGCCCCAGCCCTGGAGACAGTTTTGAGGTCTTCATTAGAACAGTTTCTAAGATTCCACTGAAAGCAGTAAATTCGATATTAATTTCTTGAAGCTTACTACAGTCTGAATATGTCCCCCCTCCCTGCATTCTTGGGTTGAAAACTTCAAATTCATGTTATTGGTATTTGAAGGTAGAGCCTTAAGAAAGTAAGATTTGATAAAATAGTGAGGGGGGCCCTCTCTGTAGATGGAAAGGGAGAGATAGACCCAAGCTAGCAGGCTTGCCCTGTCTTGTCGTGGGAAGCCCTCTGTCATGCTAAGATACATCAGGAAGGCCCTCCAGAGGGAAGATGCTGGCATCCCACCCTTAGACTTTCTAGCTTCCAAAAAGGTAAGCTAAACAAAGCTCCTTTATAAACCACCTCATAGTAGCAAGAAAAGACAGATTAAGACACAGCCACTAAACTAAGACCCTATTTAGGGTCACACCTTGAGCCTTGTCATCTAGAGCCAACTGAGACCCAGAGAGATTAACCAACTCTAGCTTTGAATGAGGAGTTGATAGCAAAGCCCTGATACAGCCCCTAAGCCTGCTGAGCTCAGTCACAGCCCTCCGCCCTCTTCCTACACTCTAGACGATGATCCTAAACGTAATCCTGGATTTATTCTCTCTGCTGTATTCAGCAAACGTGTACATAAGCTTGACTTCCAGAGCCTTTAGGAATTCAAGCTCCGAAGACAGTAAAATCTTCTATAATATAGATAGACTCATTCAGGACATTTTAAAAAGACAAGATGGATTTGTGACAAAGATACCCACAAACTGCCTTAATTCCTGGATGGCTCAGGCATGAGTATTACTATTAATGACAAGCTGCCATAACAAAGGGACTTCATAGGCCCAGAGATATGACTCAGCAATTAAGAGCAGCGGTTGCTCTTCCAACCTGAGCTTAATTCCCAGCACCCACAGGGCAGCTCACAGCAACTGTCTAGAACTCCAGCTCCGGAGCATCTGACACCCTTGCACAGACATGCAGGCAGGACAAGAAGGAAGGAAGGAAGGAAGGAAGGAAGGAAGGAAGGAAGGAAGGAAGGAAGGAAGGGAGGGAGGGAGGGAGGGAGGGAGGGAGGGAGGGAGGGAGGGAAG